>OX578134.1:7857256-8447256 GCA_951213105.1 Amaurobius ferox | reverse complement strand
TTCTTAGTTCAAGTGTCAATTCAAGTGTTATATTATTAACTTTCATACCTAACTCGTCGCCTTTGGCGATTAGCCGAGTTGCGTTTCTACAAAGCATTTAATTTTAACTCTTAACTTTAAGTTTTTACCTTCCGACCGGGAAAGATTTATTAACATTTAATGAATTACAACTGAAGAAAATATGAACATATACAAAATTTGATATGGGCTGCGCATGAATATATATCCCTTCATATTCCAAGTAATATACTTATTTTAATGTGAAATAATGATGAACGAGAACCACGGCACATTATTTCCAACGTTGAAAAGTATGTTTGGCGTTTTTCTGAATAACAACATGTAAATTTATTAAGTACCAAACTAACTAGCGCACATATAACTGGATAATTGGTATAATGTTGCTCATCTGTAAAGCAATATACTCCATTACTTAAAAATATGTTAATTATTAATTCATCAATTTGGATCTATTTCTGTAACTTTTGCGTCAATTTTACGAATTTAGCGACATTTTTGTTAATTTAGTGCAATATTAAAAAATCGTCTCGTTTGCGCATTTTCATCAAATCCGTCACCAAGTTTATCAAATTTATTGCCAATTATTATTTGATTATTATTGTATAATACTTACTACTGTTTATTTTTATGTAGCCTTTTAGATATATATATATGTAAAGAACGTGCAATATATCAATAACGGTTCGGTTAAGGTTCTAAAGCCACTCACTATGCCATTAATTTATAAATAATAAATCACGTATAAAATGCTTGTTTATTTAACATTAGTGGATGTTTTGTTTTTTTACGATTTTTTAACAATTTGTTCAAAATTTTGGTGTCCTACCGAGCGTTCGATCACATTTTAAATCAAGAGGGTCCAGTATTCCCGGACAGTAGCTATCGTCCCAAACTACGTTCGAAACGATCTACTCGCTCGTGAGATATTGTACACACACATCACCTAATTACACACACCCATAACACCACACACACACACACATCACCCAAAAACTTTTGATTCACGCTCAGAAATGTTTGAAACGAGCTCTTTCGTCAAATACTAGAATTCGAATTTTCTACCCCGTCACAATACTTTCCCTATACATTAAAATAATGTATGTATTAAGGGGAAGTAAAAGTTATTATAAAAATTCAAATTATTTTCGTTAAAAGTAAAATAAAAAATAATAACAATAAAAATTGCAACAAAAAGTAAAATAGTTAAAGGAAACCAAAGTACAATAGACTTGATTTAAATAAGAAATAAATTAAATACAAGTAATTAGTGAAATTTAGACCAATTAAAGGGAGAATATCCAAAAATCTTAGAGCAAAATCTTTATAAGCCTACATTTCAGCCTTCACTATGCAGTCTTACATTACACAAACGAAAAATATATTATACTAGAAATATAAATGTTATCTAATCATACAATTTCATAATAGGAGTAAACTTTTGATAATTAATAATGTTAAAATACAATAAAACAACAAAATTATCAAAACTCAGACATATGCATTTCCAAAAAGTAATATTAAAGTCCCGTATAACATTAAATATATTATTATTATATTCCATATTACGTTATTATATATTATACCAGAATTAATAAGCAATCCCTCAATCATGCTTAAAGCATTGATTATGAAACACTTTCCAACTTCACTGCAATTTTATTTTAACAAGTCTAAAATGCAATACATTCCTCGGTAATATTTCGAAACTTATCATAATGCTGCATTAATTTATTATATTTGAAAACTTAAACCTTCATCGAAAAAAATGAACTTCATTCAAATGACGGCATTGAAATATAAATTGCCTGGTTTAAACATCTCTAAAATGTTATACATTCCTCGGTAATAGTTTTAGAATTATCGTAATACTACGATAATTTATTATATTTGAAAACTTCATCGAAAACAACTGAAATTAATTCAAATGACGTCATAGAAAAAATAACACGCCTGGATCTCTCTATAAAAACAGGATTTCATTCATAACTTTCTCCCATTTATTTTATTCATCACAACACTATAATAATTTATTTTATTTAAACATTTTGTTTAAGACCATGGAGCTACAAAAAATTAAACTCTATGCTTGAAACTTTATCGAAAAAAATCGTCCTTCTCTTTATGAAATCAATTAATACTTCATTCATATCAGCCATGCAGACTCCATGGACTAAATTATTTTGTGTTAAAAAATACAGGAATTCTAATACAACTCATTCTATATATTTTGCTGTTTATATTTTACATAGGTGAAAAATAGGCTTAGTTGTAGAAATAATCAAATTTAGATGAGCATTTAAACTCAAATATATTGTCATTGCGTTGTTTCAGTATGTAGATGCACAGAATTTAAGCAAAAATAAAGTAGTTTTAGGAAGGATACAACACTCAATATGAATTAAAAAGAACTTAAAAAAATCACGATTTTGAAACAAGATGGATGCTATATATTATTTTGAAGTGGGTCATGTGATCGTTTCATATCATGGTCACGTGATCGTTTCATATAAGAGGTGTAATTACCATTTCATTTTTTATTTAAAAAACTACTGAATATATTTCGCTGAATTTTTTTTATATATTTTATGGAACAATTTGAATATTACCTAAAATTTTCGAAGCAATTTGTGAATTTTAAATCCGCTTAAAAAATGTTTGAAAAATTAGGTCCCATAGGGCTCAATGTATTTCATTTTTTCGACCCGGGTTCAATCCAAAACTAATTGGGTAATATTATTCATTTATATTCCCATAGGTTCTACAGACCGTCTGAACAACATACTAAAATTTCATTTTGGTTAAGTCATTTTTACGACAGTTATCGTGCTAACGGACAGACAGACAGAATGAACAAATTTTAAACACTTTTCACCTTTGTTGTAAAGTGTTAAAAATGTGGAATAAAGACAAAGAATGCAGATGCAAATATTAATATAAATAAGGATTAAAAGAGAGATTTTTACCACTTAATGTTTCAAAAGTGTTTAAAGTTTCTAACTTACAATAATTTTCTTGCAGTATCTGTAAATCACATATACTCTCATTCTCGAAAGCTTGCATCCCGCGTAGCTGATCCGAGAACGAAGGGTCACCGACAGGGCGGCAAAAATATGTATTACATAGGTGCCCAGGAGGAGGAGGGACTTGAGAGTCAGGCCACATAAGCAGTTTATAATAAAAGCTTTAACTTGTAATATTTAAGATGGTAAGTTTTACAATTGCTGGATCTACACGTTTCAAGCACTGTAAAACTCTAAAAACATGTTTTTAGTTTGTATGTGCAAAGTATGTATTCACTCTAACAGAAAAACCGACTAAAATTTCCCCCAAATTTCTTATACAATTCATTTGTAAAATAATCTGGGGCCTATTAGATTTTGGTATGAATCTGATTAAAAAGAACCCTGCATTTTATTGCAACACTATTGATTGCATGCTCACTGCGCATTTGATGTATAAGGGATAGAAAATTCTGTCTGCGATATACGGCTTCTTACTACTACGAATTGCAGTTTACGTCATCTCAAACTAAAATAACAGTTTTTAAACCTGGACTATAGCATAGCTGTAAGCTGAGATTTGTTCACATTCATAGCATGTATTTTATGTGGTACAACGCTTAATCTGAAAGCAAAGTGGCAATACCTCAATAAAAAAAATTCAGTACTACATTCAACATCGTTAACATTCAACATCATCGTTACATTTAGAGAAATAAATATGTCAAACCGGAAGAGGAAATCATTAGTGAGGCATTCTGTCACCTTTAAAATTTAGTGCTGGATCTATAGCAGTTATTATCTAAGATCTATCAATATATAATTTCGAAAATTATACGTTTCAATAAAATGTATGACGTAGAGGTTGAAATGAATGAGGCAATTTGCTGCTGAATCGGTACCATTTATCATATAAACTCGAGTCATTGTCAATTTAGATAAGTATATATATATTTCAGGTAAAATGAAAAATGTTAAACCGGGAATGGAAAAAGAACCTTAACTGAAAATCCTTATTGAATCATTCTTTCCTCCTTCAAAATGCAATGCTAAACTCATAGAACGCAACATCTGAACTCTATCTATAGCATGTTTTGGGAAATATATGCTTCAAAAATTGCTTAATAAAAACATAGATGGCAAACTTGATTACCACTAGCAATACGGAAAAATGATAAATAGATCAATAGATAGAACACAGCTGATGACATTGAAATTCGCTGTTAAATCTGGAATATTAGTTTTGTTGCAGTAAGACTTCAAAAATCCAATGATATACATTCCCTATTTGATTCCGCGGACAAATAAAGATGAAGTTCTAAAAAGAATTCATTTTCCTAAGAATATATTTCTGGAAGATAAGAAAGATTTTCTCTTTCACGAAAGTAGACTATGTAAAAAAATAATGATCTGATCATACTTTTTTAGAAAGTGATTGCTGTCACTTTGCATATTGATATGCATGACAGGTTACTTATATTAACAGACTAAAAAGCTCCCCGAATATTTAGAAAAAAGGGGGAATTGTGTTTGATGTATACGGCGGAGGACATGGGCTGCGTGAACTGTCAGATAAAATGAGGAGAGCCTTACATTTTAACAGGTTTATTATATTTTCTTAGACAATCATATTTTGGTTAAAAAATGATATTACGGTTACCCATAATTAACAAATTGTGTGGTTATTACTGGGTATGTACTACTAATTAACAAATTTAGATATTGAGGAAAAATAAAAATACAACTGCAAAATTAACTGTTGAAAATTAATTTTGGTCGTGTGGTCTGAGTCTTCGAAACTGCAACGCACCAGTCGCCTTCATATGGTGTCGACTGGTGTGTAATTCATTTTCAACATAACTATTAAAAACTTTTTATTCTTATGTATACTTGCTTGCTTAGTGCTACGCTAATTTTCTGTAAACCTATAAACGATATTTCAGAATCAAAAGTGGAAATTTTTAGTGAACCCCCACTCCCTCCGAAATATAATGCTGAATCTATATCAGTCAATGGAATCCAAGGAATATGTAATTCTTTTAATACAAATTGAAATATCTAATACAGGGTGTGGAGAGGCATCTATGTTAACTAGAATTTAAATTTGCATCCATATCAGTAATTATCTAGCTCTATCTATGCCAGTTCGAAAAAATAAATTGTTTCACGGAAATTTTTTAAACCCAAATTTGTACAAAAAATTGGAAAGTAATATTCTTATGAACTCCCCAATCCCCTTCAGAAACTTGATTTAAAATCCATATCGATCACTATCTAATCTGTATCTATAGTAAATTCTATGAAACTGATGTCCGACATTTTTAATCGAAATTTGAAAAACAAGGGAAGTGAAAATATGTTGAAAGTTTCAAATCACTCTGCATTTAGTGCTAAATCCATATTAATCACCATTAAAGCTCTATATATAGCCATTATTGGGAAATACAAGGTAGGGTCAAAAAGTTCGGAGATTGTGGTCATATCTCCAACCTTGATTGGAGCAGAGGAGAACTATTTTACCGTGGCGTAGCGGTACATGTGATGCGAGATGTGAAAAGGAATAAGCAGGTCTGCAGTGCAAGGTTTTTCAAGATAGCGTGTGTCAGTGAACTGTAGTCATTAGTGTTCGTAGAAAACGGAAATGACGTTTGAAGAACAACGTGCGAATATCAAATTCTTTCAGCGTTTGGGGAAATCGCCGACAGAAACATTACTCCTGCTGCAGCATTGGTAATGTTTCTGCAGCTGGTGCAATGTATCAAAACACACATGCTTCTTCTTTTTCACATCTCGCGTCACATGTGCATTTACGCCACGGTAAAATACTTCTCCTCCCCTCCAATCAGGGCTGGGGATAACAACACTGTCTCCGAACTTTTTGACTCTACCTTGTATATGCTTCAAAGAAATACTTTTAACTGAAAGTGAAAAAACTTAGCAAAACCTCCCTCTCCTTTCCGAAATTGGGTGTTGAATCCATATCAGCTGTTATCTAAGTTCTACGAGTATTTAAAAGCAATCTTGAAAAATAGATATTAAAAAAATTCAAAGTTTCGACCCGGAAATGGAAAAATAACCAAAAGTTGAAATCGCTGGTGAATTCCCCTGCCTACTTCAAAAGTCGAGCAGAATCCATATCAATCATCGTCTAAGCTCTATCTATGGCAGATCCTGAGAAATAAATATTTCAAAATAATTTTTTAGTATCTATAACCTGTTTTTTGTTGCTAATTAAATTGAGCAGAATAACTTAATTATTTCAAGAGATCTTGCTCACTGCGGAACGGGAATATTTGCCATATCTCGGTAACAGCTTTTGATACCCTTTTAACAAAAAAATGTCTTTATAAACTACATAAATTCATAGCTGTTACCACTCACCAGTTGCTCCGACTTGTGAAATTCGTTTCTGACGAAATGCGCAACGACGATTACAGACTGATGAACAACTGGCAAAAATAAGGGAAAGCGTCCTTAGAATACAACAAGAAGCAGATTATCCCATACAAGATATAGTGCCTTTTACACAAAACACATATGAAATTGTAGTGTACGATGGAAGAAACCAAAGTGGTTGTAAAGATATTGTTATCGAAGATACTTCCTTTACTACTACCAGGTCTGACTGTTTAAAGGAAACCAGTGGTGCCCATACATGCAGAAACTGACGCCGAATTGTTCATGATATACCTGGGCATGCCATTAAAGGCGAAGGAGATGAGAAAATAGAAAATTTGGGGGTCAATATGTTGCGAACATTTTGCTTCAGTATTGAGAATGCTGTCGAGGGATTTGGATCTGGAATTACAGGGCAAGAAATAAAAGTGGACTTACATTAGTGTCCTCCTGCATTTTTGGACTATTGTACGAGATCCTATTCCTAACGTCGACAAGGGCTGAGGAACTTGCGCAATATATTGGGAGTTATTATGAGTGTTATAAAAGATGGTTTGCAACATTTCAACGACTTCGAATTGCTCAAGGAATTTTGAACCAGCTTTATGTCGGATTATAATGCGCTTTAGGACCAACGGACCTACTCATAGTTGAAGACTTCCTGACCACGAAAATCATCTTCGATAATCTGGATGGATATACACGGTTTCGTAAGGTGTATGTGTCAGACAAAGTGCCAATTAAGAAGTGCTCTTAATATGGAATGACAGTCAATTACGTGCAATTCAAAATGCCATTTTAACCTTCATTGCTGCAACAAGTAGGTAAAAAGTAATCCCATTCCCTTGTTTTTAGAAAAAATATAATATACTTTGTATTTTTCCTTTCATTTTTATATGTACTTTCAAGAAATACCTTTATAAGGCTTTCTTTCTACGAGAGCCTTATAACGCTCGTATATTTTGTTTCAATATTACTCGTAGTTCTCTTTAATGCCTAGGCATTATACACAACACAGACATCTCATATAAACACACGCAACTCAGACATCTCATGATTTGTCTGAAAACGCCCTCACGCATTCTACATATTTTTAGTGCTGACGGTGTAAGTAAGGTGTGTGAATAAAGGTAGTTGAGATTTGAAAGTATCTTATGCCTTATTCCTCGGTATAAAAACACAAAAGTGATGACAATAATGGCCACTGGTCAGTTCGATATACACGAGTTTTGTTCCATAGAGGAATAATTTCCATCATATATTGAGAGGATGGAAGCGTCTTTCCGAGTGAAAAACTAAAGAAGAATTAAAAAATGCAGCGCTGCTTAGTTCGATGGGAGACCATACTTATAAAATACTGAAGAACCTTGCCATATCCAGGAAACCTTCTGATTTGAAAGATGAAGAAGTTGTGAAGTTACTTACCGACCACTTAATTCCACCTCCACTTGAAATAATGGAACGTTACAGATTCTACTAACGCAACCAGTTTGAAGGTGACTCAGTTTCAAAAATATATCTTAATTACAAAATCAGTCTAGATACTGCAACTTCCGTACTAATTTATCAGTGATTTTAAGAGATAGATTAGTAATTGGTCTTAAAGAACAGACAATACAGAAAAAACTACTCATAATCCAAAATCTAACTTTAGAGTTAGCGAAATCCACTGATTTAGGATTAGAAGCAACCAACCGGGATGTACATGAAATGCATCGAACATTTTCTGTTAATAAATCAAAGAAAAAATCTATAATCCCAAGTCCAGTAACCTCAGTTGAACCAAAGGAATCCATTGCACCGATGATACCAGAAATGTCATTACGACGATCCGTGACTATTCGTAAACCTCCTAACTGACTGCACTATTACCGGTAACCTCTAAGGACTATAATTGAAGACGGAGGAAGGTAGCATATGCAAATCTATTATGTCACCGAAATGACGTCAGTATGCGGTACTGAACTCTTCTATGACGGCACCTACAAATACGTTGCACTTGTAAGTAAGGTGTGTGAATAAAGTAGTTGAGTTCTGAGAGTGTTTTATACCTTATTCCTCGGCAGCAATTACATTGTAGCAGTATTTCTGCAGTCCTTGACGGTGGTAATATATAATATTCTAAGTTCTTTAAAAACAAGATCTAGATTGCTGTACATCTACTTTGTGAATTTGTAAGCAAGCCTACGCAAAATGATTTTATTCCACGTTACACGTTTTCTCACGACCTGCTAATACTTTTTGCAGAGAATTGCCCGACTCCGGGGTAATTTTGTTTAACATATTTCAATTATCTGCAGCGTGTACTATCGGTCTAGACTTTAAGTGACAGCTAAGTCGACAATAACTGGAGTTTAAAATGCAAAATTCTAACTTTGCGAACTAAAAATATTTTGTTCTAATATTAAATTTGGTAGTATATTATCATTATGAGTTTTATACTGCGATATGACATACGCTGGTCACAAATGAAATCGCAACACCATAAAGTTTCAGGTGTAGTTTTATGTAAATCAGACAATGGGAAAAGCAAGGCGAGATTTTCGAATGATAACAGTCTCGTTACTCATAGTGACGTAACACCTTGTCGAACAGCATAAAAGCGTCAGGTCAAGGAAGAGCGATATTACAGCTAAATTATAACGTCATTAGTTTCAGATTGTAACAATCATCACATAATGCCAAGAGTACGTCGATATACCGCATACGTTTAGTTGTCAATAGAATGGCAACACATCATTGTTTTACCTGAGGATGGATTCAGCTTTCGAAGGATCGCTGAAATATTGGGTCGTCATTTGAGCACAGTTCAACGGTGTGTGTTACGGTTCGTGAGAGGCAACAAATCCACACCAAGATCAGGTAGGGGAGCTTCCAGGTGTACCAGATCGCATGCTTCTGAGAACAGTTGCTCGGGAGCCATTTACTACAGCAATTGTGTTACAACGGCATTTATCCCACATTACAGTTAACGTGGTTCAGAAGCAAACAATTCGAAATCGTTTGGTTGACGCAGGACTCCCAGGTAAACGACCACACAGCCCCGTTGAGTGGTACCATGATTTAGGGTGGTATAACATTTGGTGGACGAACGTCTTTGGCACACGTTTCTGGCAGTATTACGGCACAACGATACGTCTCTAACATAGTGAGACCTATGGTGCAGCCATATCTGTCGACCAGGATTGGACTGTTTATTCAGCAGGATAATGCCAGACCACATACCGCATGGTAACTATGAATATTCTACAATATTTTGATATCCTACCTTGGCCAGCATATTCTCCGGATTCGTCACCAATTGAGCATATCTGGGCCATCATGGGTTGCCTATTAAGAGAAATCCCAATTCCAGCAAACATTTTTCTGTTACACGTCCAATTGCATGCTGTGTGGAATGCCATCTCTCAGCACACCATTGACTGTCTCATTGACGGGATGTCTCATTGTATTCAATCCTGAATAGCCGCTCGCGGTGGGCCTATTCCATATTGATCTAATGTCAATAAAGTTCCATGCTTTCATTTTCCAAGTATGATTTTTTTATTATTTGCACATCTCCATGTTACAATTATATTATCTAAAGTTCATAGGGATAAATCAATTTCTTCATGGTGTCGCTATTTCAGTTGTGAGCAGCGTATATTTGACGAAAACTTTCTGAGATAGGAGTAGTAAAGAAGTAGCGGTTTTGCGGCAATCCGGAGCGACGGAGCACCGGAGCAGTGACGTCATCCCCGATGACGTCATCGGCTTATCTTATCAGATAAGCTTATCTTATCAGATGACGTCATTGGTTTATCTTATCGGATGACTCATTCGATAAGATTATCGGCTGACGTCATGTACTGACACAGACAGTGAGGTTGAAGAAGACCTTTGCGGCCATCTTGTAAATTTTGGTGGCGCCCTCTATTGACAGGTTGGAGAACTGTGTTGGCTAAAAGGAAAGAATTGGTTCTGGACTGAGCTGGATTCGAACTAGGGACCCCTTGCACCGTAGGAGAGTGAATTAACCAATATACACTTTGAGACTTGTAGGTAGATGGTGAATGAATGATATCTTTCCTGCGAAAGGAGTTGGGGACTATTTTCTGAACTTCTGCGAGGGAATGGTTCGAGTGAATTAAGATTTTAATTCATTTTTAATAAATGAATAAAATATATTATGAAAAAAAAATGGAATATAGTCATAATTTAATTTTAATAAGGGGATTATTTTTTTAAATGATTGGGTAATTATTGTTTTTATGAAATGTTTTGGAAAATGCTTGAAGACATTTACGAAAGTTTAGATGGCGCCCTCTATTGGCACTTGAATGTAATAATGAATGATGTCTTCCCTGCGAAAGGAGTTGGGTACTTAGAATATTTTCTGAATTTATACGAGGGGATGGTTCGAGTGAATTAAAATTTTAATTAATTTTTAATAAATGAATAAAATATATAATGAAAAAAAATGGAATATAGTCATAATTGAATTTTAATAAGGGGGATTATTTTTTAATGATTGGGTAATTATTGTTTTTATGGAATGTTTAGGAAAGTGTTTGAAGACATTTACGAAATTTGAAATGGCGATGATGGTGCCATCTATTGGCACTTGAATGAAATACATGCGACGAATAATAATAGAATTAATTTCAGAATGTGGTTTTTGTGTTCTTTTAATTAGGTAGTCGAACGATGACTTAATATTTTTAGCTTCACGCTCATACATGTTTTAATGAAGATAATTTTTTTTTACGTTGGCCGTTCATCAGAATTTTAAGGACGGGGTGTATGTTATTGAATTTTATTAATTTGAATGAAATGATTTTTGGGGTATTTTTGAATGAAGGAATAGGGGACTCCATAGTGAATTAGAATATCGCATTTTTGATGTTATAAATTTTTACCACAAGTTGGGAACAGGATTTGACCCTTTTAGAAGAGGTGTGCGCGTATGCCAGCCATGGTAATTAATTTTTTAATGAATTAGTAGGGGAGTTTGTGTTAAAACTGACATATTTTAAAAGCAAGCGAAATTTTAGGGATAGATTATACTACTCGCTGAACACGACTCGACACTTTTCAGAATGATTGTGTATGCCACGCGATTTTTTTTTATGGTAAGTTTCTGAATCCATTTCGACAATTGCGCTAAATGTCTATTTTCACATACCATGTGAGATTTTAATGCTAGGTTAGAATACTGGTTGAACATGACTCGACAATTTATTTTTAATTTTACTAGAAATGTTGTCAGATTTTTTTTTTATTTTTTTTAATGATATTCATAAAATTGTTAATTAATGCGAAACTTTAAATATCTTAATTCAGACTGAAGGTCTATAAGAGTATGTTTTCATTTTATTTTTATTGGGTTGTAAAGTTTACTTTTGCGTCTGGATTCGAACCCGCGACTAAAAAGCGTCTATGGGTCAGCTGCCGAATACGCAGCCAGCTGGCCCATAGAAGCTCGATGGGAACTCACTATTTAACCTTCTCTATCATACTGAAGGCAATAAGATGATCAGCGGCGCCCTCTATTGGCAGAGAACTTTGTTATTTATTCGATCATTTATTTTTTTTAATTTAGTGACATGAAGTGTGTGACTTTTTCGGATCACGTGTACATTGTATACATACCCAGCGATGAAGACCGCAAAGGATTCTGGGAGATTGATGCATATCGATTTAAAGATCGAATATTAAGATTTGAAAAAATTTTTAGGTGTTTATAAGAAGAATAAAACAGAGGATTAAATTTAGCAAAAATTACTCGAAACATAGTGCATGTTCGAGGAATTAGAAGTATGTGTTTTCGATATTCCAAGAGGTCTAAGACCCTAAAATTTCATGAATTTAGTGAATTGTTTGGTTCTTAGCATATGTTTGGGGAACTAAGAATGAATTTTTTAATGTTACATAAGCCGTAAGACTCCTTTTGCGCTTAAAATTATGATTTTTTAATAAAATTTACAAAAATTACATAATACTTAGTGGATAATTACTGAATAAGAGATATGTTTTTAATGTTACAGCAACATCTAAAACCCTTAAATCGGTATATTTTTAAAACTATCATGAATTTTAGGGGAATAGAATCTCACTTAAAGATTTTTTTTTAAGGACATGCGATTGTCAACATTGAATTTAAATGAAAGACTGACCCTCTAGGCCAAGTGTAGTACATTGTAATAATATTAAAATATGAAAGATATGCATTTAACACTTTAAAGGAAACATGTAATGAGTTTTGATATCTTAATACGAGACATTATTGACATACAAATAGGAATATCATGATCTCGCGGCTGTAGGTGCACCATAAAATCATTCAATTCATATAAAGGCCCACATTTGAATGTACATATTTAACAACACCTGGAAAATGATAGGGCGAAACACAGACAAAAGTTTACACTTCCTACGAAATAAATCCCAACTTCGTAGACTTTAAGGAAACTAGGGCTGAATTTTCACCTATTCTTAGAGATTGGAAGGGCCAGACCACACGACCATCCCTAAAGCTTACGGTAACTAACTCTGTGGCCGACCTATTCTTAGAGATTGAAACACCACATTCTTTATAAATCTTCATACTTTTAGAGAATGGAACATAACTTAGCATTTATTTTTAATGAATAAGGGTATATAATTTCAGAATTTTAACATTGAATATAAATTTTATAAATTAATCTCTGTAAAGTGCAAATATCGTTCATTACGAAACTCACACTGTAAACATTTTATATGATTCGAATAAATTTTTTTTTATTTTTTTTTTTGTATTTTATTTTAAAAAGCGATATTAGTAAACCTGTTATACTTGAATGCATAGATACATAACCTACGACCACATAGCATTTTTAAATAAAACATGTTAAAAATGAGTTGATGAACGTAAATAAGGAGTTCAGTTTGAAAGATAAAAATCCATTTAATGAATCTATTCTTCATAAAATACACATTAAGCATTATTTGTTGCACATTTAATCAAACAAGTTAAAATAATTTCCTTTTCGCACATTCATAGTCTTCTAATTTAAATGACTTGAAAAAATTTCGATCATACCAGTAAAAGACTTCTTCACCACGCAACAAAACTTTCTTTGCTATGTTATTAATGTCAAGATTTAGAAGTACCTGTTCAGCCACTCTGTTGTACATTTCTAATGGAGTACTGTAAAGACATTCGTGGTAACTTTGCTCTTCAATTTGACTAACACAGCCAACACATTTGAAAAGTTTACTTACATGATACATCATGCTCTCATGAATACAAGAGATTAATTGTTCGAATGCAAAATTTTTGTCACAAATAACTGATGGTAGAAAGGTTATCGTGTCCTTTATTTTTAATATTTGAGCAGGAAGCCACTCTAGAAATATACTTTCTCGAAGTTCCATACTAATGTTGTTGACACAATTCATTAAACATGCTATTTGATTTTTATCTCAGGTAATATGACATTGCGTTAGACAAAATTTTGAATCATATAATTGAATTATCTTCTGTAAATGAAGTTTTCCATTGTCATTGAAACAGAACAACTCATTGCGACTGACGAAAGAGGTATCCGCATATAGACTATTGAACGACCACAATTTTTGTGAAAATTCACTCCAAGTAGCAGGTGACAATGTAACCCATTCACGCGTAGGCACTAGTTCATTTCGTTCGTTAGAGATATATCTCCATATATACACTTTTAGCTTCTCATGGCGAAGTTTCAAATATACATAGACACCAGAACCTAAATGCCAACGACGGAGTGCATCTTGCACGGAATCTGAAGAAGTAAATTCAGTCGAAACAGATTCTGTAGTGGTGGCTAACACTCCGCTGTGTGTTAGAGCACAAGAAAGCAGATCTTGAGATGAGTTTCCGACCTCGGTGAGGACTTGTGAATCGGCAGTGGTGGATGTTTCTGCTGGGGGTATGGAAGACATAAGATAGGTGTCTAACCAATCCACCACAAAGTTTGATGAAGGTGAATTAATCACATTTGAGACGATATCCACAGATTTTGTTTCATCTAGGGTAGGAACCGACAACTCCACACTATTTCCACTAGAAATTAACTGTTCGAGTGATGGCATACTTTGAATTTTAGACATTACTTGCAGATAATAACATCCAAGTACCACATTCACAGTATAAGATTTATTTTAAAACACTATGATCTTAAAATACTATAATTTTCTCGCAGCTGAGAACGAACCGAACCTATCCACGCAACATCCAAGGTTGAAATGGTTTATCGGACCACGTCATAAGACTAATCACGTGACCTAAATAGAGTGTCGTGTGCAAATAGATTACATAAGATAAGACATGAAGGGGTTAGAACTTGTAATTTTCAATGAATCGCACAACATCGGTTTGTGGCAAGCGCAATTGTTATCTACGTGGGAGACTGTCTACATTATTTTATTCATCTTCGAAATCATAAAGTGGAAATATGTACCAAACTTAGTTAAAATTCATAATTTTTAATCACACTATCATTAAATACATAGGAAAATTTTGTATATTTTTATATCTTTAGGGGATATGCTTACCACATCGCACAGAATATACAAGAATAGTTAGCAAAAACATGAAAATAAACTTACAGAATGAGGTCTTCACCAGCCGACATCCAAACTAGAAATGAACGATATGCACCCTAACTGCAATACTAAAATGAGAACTTATCTTATCTAAGATCTAACATATGATGACGTCATCGGTCCAAAGTTCACAAGATGGCGTCATAGTCCAAAGCAGATCTTTCTTAATTACTTATTTTTTAATTACGGCTTATTGTTTTAATTACTCCCTATTTAATAATCATAAGTAATTACTGCTTAATTTTTATGATCACCTATTCATAATTATAAAAATTAAGCAGTAATTAAAACAATAAGCCGTAATTAAAAAATAAGTAATAAGAAAGATCTGCTTTGGACTATGACGCCATCTTGTGAACTTTGGACCGATGACGTCATCATATGTTAGATCTTAGATAAGATAAGTTCTCATTTTAGTATTGCAGTTAGGGTGCATATCGTTCATTTCTAGTTTGGATGTCGGCTGGTGAAGACCTCATTCTGTAAGTTTATTTTCATGTTTTTGCTAACTATTCTTGTATATTCTGTGCGATGTGGTAAGCATATCCCCTAAAGATATAAAAATATACAAAATTTTCCTATGTATTTAATGATAGTGTGATTAAAAATTATGAATTTTAACTAAGTTTGGTACATATTTCCACTTTATGATTTCGAAGATGAATAAAATAATGTAGACAGTCTCCCACGTAGATAACAATTGCGCTTGCCACAAACCGATGTTGTGCGATTCATTGAAAATTACAAGTTCTAACCCCTTCATGTCTTATCTTATGTAATCTATTTGCACACGACACTCTATTTAGGTCACGTGATTAGTCTTATGACGTGGTCCGATAAACCATTTCAACCTTGGATGTTGCGTGGATAGGTTCGGTTCGTTCACAGCTGCGAGAAAATTATAGTATTTTAAGATCATAGTGTTTTAAAAATAAATCTTATACTGTGAATGTGGTACTTGAATGTTATTATCTGCAAGTAATGTCTAAAATTCAAAGTATGCCATCACTCGAACAGTTAATTTCTAGTGGAAATAGTGTGGAGTTGTCGGTTCCTACCCTAGATGAAACAAAATCTGTGGATATCGTCTCAAATGTGATTAATTCACCTTCATCAAACTTTGTGGTGGATTGGTTAGACACCTATCTTATGTCTTCCATACCCCCAGCAGAAACATCCACCACTGTCGATTCACAAGTCCTCACCGAGGTCGGAAACTCATCTCAAGATCTGCTTTCTTGTGCTCTAGCACACAGCGGAGTGTTAGCCGCCACTACAGAATCTGTTTCGACTGAATTTCCTTCTTCAGATTCCGTGCAAGATGCACTCCGTCGTTGGCATTTAGGTTCTGGTGTCTATGTATATTTGAAACTTTGCCATGAGAAGCTAAAAGTGTATATATGGAGATATATCTCTAACGAACGAAATGAACTAGTGCCTACGCGTGAATGGGTTACATTGTCACCTGCTACTTGGAGTGAATTTTCACAAAAATTGTGGTCGTTCAATAGTCTATATGCGGATACCTCTTTCGTCAGTCGCAATGAGTTGTTCTGTTTCAATGACAATGGAAAACTTCATTTACAGAAGATAATTCAATTATATGATTCAAAATTTTGTCTAACGCAGTGTCATATTACCTTAGATAAAAATCAAATTGCATGTTTAATGAATTGTGTCAACAACATTAGTATGGAACTTCGAGAAAGTATATTTCTAGAGTGGTTTCCTGCTCAAATATTAAAAATAAAGGACACGATAACCTTTCTACCATCAGTTATTTGTGACAAAAATTTTGCATTCGAACAATTAATCTCATGTATTCATGAGAGCATGATGTATCATGTAAGAAAACTTTTCAAATGTGTTGGCTGTGTTAGTCAAATTGAAGAACAAAGTTACCATGAATGTCTTTACAGTACTCCATTAGAAATGTACAACAGAGTGGCTGAACAGGTACTTCTAAATCTTGACATTAATAACATAGCAAAGAACGTTTTGTTGCGTGGTGAAGAAGTCTTTTACTGGTATGATCGAAATTTTTTCAAGTCATTTAAATCAGAGGACTATGAATGTGCGATAAGGAAATTATTTTAACTTGTTTGATTAAATGTGCAACAAATAATGCTTAATGTGTATTTTATGAAGAATAGATTCATTAAATGGATTTTTATCTTTCAAACTGAACTCCTTATTTACATTCATCAACTCATTTTTAACATGTTTTATTTAAAAATGCTATGTACTCGTAGGTTATGTATCTATACATGCAAGTATAACAGGTTTACTAATATCGCTTTTTAAAATAAAATACAAAAAAAAATTAAAAATAAATTTATTCGAATCATATAAAATGATTACAGCGTGAGTTTCGTAATGAACGATATTTGCACTTTACAGAGATTAATTTATAAAATTTATATTCAGTGTTTAAATCATAAAATTTATAATCAATGTCAACATTCTGAATTCATTCAAAATAAATGCCAAGTTATGTTCCATTCTCTAAAGTATGAAGATTCGTAACCAATGTTGTGTTTCAATCTCTAAGAATAGTTGAAAATTTAGCCCTAGCTTCCTAAAAGTCTACGAAGTTTGGAATTTATTTCGTAGGAAGTGTAAAATTTTGTCTCAGATCTCAGTTTCGCCCTATCATTTTCCAGGTTATGTTAAATATGTACATTCAAATGTGGACATTCATTATAAATTGAAGGATTATATGGTGCGCCTACACCCGCGAGATCATGACATTTCTATGTGTATGTCAATAATGTCTCGTATTAAGATATCAAAACTCATTACATGTTTCTTTTAAAGAGTTAAATGCATATCTTTCATATTTTAATATTATTACAATGTACTACACTTGGCCTAGAGGGTCAGTCTTTCATTTAAATTCAATGTTGACAATCGCATGTCCTTAAAAAAAAATCGTTAAGTGATATTCTATTCCCCTAAAATTCATGACAGTTTTAAAAATATGCCGATTTAAGGGGCTTTAGATGTTGCTGTAACATTAAAAACATATCTCTTCAGTAATTATCCACTAAGTATTGTGCAATTTTTGCAAATTTTATTAAAATATCATAATTTTATGCGCTAAAGGAGTCTTAGGCCTTGAGTAAGATTAAAAAAATAAAAAAATAAAAAAAAAATCCTAGTTCATCAAACATTCGCTAAGATGCAAACAATTCGGTAAAATAGTAAAATACAATCATGTCTGTAAAAATGCTCGATTCGTGTTCCTTAGCTTGTTAAATTCTAAACTTCGGTGCTAAAATTACATCCATCACTTTAAAAATGGTTAAATCGTATACAATGCGCTATATTTAAGAAAGAATAACTGCCTGGTGGCAACACGTCAACATAATGACGTCATTATAGATAAGATCTAATTTTTAATGATGTAATGAGTGCGTGTGTCTCATTTGGAGTGTTGGCGGTAAGCTGTGAAGATGTCGCTCCGTGAGATCTAATTTTGTTAACTATTTTCAGTGTGGATATAAGAATTATATGAAATGATTCTAAATATTCATACTTAGAAGCTTCAACTAAGTTCGGTTTCATCGAAATATTTGTGTTGAAAATATTTGCATCGGTAAAAACACCATTGGTAGTTCAAACAGCCGATTCGTATTTAGAAAATTCTAGAACCGTAGTGTACAACTGTAGAAATCTATTTTAAAAGCTGTGGAAACATATATTTTTTCAAAAAAAAAAAAAAAATGTACGCCATACAATTTATGTCTACCAATGAAATACAACTATTTCGGACATTTTTAAAAATTTAAAGAGCTTAAAAGTTAGTGCGATAAAATCTCACACAATACTTACACGTTTCATGTTTAGTAGGTTTTAATACTGGGTGTTGAAATCTAGGTACATGTATGTGCAAAATGGCCTATTCCTATTCAATATATTTTAAAATGTGTTGGTGTTCTGTAAAAATAATCGAAACTGTACACTCACTTCTAAGTTCTATAATGGTAGTAAAAATTATACCCTTCACTGTTAAAATGGTCAAATGATATTCACTGGCTTTTATTTTATTTAAACTTAAAGCTAAAGTTTTGTGGGTGAAAATATTCGATTCGTTAGCTTGTTAAATTCTAAACTTCGATATTTCAATTACATCCACCACTTTAAAAATGGCCAAATCATATTCAATGCACAATATAATTAAAATGATGTATTTCAGATTATGTGTACCAAATCAGACCCCTGAAGTATCCAGTTACTAGAAATATATTATTAGAAAAAATAGGTGGCAACACCTCATAATGCTGACGTCATTATAGATAAGATCTAATTCTTAATAGCGTAATGAGAGTGTGTCAATCATTTGGAGTTTAGCCAGCAGCTAGTGAAGACGTTGGATGTGAGTTCTAAGTTTCATTATTATTTTTATAAAAAGAAAAAAAAATCATTTCGTTATTATAATAGTCGTATATGCTGTTAGATTTATTTAATTGAAAAGAAAATTAAAAAAAAAAATGTACAAGGTTTGAGGCGGTGCGAAGACACCGGGTGGATGGTGGGCTTAAACCTAAAAAAAAATATTTGTTAACTATCAATGTATATTATTTAACAAGTTTCTGGTATTATAATTTTTAATGTATGTTTTGTTTTTCAGCTGTGAGAGTCATGGTAAGTTTAAAAAGTAAGTTTTTTAATGATGTGTATTAATCACGTTTCTTTCAGGAATGAGTTTGCGAAAAATTTATGGGCCACCGAAAAAAAAAATAGTCAATTCGTGTTTAGTAGCATGTAAAATTTTAAAAAGGATGTAAAAAAATCATGCATAGTACTTTTACTATATTCCCAGTAAATCATCGCAGAACACCATGAATGCATTCTTGTTAGCTGAAAAAATTGTCGAAACGTGTTCAGCGAGTAGTATAACCTATTCCTAAAATCTCACAGGCTTTTAAAACATAAATCTTGGCTGATACACCTCTTCTAAAAGGGTTAAATCCTGTACCCAACTTGTGGTAAAAATTTATAACATTAAACATGCGATATTCTAGTTCACTATGGAGTCCCCCATTCCTTCATTCAAAAACACCCCAAAAATCATTTTATTAAAATTCAAAAACATACACCCCGTCCTTAAAAATCACTGATGAATGGTCAATGTAAAAAAATTATCTTCATTAGAACATGTATGAGCGTGAAGCTAAAATTATTAATGCATCGTTCGACTATCGAATTAAAAGAACACAAAAACCACATTAAAAAAATTAATTGTATTATTATTCGTCGCATGTATTTCATTCAAGTGCCAATAGATGGCGGCATCACCGTCGTCTAAACTTTCGTAAATGTCTTCAAGCATTTTCCAAAACATTTCATAAAAACAATAATTACTCAATCATTAAAAAATAATCCCCCTTATTAAAATTCAATTATGACTATATTCCATTTTTTTTTCATAATATATTTTATTCATTTATTAAAAATTAATTAAAATCTTAATTCACTCGAACCATCCCCTCGTATAAATTCAGAAAATATTCTAAGTACCCAACTCCTTTCGCAGGGAAGACATCATTCATTATTTCATTCAAGTGTCAATAGAGGGCGCCATCATCGTCGTAAATGTCTTCAAGCATAACATACACCCCGTCCTTAAAATTCTGATGAACGGCCAACGTAAAAAAAAATTATCTTCATTAAAACATGTATGGCGTGAAGCTAAAAATATTAAGTCATCGTTCGACTACCTAATTAAAAGAACACAAAAACCACATTCTGAAATTAATTCTATTATTATTCGTCGCATGTATTTCATTCAAGTGCCAATAGATGGCACCATCATCGCCATTTAAAATTTCGTAAATGTCTTCAAACACTTTCCAAACCATTCCATAAAAACAATAATTATCCAATCATTAAAAAAAATATCCTCTTATTAAAATTCAATTATGAGCATATTCCATTTTTTTTTTATAATACATTTTATTCATTTATTAAAAATGAATTAAAATCTTAATTCATTCGCGCTCATTAAATCTAATCGTAAAAGTTCAGAAAATATTCTAAGTCCCCAACTCCTTTCACAGGGAAGATATCATTCATTCACCATATACCTACAAGTCTCAAACTGTATACTGGGTAAGACACTCTCCTACGGTGCAAGAGGTCCCCAGTTCGAATCCAGCTCAGTCCGGAACCAATTCTTTCCTTTTAGCCAACACAGTTCTCCAACCTGCCCATAGAGGGCGCCACCAAAATTTCCAAGATGACCGCAAAGGTCTTCTTCAACCTCACTGTCTGTGTCAGTACATGACGTCAGCCGATAATCTTATCGAATGAGTCATCCGATAAGATAAGCCAATGACGTCATCTGATAAGATAAGCCGATGACGTCATCCGATAAGATAAGCCGATGACGTCACTGCTCCGGTGCTCCGTCGCTCCGGATTGCCGCAAAACCGCTACTTCTTTACTACTGATAGGACATTTTTTTTTTTATTTTAGCTCTCGTTCAAAGAAACATTTTTGTTTTTATTTTTGAAAGAATCATAGCACTGTTTTGATTTTACGATAAGAGTTGTTCAGAAAAATAAAAACATAAAATGTATTAGTTTGACGAATTTGAATCTCAAATGTTAATTATGCCAGAGCTAAGTTTTAAATACTATACTATTTAACTTGAACTAACGAAGAACGTGCAGTCTGATTGTACGCGCAGGACACTCTTATTTAAGGTCCATTGTGTCCTAAATTAGAGCACAAGAAGTTATTTATTTTTTCTTTCTCCGCGAGGCATCGTAAAAACGCTGTTTAATGTACGAGAAGTCGCTATATATTCCGGTGTAATTTTAATCAGACTTTTGCATCTTAAATTTCGGGTAACGTTAATTACATTATCTATACTACTTTTATATAAATACATAATAATATATAAATATTTGTAATGGAAATGCTATACATTTCAAAGTGAATATTATATGCAATGTTACACATTGTTAAAAGTAATTCAGAATAGAAAAGAAAGAACAAATCCACTTTTCCACTGCATAATCATATTCATCAATATTTACCTTTCTATATCTGCCATTTACATTTAAAAAATATTTATTAGAGACAGACATCATTAAACTTCGAGCATAAATCCATAAACTTCTTGTTGAGATTGTTTATTGATCATTAACTTTCCAATGTTTAAACTTTTAGACGGCTAATGAGGTCTGTTTTCAAATGATTTTAGAATGGAAATAAATAAGTGTTTGAAACGAACTTAGATTGCTTACTTTAATTTTGCGTGCCTCGCAATTTCTTTACAAATTTCTTAAGGGATGTAGTAAATATACTTTAAATTATTTTTTTGCTCATACTTATTGCGTAATTTATTGCTTAAAAATTATTGAATGGGAATCAGATAAAATCCAGCAATGGTTTAGCTAAACTCCCTGTACGTCTGGTCCCATCAAGATTTGTTTTCTGTTTTTGTTTTTTAATTCGAATTTGTTTCTTAGTTTTTTTATTTTAATATATGGTTTACAGATATTTTCAGTATTTGTTCCTTATCGATCGAAAATTCTATTACACACTTTACTTCTTAATATGATCGAAAAGCCCAAAGAACACGCATTTTTCCAACGATTTTTTAACAGAATCTACAAGACAATTACGCCATAATTATTTAATTATTTTAAAATACATCGAAATTTACATGTTTTAGGCAATATGAATTCTATAGTTTGGTAATTCCACAATATGGGTGCACATCTTAGCATTTATATAATGTTTTTAATTACTCATTTTTTGGTTTCCTTTGAATTTTCAAACATTCCGCTCGCGAAGAATTTATTTCTCGGGTTGGCGATTGACATCACAAATTGGGCTTTGCTATGGTAAACAGTTTGGGGGAGTGCGTGTCAAAATTTTGCACGACAATACATGCTTTGGAATCAAACAAAAGATGGAAATTATTTTTGTTCAAAACATTCGATTTGGATATAGAGTCGTGTAAGTATTATTCATGTACCGGACGCATATTTAGAACTCGGGCACTGCCTGTTCTAGTAGTGTATAAAATAATGCTATCGTTAAAGAAGACGTTTTTTATTTCCTCAAAAATTAAATATAGAATCATATAATATCATACCATATATACTTGGTAACTTTAAAACGATTTTGAAGGAGCAAGGACGAACTTGAAAGAACAGGAACGAAATTGAAAAAACAAGAACGAACTTGAAAGAACAAGAACTAACTTAAAAGAACAAGAACGAACTTGATAGTGGAACTAGTGTAATGAAAATTCGTATTAGTGGAAACCCCCGATAGAGGGTAATACCAATAATGGAATCTCTCTCTCAATATAGTCTACATCAACCTTTTACCGGTTTCGGCAGCGTTGGAATATTCCTTGTTTTTCAGCTTGGAATAGACTATACGTGCACTGACAGAATCAAATCCTATAGTGTTCCACCATTTTGCAAAACTATATAGTGATCAGCGAAATCAATTATGCCACAGAAAAATGCTACAAATACTTATAATACATATTCGAAAGAATTATTATCCTGGACATTTCTTATGTTTTTTCATTTCTTGAATATTTTTCTTCGAGGTAATCTAGTAAATGGAAATTCATATTCAAATGACTTATATCAGCAAATAAAATTATTATTTGCCTATGCCTGAACATGTTTAAATGAATCCATGACGCCACTGTGAAAATTATATACCCAACTATTCATTTCATCAGAAATCCAGTTGCCTCAGAGAAAACAAAATACATTCTTGTTCTATGAAGAATTCAGTAAGAAGATATTTTCAGTTAATCCGTGCAGCTCTCAGATTGGACAAACATTTTTTTCCATAATTTAGACGCTTTTGCGATCTTTTGTGCATAGAGCTACATTTACTAAGTGCTATAGTTTACAGGAAGTCTTCACCTATATTAACATACATATATAGCGTTTCCCACCCGTACACAGGAATCTAAGCCTAATCTGAAGTGCAAAGTGTGATCGGCACGATCACAAGTTGGCCTAACAGCTCGCAGGAAGTAATCTATGGGTAGAACATCTGTGACTGTAATTCCAAAAGTTCTCTAAGGGTTGCTTTAGCTCAGAAAATTTAGTGCATAGTAAAATAAATGAACTAACTTTCCCTATTTTTTTTTTCATTAACGAAACTGAAAGGATATTTTTATCATGTAATTTTTTTATTTAATCAAGAATTATCAAACTTACACAACTATTAAGCGTTTACTATGTTGAGTGGGGGTGGGAGAATGAATGAGCATCATGATATGATATTATAAAAACATACTAAATACCTAAAACATTCTAAAAGCTGCAAAACTTGTAAAGTATCTAAAAGTCATCTTAAAAACATTCCAAGTTCCTAAAATCTGAAAAGTATCTGGAATAAACTAAAAAGGTGAAAACTGACAGTGACCTTAAATTTACAAATATGTAATCATGCAAAACATTAAAATATTTCTTTCCTAAAAATAGAATACATTACAAGAAAACAGAGAGACGGAACACAGAATTTATGTTTTCCAAATCAAAATTTATTAAAATTTAACTTCACTTTTAAATAATCATTAAAATTTACATCTCATTAACCTAGCAAATTAAATAGAACATCATAAACAAATTACATAAATAAATTGGCGATAGTAGTATACAAAACATTAGAATACTAAAAGTTAAAGACACAGTTTTTAACATTTAAATTAATTATGTTAAAATTTATAGAATAAATTGCCAAACAGGAATCTGGAATAAAAAGAAAATTTAGAACATAATAAACATCCCAACTAAAAGTTAAAACCCAAAGAAAAACCACATAAAAATAAACCAGGTTCTGGAGACAACTTACAATTTATGAGTCAAGGGGCCTTATTCATACCAAATTAGAATAAATACTTATTTTACTGAGGAATAGAGTTAAAAAGGTTTCACCAAAGGACCCAAGGTAAACAGCAAAGATCAGCAGGAAACGACTTCCCAGCAAAATGTCATCAAAGCTCTTTTAGAACATCTTTTGATGGGCAAATACTGCATAGGAGGGTTTGTCCATCAAAAATCAGGGAAACAATCTCCGGCCGGCCGGATCCAATTCCCAAAAGGGTGCTAAAGGCAATCAGGACGCAAACCATTCATTTCTCCCAACAAGTTCTGCAGTTTTCTGGCATCAGAAAAGAACCCAAAGCATGTGTTCGTTTAACAAATTACGGAAATGTTGTTTTCTCTTCTTCATATTAAGAGCAGCCCAGCCATGGAGAAACAAACACATAGTTGACGGGTTAAATCATCTCAGACATCGCAAAAACATTATTCAAAGGACGGGAAACCAGCTAACAAAATCTTCAATTGTTCTGTCCGTCCAGACACAAAAAATGTCCGGCTCCCAAACCATCCAGACGAAACCATTTTCAGAGGATGCGCAGCCGTTTTAAAGACACATCACAGGCTTGTAATTAATAAGAAGTAAGGACACACGTTAATTTAGACTCATAATAGTGAAGTTGAAATGAACGATTTATTCTATACTATGAAGATCGCGCGCGCCGAAGCACTAAATATAAAAATTTTATAAAACTACATCTTTATCTCTAATCAATGAAAAACGCAAAAATTGCAATTATAAACTGTCAAAACATCTTTGCCACACATCGTAAACAACTGTCAGGTGGTTGATATAGATTATTATAAAAAAAACTTGAAGTCGTTGCATATAATAATAATCTATATCAACCACCTGACAAATGCAACTTGAACTTTAAGCATCTCAAGACCATTCAAGATCGGTTTATAATTACTTATACTGATAAAGTTTCAAGCAATTACGCATTCACCTGCAAATTCTATTATATTCAAACCTTAAAAGAAAAATATGAAAATGTTATGCTATATCGAAAAGTTAACCTTCCCCTTCGGGAAATTTCTAATAGAATTAAAGCCTTATATCAACAAACAGGCATTAAATACACTGGCTTAATTAAGTACCCATACTTAATTAATATTCCAAAATTGCATAAATGCCCCACTAGTTTCCGACCAGTTACTGTCGGTTGTAATACTTATCTTACAAAAGCTAATTCTATTTTACTTAAACTTTTAAAACCTCTGTTGCAACAAATTAATAATAAAGGCAGTTACATCATCAAGAACAGTCAAGAAGTTATAAAGTCTTTAAAATATCACAAAAATCCATTATACTTGAAAACCTATGACTTTCAAGAACACTATTGATCTTGAAGACTTATCTAATATCCTTAACCTTGTATATGAAGAATACGATTTGAAGAAAACTATAGAATTCAATAAATTTAAGACTATAATTAAAATTATCATTAAGGAAAACTATCTTTTCAATGGAATCTTTTTATATCAGCAAATTAAAGGCATCCCCATGGAGGAGGGGGGTGTTCTTCTATACTTGCTGATCTCTACCTCATTTTTTATGAAAGCCAGTCACATATTAACAACGAAATTGTTTACCTACGTTACGTAGATGATGTGATTGTTGGATATGAAAATGAAAACTTTTGTATGAACTTTGATTTCTACCCACCCAACCTAGTTTTGAAAGAAAATCCGGCTACAATTAAAAATGTAGTAGACTTTTTGGATTTGAGTATCAACTTTGGACAAATCCCAATAAGTTTTACCATCTATGACAAAAGAAACAGTTTTAAAATACCTATAAACGGTATAGTACATTGGAACTCCAACATTCACTTGAATATATTTAGGAATGTATTCTTGTGGGGGTTGGTCAGAATTCAAAGAATTATTAAAGATGAAGATTTGCGTATTGATTTTGATCGAATATTTCAACAGCAAGCATATCTACAAAATTACCCTGTTCCATTTATGCTACAATATATTGATAATTTATACCGTAACAATATTGTGTATTGTATAAAGTTAAAATCTTTTTTATATACATTTAGCAGATGAAGGTTCGCATACTGCAAATGACAGGACCGCAGAACGATCAAAACGAAGCAATATAAAGGTCATCGTAGTCAGCGAGACTGGTTGCTAATACATTAATGGTCATCCTCTCGTCCTTGATTCTTTCTTTTTTGGAGGTCTTGTGATAATTATTATTGTCACTCCGGAGGTGGGCTTCAGCCAAAGCTGGCGTCCAGGAGTGCAATGCCGCGGCATTTATGACAAGCTTGTTGACAACTGGGGAGTGAGGTCACAACCCCTTACCGCCATTGTGTAATCTTTTTGCTAAGCCTTCCTTCCTTTTTTCACTTTTTATAAATTCTCTTTATACATTTTATATTGTGTATAGTACATTTTGCTGCTTTGCGCATATATACTATAACAGTTCACATTTCTATAATTACTTCCATTTTTCTTCTATTATATTATATATATATATATATATATATATATATATATATATTCAAGACTATCATAACAAATGCAAATATCAAATTAATTATATCAAATAATTTTAACAAATTACTCTCTTGGTTTCATATTTCGATAATACACACAAAAATATTTTCAGCATTTTCAAACTTGACAACATTTCTGCTTGACTTGGAACTGACATCTTATCAAGAAAATTGTTTAAAGAGTCTCTTGAGAAATTTTTATAAAACAGTTCATCCTGTTTAGTTCGATGGGCATAAAATCCGATATTCCTTTATTTCAGGCATGTATGGCGTATAGCTAAAAGCCAAGATTTTTTCAACTAAATCCTTTCTTAAAGATATGCAATTTACTTACAATAAAATCAGATGGTTTTAGTTCTCATCAAATTATGGCCAATGCGAGATGGAATTATAATTTAAATTTCTACCTTGAAATTTTGAACTTTATAAAATTTAGATCTGACCTTCCGTAGGTCCACCTCGAACGCCCCCTTTGCTCCATCTCTTCGAACAGATAGTGTCCCTTTTACACCGCTACCGTCGTGACGTTAGCCACACATTACGTACTTCAAAATTTCTCCCATCCAAGGCGACAACACGTACCGTAAAAATTAAGAGTTTATAAAACGACATGACAATTGAAACTATTTCTGAGAAAATTATAGCATTTTTAAACAACAAATCAATTAATAAATACCACTAATACATGTATTGGAATATTAAAATATATAATAATAATTTATGGAATAACACTACCCTACGATATATTTTATAAATCAATAATCAACATATTTAAAGGATTTAAAATATCTCATGTTTTAAACTGAAGCCGATCAAATCTATTTTACCTGATTTTATCAGAAATATAGTTTTAACTAAGTATTTTCGGCCCTAATAAATTAAATAATGTCTTTCTCGTAAGCGACTCAAATGATATTATCTAAAGAAATAAATGTCTGTAATTAAATTTTCCATTTGAATCATTTATCACTATTTTGTTTTCTACATTGTTAATACAATATACATTTTATCTTGCTAAGCCATTTAACGACATAAATACAAGAGTTTGAATTTAAAATCAACTAATAAGTTAGGAATATTTATTTTGATTCATCAAATATCCTATCTTAATATTTTATGATAATTTCACAATATATTTACTTGAATCGATTATTTTACTTTATTCGATTATTTTGAAATATTGAGGATTTCAGGCTTATTAAAAATTCCATTCTGTATTTACTTTAACGAAATTATTAAAACAATTATTCAAACATAATTATCAAATATATAAATTTTAATGATGAGACTGAAAAACTTTTAAAATGAGTTTATTTCATTACTTATCTGAAAATTCACAGTAAATAATATATATCCTGTCTTTCCGAACATAAACAATTAATTAACGGATAAATGTTTGAGTATTAGTTACTAAATTTTCATGAATCATTTTGTAAATAATCATTAAATTTCATTAAATATCTTAAAATAATCTCAACTAATATTATATCTTGTTTTCTATTGCTAATAAGTTAATTACTATTTTTCTTTAACTCTTTTATAGCGCATTATGTTTTACTTGAAAATTAACTAGTATGATATTTATTATTATTATTATTATTATTATTATTATTATTATTATTATTATAATTGTGGAGTATAGAAAAGTAATTTATATTAAATTGATATACAGTTGCCGAAGTGATAATCTACCATATTAATTTACTAAGTTACCAGGTGTTTTTTCTGAAAGCAAATTGATGAAATTAATTTAATTTTTCCAATAAATAGGCATTAAATTGTTCAAATGAAATTTTGTCATTTCTTATTAATTTTAATTTTATCAATAAATATTATTTACGAAATTTATAAATTATGAATATAATGGTTTCTAGAGCTGTTTTTTTGTGATATAGAACGAATATTATTAATTCAGTACACTGGCAACTGAATCTTTAAAATATTTCCTGAAAATGTTTACCTAAATGGTTACCTGATTCACCTCTCATGCATCTCGTGGGTCCTGGACTCTTTGTCCATTCATCTGACATTCTCACACTCCACTTTCTCTAGGAGCACACATTATCGATATTACACACTCGATTCGTGACATTCATCGTCACGCTTCTGTTTTTTTAATAACAAGCGCACACATCGGATTATTAAAATTAAAGGTAATTGTAAGGTACATTGTAAGAAAGTATAATGCCAATAACAAGAGCACACATCGGATTATTAAAATCAAGGTAATTGTAAGGTGCATTGTAAGAAAGTATAATGCCATGTTTTTCGTAAGAAGGTTTAAAATGCCATCTTATCCGCAAGAAAGTTATCTGAAGTCTCTGTTCGTCATTTAATGTCAACAGTAAATCAGTATCTGTCTTTTTCACAAACTCTAATATGAGGTACTCTGTGTTTTCCCCCTTCTGCTCACTAGCAACTGTGTCTGGGCTTGGTCCTCGCCTGTTGCTTTTTGCATCTGTAGACAAAAATATGCGTTCTACTCGTAAAGCCGATATTTAGTAATGTTTATATTCGCCATGTATTACAATTATTATATTTAATATCATATACTAATCCATAAAATAAATATACTAAATAATATAAAATTATATAAATACAGCACAAGTTAAAATGTATTGTGTCATCTAGGATTGAGTAGATTTAATCACTATTCAGTTGTTTCTATTCGCTCTGCTATGCGATCACTTACCGTCTAGCTTTCTTTTTATTCATCCATTCTTTCTTTTCTAATATTATTTTTTTTATTGTGGTTTATACCGTTCAGTGGTAGTATCCTGCTTCTTTAGTTCTATATGTTTCATGTCCCCTCGCGTGATAAAATTTATCAGCTTGGACAGGTAAGGTTGCTCGTCATACTTTTCTAGAAGAAGGTCGTTTCTGTCTTTTGTGGTTGGTTGTGGTGGTTGGCATCTGAATTTTATTGCATTCTGCATATATACAAAGATTGTATATTAGTTACTCTCAATTACAAAAGTTTTGGTGTTGGTTTTTAAGAATTATAAATTCCATAAAAAATTTGAATTCATAATTTTTATGGCCTTTAATACATATTGGACACAATTCGAAAATTTTTGGAAATATGTGTGCCTGTATGTGTGTATAGACGTATATGTATTTATACACTCTGTGAGGTATGGATACGTTAATTTATAACCAAATGCATGTTGCAACAGGAAATATTTAGATCTAATATTAAATCTAATATGTGAAAGCTTAGTAAAAACTAAAACTAGATAAAGAATTTTGTACATCTCATGGTTTGAGCTGAAATGATTTAAGAATTTCGTAGTACTATTTTATATGAAGAAATACCATCATTTTCTGAAGAATGATGGAAGTGTAGTCAATGCTTGAAAACCCTAGTTTGACCCATGGTATAGATGCAAATATATAAAATAGATCAAATACATCATTTATATTGAAGTTACAGCATGAAAAGTAATGTGGGGCAGCACATCACTTCGATACACAGTGCAGTGACTACTTATTTCACAGACAAATAATTATATACGAGATCAAAAACACAATATATTTGATGTTAAATAAATACCAGGTAAATTATAACTTGGCGTTTTTTGCAACTTGTTAATCCAAGCAGAGTGACTTACATATATATATATACAGGGTGTCCACAAAAAGTGAACAATGTAAGATTTTTTGAACTGTTGGTTGTAAACCCAAAGTTCCAATTGAAAAATTGCTTTAAATAAAGTAGAATGGTACGAAATAGTAACTTAAATGATATATCATTATTTGGTAAAAGGTTAAGAACATCAACATTTTATGCAGCCCCTCTAATGAAAAAAGTCAAGCTACAGAATGTTACCAATACTTTATTTAGTCAAACAAAAAAAATATTCTTAAACGTTTAAATTCAAGATAAAATAAATTGTCAATCTTCCGGACTTACTCCACTTTCTCGTGACTTTTATAATCATCAAAATTTATGAATCCGAGGACTGTTAAAAAATGTTCAGTATTGTGGCAATTAATTGAGAAATGCAGTTTTTTTTATAAAATTCAGTTTTATTCAAGTTTTCTATGGATACATTTAAAACTAATAAGTGATATAACCGCCCCGAGACTTTATAACATCACAGACACGTTTCTGCATGGAATGTACTAGACTAGCACATGTAGTTTTAATTTCAACATTTCTGAACCATATGTCAATAACCACCGAAATTAGCTTGTCCATCGTCGTACAGTCAAATTTGTGAAGTCGTTTTTTGACAATAGCCCACAAATTTTCTATGGGATTCAAGTCTGGTGAATTCTCGGGCCAATCCAGTACGGTAATATTTTTTTTTTGAGCAGAAATTTTTGATTCGCTTCGAAGTGTGACATGGCGCGCTGTCTTGTTGGAAAACGCAATTTCCGTTAGGCCACAGTTTAGCCATGGTTGGAAGCACTTTTCGGGTCAATATGACTTCGTAACAGCCACTGTTCATCATTCCCTCTACGGGAACAAGAGATTCTGTCCCCAAAACATCTTTTTGGGCGGATGCTTGGATGCTTGATTGATGTGGTGCTGATTGAGAGGTTCTCCTTGGCTCCTTCTCACGAACATAGATCAAAATCCCTGAACCACAAAATGTGTTTCGTCAGAAAAGAGAACTTTCTCCCAGTCCTTGTTTTGCATTTCCGTGCCCATTCCATCCTTTTTTTCTTCATGCGAAGCGTCAGAAGCTGCTTCTTGTACGGTCGACGTGCTCACCGTCCGCGTTCTAACAGCCTGTTGAAGGTGCAATATCAACACCAGCTGCCACCATGAACTTAGACAGGTCAAAACTGGTTAATCGAGGATTTTTAACACTCATTCGATGTAAAGTTTTGTCGTCACGAGTCGAAGTTGATCTTTTTCGGCCGCATTTTCCAGAGCGGTTGGTTCCAGCATTTCCTGTTTCCTTAAACCGCTTCCAGATCTTCCCGACACTTGCTGTACTCACTCCACATATTTTACCTATTTCCTCGAACGTCTTAGAAGTGTGTTTGTTCTCTAAGCGCAATCACTTTAGCACGTGTTTCCGCGCTGATATCCATGACGCTAATGAGCCCCGCAACAACTGAGAAATTACCACTGTGGAACACCTGCCACCTGGCGGAGGAATTTGAACACCTGCTACTAACCTAGCATACGAACACCTGCTACTTTGATAATAACTGCAATTTGAACTCTGAGCAAATTTGGAGTGCTTCTTCCTAAGCTTACATGTGATAAAACGAAAAACATGACATTTCTCAATTAATTGCCACAATACTGTAAGTGATGCAACAGAAATCTTTTATTGGGGTTTTGAAACAATTTTTCCATGGTTTGTTTTGGAACTATTACAGAGAGGCAGACTTTAAAAGTTATTTTAACACTTCAATAAAGTAAATAAAACAGATTATTGTGATTTTCCCTGACTCTCAGCTTTATTTTTCTGAAAAATCTATGGAAAAATAGGCATGCTATTAAAGTTTCGAAATCAACTAGGATCATTTAAAACCACTGTCTTCAATAGACTCAATAAGTGTCTAACACATTTTTGTCATTACACTTTTACCACCATAATGAGAGCCCTTATAGAGGAATCGATAAGAACTATTGCATGCGGTACAGCAGGTGACGAGTTCCAGTAGACAGGTGGCGGGTTCAGACAGACCGAGGAAGATGTTCCGGATTTACGGCCAGGGCAAGTGAATATAGGTAGGACGAAAAATAGACTAAAATATTTATTTTATCATTTTCCTTTAGTACTTGCTATCTTTTCGACGAGCCATATCGACGATGAAACGATCTTGTTGATTGAAATCGACATAGCAGTCGCAGAATAAAAACCTTAGAAGGATGCCGGCTTTATGGAAACAACGAAAGTATTACCTCACTGTATTTATTACTAGGAGAGCGGTTGCATTCGCCGTAAATCAAAATCATCATACAGAGTTCGGTATTACTGAACAGCGCTATCATTCAACCTCTAATTAGGTAGTAGAGTTACTTCAATGCTTAAATACAAATTGTGAACCGAAGTAATATTGACATAATAGCTTTATCTGCATAAAATAAATTTGAAGTGGTAAGAGATTCCGTATCTATTTGCAACAGAAGTTGATTCGTGGATGCCCCCTTATTTTCAAATGAAAATTTTAATTGGGAATAACTACATTGAATTAGAACTACAGTCGAGTTTTTTTAGTTATATTAAAAACGGTATACTCTTTTCGATACAGGAGCTGTATGAACAGGTAAGTTTCTTAACTTTCTTCAAAATATGGTACAGCATTTGAATTACTATTTTGTAATTTTCCACTTTATTTAAAGCATTTTTGTAATTGAAACTGTGGATTTACAACCAAAGGTTCAAAAATCTTCCACTATTCAGATTTCGTGGGAGACCTTGTATACGTACGTGCGAAATTTTCATAAAATTTCAATTGATATTTAAATTATCCCATAAAATAAATGACTATAGGAAACACTTTAGCATTAAAATATATAAAATTATTACACAGCATATTCTCCCCGACCACACAAACAGCAACCATAAGCCTTCGGGTTGGTCGTGTGGTCTGGGCTTTCTACAGCATAATCTCTGGGCGCGGTAGTCCAGTGGTTAGCGCGCTAGAATTGCACTCGGTAGGCCCGGGTTCGATTTCAGCCGCTGCCAAAACTGCCGTCGTGTTCACGCGGAGAACGATCACGTTAAACATGTTGGTAAGTTCTAAGTTCCTAAATTGTGTGTCACTTCCTGGTCGTATAAACAGTTACCTTACACCTTTCTGGTAATTCGGACGGTCTGGGTCTCAACAGCAGTATTCTCTTGCGAATGAAATGGACTAATTGCACAAGAATGATGTTAACAGATGTGTTGCATAATATTGCATATGGAAATTGACACTATTTGGTGATACTTGCTACTTTTCAATTATATGATATGCGTGTTTTTTTTATTAAACAACCTGATATTTTATGTCTTTTTTTTCAAAAATTCAATCGTAAATTTAGGAAAGTTTTTCAAGCATTCGATTGCGTTTAAAACCAATATGTTTCCAAAATTTGAGCACCAAGAAAGAGTTCTCCGAATCGAACAAAATTTTATATATGTGAGTGAAACCTTGATATAAGTGATACCAAATCAAAGCAAAAGGATCATTTATTACAGGAAAAACTACAAATGAATGGAGGTTCTAGTACCCAAGTTGGGCCACCCCTAGCGTGAATACACGATGGGATACGGACGGCCATTGAGGCATAAAGGTTTCGTATGGGTGTCCTGTGTCATCTTATTCCACAGTTGTTGTAAGCTCACCTCTAGTTCGACCAAACTCGTAGGCTGTCTAACTTGTCGTCTCAAATGATCCCATACATGCTCAATCGGCGACAAATCTGGGGATCAGGCAAGCCATTGAAGGGTGGTAATGTGGCGGAGGCTGAACCCTGACATCAGTGGCAACACATGTGGCTGAAAGATGTCACGAACGTAACGCTGGACTGTCATGGTTCTGTGGATCAATATTAGAGGTGACCGGGTGTCGTATGCGACGGAACCCCCCCCCCCCCCACACACACACACCATTACACCAGTTGTGAGAACGGTGTGCCGCTGTAAAGTGAAGGCAGGATATTGGCGTTCACCAAGGGGCCTCCACATACGTACACGGTTGTCATCACAGCCCAAACTGAATCTCGATTCGTTGCCGAAGACGATCTGGTTCCATTCAGTTGCGGTCCATTTCCGTTGAGCGTGACACCACTTCAAACGGAGGCGACGGTGTGGCTTGTCGGATGATGTGACGGTCTTCTCGGCTATTGGTCTGCCAAGGGCGTCCTGTGCCTAACCGCCGTGAATTGGACATCTCTCTCGTCCACTGGTCCCAACACCTCCTTGCAGTAATGTAAGAACGGCCTATGCGGAGGGCTACTGGCCGAGCTGACCACCCGGCTTCCATCATCCCGATGAGTCTTCCCTTCTCGAACTCTGACAGCTGATCATATTGTCTTCGATGACAGTGTAACGGCATCCGTAATGAAAAAACGTCTCTCTGCAACAAATTAAATGCAGGCAAAAATACCTGTGCATTATTTTTCCCTACGTCAGGGAGAACGAAGTTTAACGCACTCTGGTGGCATTACGCACTGCATAATCACGCTGTATTTCAAATCATTTGCATATATGTCTAACACGTACTTTCATGCCAAGTTTCGTTACCATCCCACAATTACTTCTTGGTTCCCCAATGTTTATGCAATGAGTGTACATACATGCCAAACTGACATGCATACATACATGCATACATTGACATACATACTGACATACATACATACATGCACACACACACTAACATACATACACACTAGCATACATACACACATATACACCACCTTAAATAAGTTTGAATCAAGTTCAGGGATGCTTAAAACGTGGTCTTCCTTCAAAAACTCGAATGTTCGAACTTAAAATTTTCCAGCAGTGAAGAATCTGATATTTATTTAGATGATGTAAGTGGTCCTTTTTTTCGTATTTAAAAAAAGCCCATCGATATCCATATACCTGGCGAGTTCGCCTGCATAGACTGCATTCTGACTACAAATCACTAACTGTTAATCGACTAACAACGGCATTATTTCAAAATTGAATTCCTATAGTACACTGACTTCAAAGAGTTAAGCACACTACGCAAAGTCTCATTTTTTGAAAACGTATTTGAATTTGAGTGTCTGAAAATCTCTGCAGATGTAGATGACAGCATGCAAATATCGTATGTTACAGCCAATCACGATTGGCTGTCTGGTTATATGCTAATTAAGCAGTCGTTGAAGACGCCAGCATTCTGAAGTGTTTGAGGAGGTGCATTTAAATGCTGATACGAAGTGTTTATAACTTTTGTAGGATTATTTTTTATGATATTTCTGCTTCTATGGCTGAATGAAGACAAATGACATATAGTGAGCTCTGTGGCGCGGTAGCCCAGTGGTTAGCACGCAGGAATTGCACTCGGACGACCCGGGTTCGATTCCCGCCACTGCCAAAACTGCCACAGTGTTCATTCTGAGTACGAACGCGTTAAACATGTGGATCTGTAAGTCCCTCCGAGAGGTTAGAGGTAGGGGAAGGAGGTTATGGTCCCTGTGGATGCCTTCCCCACTGGGTTCTGTTTTAAATTGAGTGGCATTTCCCGGCTAAACAAACTGATACCTAATACAATTCATGTAGGTCGGAGGGGCTGGGTCGAAGAATAAGAAGATAGTGAGCACTGGCGTGCTGTCGGAGAAATTGAAGCAGGACAGTCAATAGAAGATGTCGCTATTTTCTTTGGAGTTGATCATTCGGTAATTCCTCGGTTATGGAAGCAATTCCAAACAAGTCAAGAGATCTGTGCCCGGTCCTCCAAGGGTTACCAACCCTCTAATGATCGGTATAATGTTATAGTAGCCAAGTGGAATCGCCGAACAACCTCCACAACTGTCACATCCATGGTTGCTGCGGCACTTATGGTTACAGCCGTAAGACAATATCTGACATTACTGTGCGCCGAAGGCTCCACACGAAGGAAATGTATGCCTGAGTATCACGTTTTTGTGTTTCACTAACCGTCCAAGCCAGAGGGGCAATTTTAAGGTGATGTCGTCAACATGTCAACTGGATTGTCTCAGATAGGTGCAACGTCCTGTTCATGGACGACTCCAGATTGGTCCCGGAATCAGATGATAATCGTGTAAGGGTCTGGCGAGAACAAGGCACACTCACTCAGGCCAAGAACATCATCGAACATCACACATTAAGGGGACGGTGGACGTTAAAATGAGCAAAAATCGATAAAAAAAGGTTTTTTTTTTATTATATAACATTATTCTACACATTTAACTGCACCAGGTGCAAAAAACCGCTAGTATCTATGATGATTTTTGAGGAAGTTATAAGCATTTAAAGTTTGTAAACAAACAAATCATGGACCTTTAAATTTCACACATAAGGTAAACAAACATCTGTCAGCGTTTATGAATCGATATTTTAATTTTAAAAATTAATATCTTCGTAAATTATTATTTTTGTAAATTGGCAACAGTGAGCTTTAACTGTAACCACTTCCTGGTTTGTTTACTATGGATTGCCGAAAGTTTTGAAGTGATAAATTTTTATAATATATTTCCTTACTTCTTGACACTATTTTCTTCATTTTTTGCTTCAAAAATAGCTCTTTTTAGATCTGAAAGTGCTACAGCGTACTTTTATGTCATAGTTTTTATAACATATATTTGTGTCAATTTTAAAAATGCATTCTATAAGTAGGCGTTTTCGTAAGCCGAAATCTCGACCGTCAAAGAAATCGCTTGCAAACAGCAACAAAATTCGTAAGCGGTGGTCATCTGTAAATAGTGTGGATAATTCTACAAATAATTCGTCATGTGTGAGTGGATCTTCAAATAATTCCTCATTTGTAAATAGTGTGGATGAATCTTCAAATATTTCCTTGTCCACTATTTCTTCTGAAAGTGCAACATCTACTACATATTTATATAATAAAATTGGAAGTGCTAGTGAAAACAAACTAAATGCATATTTTCCATCCGCATCTAACTGTGATTCAGAAAATTTGAATGAAAACACATATATTTTTATGAATAATAATATGTGGTCAGATTTATTGTGCAATGTGAAGTGCAATGAATGTGATAGTAATTCTCTGGATGTAATATCAAAAGGGGCATTTGGGAACTCTTCAAAAATAGAGTTAATTTGTAAAAGTTGCGGAAAAGTATTCAGCACAGTATTTTCGAGTCCTCGAGTAAGCCAAACGAAGTGCTTTGATGCAAATAAAAAACTAGTTGAAGCATTTCTGAAAATTGGTAAAGGACATGCAGCTTTAGAAGTGTTTTCTATGGCTATTGGAATTCATGCCATGGATAAAAAAACATTTTCAAGATGCTTGCATAGCTTGTATGAGGAAAGAAAAAGCTTCAAAGATGATGTTCTTCGAATTGCTCGAAGTATAGTGCGGAAGAAATATGAGGATTTGGATGAAAGTTTTACTAATGAAGAAATTATAGACATCACTGTTTCATATGATGGAACATGGCAGAAACGCGGTCATACATCTCTATATGGAATTGGATTTGTTATAGATATTCTGACTGGATTAGTTATCGATTTTGAAATCTTATCTAAATACTGTCCAGAATGTGTCACTGCGACGCGAGATCTTGGTGCAGCTAGTGCTGAATTCAGCATTTGGTATGAAGGCCATAAACCTGAATGCTCACAGAATCATGCCGGATCTTCTAATTCGATGGAAATGACAGCTGCTGCGTCTATATGGAATCGATCTGTAAGTACTTGTGGAATGAGGTATGTAGGATTGCTATCTGATGGTGATGCGAAAACTTATCAACATCTGTCAGAATTAAATGTATATGGCAGTGATATTAGAATTATAAAAGAGGAATGCATAAATCACGTGGCCAAACGCCTAGGAGCAGGACTCCGTAATAAAGTCAAGGAGTGGCGTAGCAAAGGTGTTACTATTGGTGGACGTAAAGACGGTAGTTTGAAAGAGGAAACAATTATAAAACTAACAAACTTTTATAGGAAAGCGATTAAAGACAACGTGCCTCGCATAGAAGATATGAAAACAGCAATTTATGCTACCATATTACACTGTTCTTCAACCAACAAATCTCCAAAGCACAACAAATGCCCCGCAGGTGTCTCATCATGGTGTTTTTATCAACGGGCTCTTGCTAATAAGGAACCACCAAAATCTCATGCGACAATGAAGACAAAGCTGTCTGAAGATGTTGTTGCAAAAATTATGCCAATTTACCAAAGACTGGCTAGCAATGAATTGTTAACCAGGTGTATTTCTGGCAAAACCCAGAACGCAAATGAGAGCTTACACAGCTCAATTTGGAAAAACTGTCCGAAAGAAACATTCGTTTCTAAAAAGAGGTTGGAAATGTCTGTGATTTCCACAGTTTCAGAATATAACTTTGGATGTGTAAATAGTTTAGGTATGGAGGAAAAGGTGAACGCATTTTCTTTATCTATTGCACAGCAACGTGATAAACGCCGCATCAATCAAAGTTTAACTAGAAACACTACTGAATGGAAAGAAAACAGAATAGTTAAAAAATATTGTAAGTCACAGAAAAATGCTAAAAATGTAAGAAAAGAAAGCAAAACATATGGTGCTGGTGAATTTGATTAGTTGTAATTAAAGGTATGTTTAAATTTTCTCGATTAATGATTCATACTATTATATCGCCTCGATTACTAGTTCATACTTATTTTTCTTAATTGCCAACGGCCCTACCTTGCTGAAAACACCGGTTCTCGTTAGATCACCGAAGTTAAGCAGCATCGGACGCAGTTAGTACTTGGGTGGGTGACCACCTGGAAACACCGCATGCTGTTGGCACATTTCGGGCGCAGTAGCCCGGTGGTTTGCGCGCTGGATTTGCATGCTGCCACAACTGCTGCCGAAAGGCGACGCGGTGGTCCAACGGTCAAAGGCAAGCGTTTCCTCGTACTCGTTCGACCGCCAGGTTGTGGGTTCGAGTCTCACTTTAGGCATAGATGTTTGTGTTGTTGGGCGCAATGTGTTCCCACCCCCACTGGTGCACTGGGGCAACGTCATATGATGGCTAAGAGGTTCACGCATGTGCATATCGCACGTAGCAAGATCAATTTCTCCATGCAAGCTAGGATCCGTACATGAGAAGGGGTTCGACCTAAAGGTCGAAATCTGCAGAATGAATGTACCAGTGGTCCGTATGTACCACAGGGATGTATCTACAGTGGTCGGCGGTGGTCGGGGTTTCCATCACTCAGAATTGCCGAACACCACTCATCCAAAAAAATATACATATTACAATTACATTTAAAAAAAGTTATATTCAATTTTATCAAATGTTTTTCTTTAATATAAAAGTATAGAATACTAATACTGTTTGTGTGTGCGAATTAACGCAAAGCTCGTTTCGAAATTTTATATTCTCAATAATAATTGTTCTGGAAAATCAACCACCACTCACATTTCTCTAGATACATCCCTGGTACCAGTAGTCCATGTAAGGGCAGGGGTTCGACCTAAATGTCAAAATCTGTGGAGCGAATATATTAGTGGTCTGTAAGTACCAGTGGTCCATGTAGGGGGCAGGGGTTCGACCTAAAGGTCGAAATGTGTCTAACGAATGTACCAGTGGTCCATGTAGGGGCAGGGGTTCGACCTAAAGGTTGAAATCTGTGGAACGAATGTACGGAGCGCTTGGGATACACAGCAATCGGAATGCTTGGCGACTACTTGGCGAGTGAGCTGAAAGTGCTGTGGGTTGGTCTCCGGATTAGCCAAATTTTTATATACTTATATTGCATTAACCATCATTTATCCACTATCTACATAGTATTTCTGTCTTATTTACTTTAAATACATTTTTCTCGAAATAAAATTTTCAAAGGTTTTACATTTTTAAAATTGGGATCGTGACCTATCGGGACTGCGGTTTATCGTTCCACGACATTGCTGCTCATATTGGTCGGGATCCCATGACTATCAGGCGAATATGGAATCGATTGGTCCAAAAAGGCCATACTGAATGCCATGCAGGATCTCTGCGGCCTGGACCACTAACGACCGAGAGGACAGACATGTTGTCCTCTTGGCCTTGCGGGATCGTACAGCCACGTCGTACCCTGAGTCAGGAACTGGGCTCGTTTGCAAGACGACAAGTGTCTGCACGGATAGTGCGATGACGTCTGCAGCACCATGGACTGTCAGCACGGCAACCATTGTTGCAGCTTTCATTGATGCTGCAGCAGAGATAGGCACACCTACAGTGGTGTGACGAACAACGACACTGGATACAGGAGTGGCACCACGTCGTCTTTTCACATGAATCTCGGTTCTGCATACAGCATCATGATGGACGTATCCGTGTGTGGCGGCACCGAGGAGAACAAACATTGCCAGCTTGCATTCGTCATTGTCATATGTGCCCAGCACTTGGCTGGATGGTATGGGGTGCCATTGGGTATACATCCCAGTCACCTCTTGTTCGCATAGTCGGTAATGTGGACAGCCATCGTTGCATTTCTGACGTGTTAAGGCCCGTGGCTGTTCCCTAACTTCAAGGCCTGCGTGACACCATCTTTCAACAAGATAATGCACTACCGCATGTTGCCCGTGCTTTCCTGACCTTCCTAGATAGAGAGGGTGTTCGACTGTTTCCCTGGCCAGCACGCTCTTCAGATCTGTCACCCATTGAGAACATCTGGACATGGGTTGCCGAGAGACTGACACGCCACCACTCACCCGCCACTATGATTGATGAACTCTGGCATAGAGTTGAAGCCGCATGGAATGATGTACCCATAACTGTCATCCAAGCTCAATTTAACTCGATGCCCAGCCAGATTACAGCCTGCTGTTGCTGCCAGAGGTGGCAACTCTGTGTACTGAATTCTGCATGCTGTGTATGCCAAACCACCTGCAAATTTAATCATGTCTTCCTCCCATTATACCGTATATGTACAATAAATAAGATTCAGCTATTTGTTTTCCTTGGTGTAGCAAATTTAATGACCAGCAGTGTATTATATCTCCTCGATTACTAGTTTAATACGTATTTTTCTTAGCGGAAATTTATACTTATTTTTCTTAGATTGTGATAATTTATTTATTTTTTACTATAATATTAGTTTATTATTCTAAAAGTTACATTAAATAGTATATATATATACTTACATTGCATTAACCATCATTTATCCACCATCTACATAGTATTTCTGTCTTATTTACTTTAAATGCATTTTTCTCGAAACGAACTTTTCAACGGTTTTACATTTTTAAAATGCTCCATGCGTCTTAATTTTTGTTTGAAATGCATGAAATTTGGCATGAAGACACCTTTCATACTTCTTAATGAAACTGGGTATGCATTTTACAATTGGACTTTATTAAGGGAATTAAAAGTGAATAAGAACCGAATGAAATGTGAAATTTTGATAAAAATTAAGTTTTAACGCAGAAAAATATTTTTAAAAAATTAACTTTCCAACCGATTTAAAAATACATACCCAAATTTGTTCATAATATGTTTTTAAGTGATCATAAAGTAAAATTAATCAAAAATGTGAATAAATGGAACGCAAGAAACATTTTAAAATTTTTGTTAAAAAAAATTAAATTTAAAAAAAAAAATACAAAATTGAAAAAAATTTCATGGTATTATATATAGTAATGTTAAGAGGAATATTTATACAAATTTTCATGTTTCTAAGTCAATAAATAAATAAAAAAAATTTCAACGTCCACCGTCCCCTTAAGAGGCGGCAGCGTCATGGTGTGGGCTGGAATTTCAATGGGGTATCGAACAGAACTGCACATCTTTAAATGCGGTTCTGTGAAGGCTACTGCAAGGCACCAGGATGAAGTCCTAGATCCCAAGGCGAGACTCTACGCTGCAGCAGGTGGTCCTGTTTTCCCCCTTATGAACTATATAGCCCGTCCCCATCGAGATAATATCGTTAACGAATATCTGGAAACTGAAGACATTCCTCGTATGGCGTGGTCTGCGTATACGCCCGACCTTAATCCCATTGCAAACATTTCTCTTGGGCGTGATGCTCTTGGGCGTGGTGTTTGTCCCTTCACAGTTACTCCAGCCTGTCTCAGAGAGTTGGAATCTGCCCTATTGGAGGAATGGTTATTGTTCGCATCTGCGATGGTTGATCACTTCATCGATAGCATGGAAAATCATTGTAAAACTTGTATGAACGTCGGAGTGGAAAATTTATGTGAACGTCACATTAGTATTGCCACATACCATACTAATGTGAGTATTGTTTTTTTTTTGTTTGCCTCTAAACATATTTTTGTTATTAACCCAAATGTGGTGTCATCATATAACTTATGAAAATAAATATTTTTTTCTGATTTTTGTACTTAGTTCTTGTTTAATTAAATATATAAACACATTTGCTACCTTCATGTACAATTTTGAGTTAATCAAAGATTTACTTTTCCATTTTTCTTGATTTTACCGCCTTTGTTTACCTTTGGTAGCCAGTGTATAAAACAACAATTTTATATGAATAATGATTAAAATATAATCTGTTTAAACATCGCTTTAAAATCAAAATGTCATTCTATTGAAAATTAAAGAGGTAAATGTTAATTCAATCATGCATCAAATATTAAATTTGACTTACATAAGAGTCGGTAGAAAATGCCTTTTTGATTTTATTACATTTTTAAAGCGTATATATATATATATATATATATATATATATAATATGAAAATACCGTGAAATATAATATTATAAAATCATCAGAAATCACACTTAAAAGGCGCAAAGCTGCACTAAAAAGAGGATTAAAAATATTTTCAAAATGAAAAGAGGTATGGATGGAAACAATATACCAAAAGATGGCCGGGGGGAGTTGCGACCCCCTCACCCCGGTTAAGCATGCTTTGCGTCGCGACAACACTCCCGGAGAGCCGGTATATTGCAAAATAGAATACGAGCGAATATTATACGAATATTATATATATATATATATATATATATATATATATATATATATATATATATATATAAATTGAAATTTGTAATTGAAAACCATGCATAAACTACGGTAAGTACAAAAAACCCATCTCTAGCATATCTGTTACAAATAAGTGACTACAAACCAAGAATAAGGATAACAAGAAAGATCAATCATGCATAAGCATTGATTATGAAACACTTTCCAACTGAAATGTAATTTCATTTAAAAATTTCTAAAATGTGATTCATTCAGTGGTAATATCTTTTACATTATCACAGTACTACAGTAATTTATTATACTTAAATATTTAAAACTGTATCGAAATATAAATCATCTGATTCTTTATGCAAAATCAATGAATATTTCATTCATATAACTTGTATTCCAGACTCTAGAGCTAAATAATTTTGTGTGAAAAAAATTCAGCAATTCTTATGTAATTCATCTTACAATCGCTTGAGATATTTGCATTCTGCATATGTTAAAATTAGGCTTCCTTGAAGAAATAATAAAAGTTTAGGGATCATTTAAAATCACAACTATTGTAATTGCATAGGCACGGAATTTAGATACACAGATAATATATATGTGTATGTGTATGTACGCAAAGTATTGGAATCGTGCCGAAGATCGGAACTCGAATTTTCAAAGTATCTACACGTTTTGGGACTTCTAGAACACGAAAAAACTACTTTTAGGAAGACGTCTGTGTGTGTAAGGGTGTATCTGTGTATGTTTCTGTGTGTCTGTGTGGATATTACATCCACTATAATTGAAAAACTAATGGACCGAATTTCATACAATTTGGTAGGTATGTTTTTTGTGGGAAATCCTGATGTTCATTAGATTATAGTACGATTCGTAATAAAAGAATCTGCCTTCTTTGCGAAATGGCCGCAGAAATTGCCTTTATCCACTCTAGCTAAAAACTAATGAACCAAATTTAACAGAATTTGGAGTATAATATTTCAATAACCTACAAGTGATTTATATACCAAATTTAACAAAATTTTGTATATAAATCATTTGTAGGTTATTCTACTACGATTCGGGAAAAAGGAACGGGCTATTTTTGCGAAATGGCCAGCAAAAATCGTTATATATAAAAATAAAAGACTACGTGTGCTCAATTATATCAATTAAATTCCATTTTATATCTGATTTTTGACAACAAAAAGAATAAGACTAACCCCATTACTCTAGGACTAGCCGTTCTTGAGATATTCTAGTTTTTTCGCGTTTTCGCTACGCCACCTTTGACAATAAGTTCAGCTATCAAATTTGAGAACTTAATTTAAGTTTAACGTGCAAATTCAATGTCATTTAAAATACTTATGTTGTGCAGATAAACTCAAATTATCATTGAATAAATAAAGAGAACGAATATGAGTGTGCAGGGAAAGACATGTGCTGTCCACATCAGAATTTTTAACAATATTACACCAATGATTTATAGAAGTGAACGGGGATTATTTTCAGGCCATTTCGAAAAAAATGTATGATCTATATTTAAAGATCCATCAAATTTTTCTCGAATAAATTGTTCAACAAATTTAAGCTGTGTACCAAATTTTAACTCTCTAGGACGTAGGAAAGTGCATTTAAAATGCCATCAATTAAATTTATCATGAAGAGTTATATAAAATTTAAAAAAAATGAAAAATTGTTATCTACCAAATTTATTTTAAAATATGAAGCCACTCCCATATGCAAAACGTTTAAACAAATGGAGAGATATTTATTATATAATATCTCTCTCTTTTCTTTCTGGAAGATATCCCAAAGTCAGAATTTAATTGAATTTGTATTTTTCCCTATATTAAATAATTTTTTTAATTAAAAAACTACTTAACATATTTTACTGAATTTTTTTTTATATATTCTATGGGATAATGTGAATATTTCCTAAAAATTTCGAAGCAATTCGTGAATTTTAAATTTACTTAAAAAATGTTTGAAAAATTAGGTCCCATGGGGTTCAATGTATTTCATTTTTTCAACCCGAGTTCAATAAAACACTAATTGGGTGATATTATTTATTTATATTCCCATAGGTCCTACAGACCGTCTGAACAACATACTAAAATTTCATTTTGATAAACTCATTTTTACGGCAGTTATCGTGCTAACGGACAGACAGACAGACAGACAGACAGACAGACAGACAGACAGACAGAATGAACAAAGTCATAAACACTTTTCAACTTTGTTGTAAAGTGTTAAAAATAGAAGGTAACTCATCACTATATAATGGAAAGGGGGTGATGGGAAGATGAGTATACAAAAATCATAATTAGAAAGGTATATATATATATATATATATATATAATATATATATATATATATATATATATATATATATATATATATATATATAAATATATATGAAATAAAAAGCATACACGGCAAAAATGAGAAAAGGCAATAAAAATAGCTCAAGATTGAAGATCAAGACATGGAGAACAATTAACTGAAATGACACAAAAAACGGTGGTTAGTACGAAATTGCATTCTCGACAGGACAGCCATACAAATCGAATTAAAAGCGATAGAATAACCAGTTTCTGACAATGGCGACAGTATTTACCTATGGACACCATTGGAACTACTAGTTCTACTGGCTAGTGTAAGGACAAATAATAGAAACCAAGTGAATTATAAACCAGAAATATAAAAAACAGAAATATTAACTCATATATATATATATATATATATATATATATATATATATATATATATATGAAATAAGGTTCTAATTATTGCAAGGAAGCAATAATTTGCATTTTTCACATCACTTTGGAACCCCGGTACAAAATAACCATAGTTTTCGTTATCCAACAGTTACTAATCAGTTAATGATCCCAAGAACACGTGACTTTCCAAGATAATTATACCTATAAATTTCCTCTATCTATCAGACATTCTGTGCACTGTTTATCGAATATTAAGCACGTTAATTTATAGTAAGCAACATACACGTTATAGAAATATTTTCTAATGTTTAAAAGATATGTTTGAACTTCTTCATTAGGAAAGTACCTGAATTTAAATCGAAAAGCAATAACAATGATTTCTGCTAAGTTAGATCGTTTAAATCTGAAACTTCAAAATATTTTCAAAGCAAATGAATTCAGAGACTAATTTTGTTTAACGCAGGTACCTGTGTAATATCCAAAATCAGTTTTCTGTTATTGGAAATTGTTTGGGAGAATCTCCATAAAAATCCCAGATGACGTAATATTGTTGAATATTGCATTTCAATTATACTCTAAACTATTATTATCATTTGAGAAAGTTAAATTTAAAATAAGTACAGGAGAAAGTCATGAAGAAAATTATATCTTTAAGTACAAATAATTATCACGTCAGCTATTGCAGAAATGTAACATTAGCTAGTATAAAACGAATAATCTCAATACATGGTTTACTAAAAATGGTATTTATTTCAACTTCTTTCGGTTTAAATATTCTAAAAATGTAAATTTGTTAATTAAATAAATAATTCCAACATCGTTTCAGCAAGAGATAAACTAAATAAGAATTAAGCGCAAATTCTATGAATAAGTTCTAAATAAATCAATCCATGTAAAAAAATGTGATTTTAGAAGCACATGACTGTCCTTACATAACGCAATTAATTTACTTCTTTAACGGTGAAAAAGTTATAAAGATATACACGGTACAGTGTTTGTAACGTTAAATTGCACATCCGGATGACAACATATAAAACTATTTGGTGCCCAATTAATTCAAATTTTAGGCAACTCTAAAAATTATCAATATTTATAGGAACCTCAATAAGCAATATAGTAAATATATTTAAATATTTTAATAATACATTCATCAATTAGGAGTCAATTTCATTAACATGGCCTGAGTTTTGTAATTTTGGCGGTATTTTTATCAATTTGGGAGCCAAATATGGCCAAGTTGGCGATATTTAGAAGTGCATTTCTTATATAATTAAATATATGCCAATCATATGATGGAATTAAAAATTTGCAAAATATTGTATTCTATTTGGCGTCATTCTTATAAATTTTACGATATTTTTATTAATTTGATAGCATTTTTATCAGTTTGGTAACAGTTTCGTCTAGTTAGCAACATTTAAAAAGTTGCCAAGTTGGCGATATGCCGCCAAAGTTTTGCCAAGTGTGTTACATACGGAGTTTTATGGAAGAGTCTCATATTATTTCCAAAATATTGTATGTTAAACAAATAGTTGTCATTTTCATTGATTTAGCATCATTCTCTTCAATTTGGTGACATTTTTAACACTTTACAACAAAGTTGAAAAGTGTTTATGACTTTGTTCATTCTGTCTGTATGTCTGTCTGTCTGTCTGTCCGTTAGAACGATACCTGCCGTAAAAAAGACTTAATCAAAATGAAATTTTAGTATGTTGTTCAGACGGTCTGTAGGACCTATGGGAATATAAATGAATAATATCACCCAATAAGTTTTGGATTGAACCCGGGATGAAAAAATGAAATATATCGAGCCCTATGGGAACTAATTTTTCAAACATTTTTTAAGCGGATTTAAAATTCACAAATTCCTTCGAAAATTTTAGGTAATAGTCAAATTGTTCCATAAAATATATAAAAAAAAATCAGCGGAATATATTCAGTAGTTTATAAAATAAAAATTAAAATAATAATTACACCTCTTATATGAAACGATCACGTGACCATGATATGAAACGATCACATGACCCACTTCAAAATGATATATGGCATCCATCTTGTTTCAAAATCGTGATTTTTTAACACTTTACAACAAAGTTGAAAAGTGTTTATGACTTTGTTCATTCTGTCTGTCTGTCTGTCTGCCCATTAGCACGATAACTGCCGTAAAAATGACTTAATCAAAATGAAATTTTAATATGTTGTTCAGACGGTCTGTAGGACCTATGGGAATATAAATGAATAATATCACCCAATTAGTTTTGGATTGAACCCGGGCTGAAAAAATGAAATACATTGAGCCCTATGGGACCTAATTTTTCAAACATTTTTTAAGCGGATTTAAAATTCACAAATTGCTTCGAAAATTTTAGGTAATAGTCAAATTGTTCCATAAAATATATAAAAAAAAATTCAGCGAAATATATTCAGTAGTTTTTTAAATAAAAATTAAAATAATAATTACACATCTTATATGAAACGATCACGTGACCATGATATGAAACGATCACATGACCCACTTCAAAATGATATATGGCATCCATCTTGTTACCAAATTGTGATTTTTTAAAGTTCTTTTTAATTCATATTAAGTGTTGTATCCGTCCTAAAACTACTTTATTTTTGCTTAAATTCTGTGCATCAACATACTAAAACAACACAATGACAATATATTTGAGTTTAAATTCTCATTCAAATTTGATTATTTCTACAACTAAGCCTATTTTTCACCTATGTAAAATGTAAACAGCAAAATATGTAGAATGAGTAGTATTAGAATTACTGTATTTCTTTAACACAAAATAATTCAGTCCATGGAGTCTGCATGGCTGATATGAATGAAATATTAATTGATTTTATAAAGAGAAGGACGATTTTTTTCGATGAAGTTTTAAGCATAGAGTTTAATTATTTGTAGCGCCATGGTCTTAAATAAAATGTTCAAATAAAATAAATTATTAAAGTATTGTGATGAATGAAATGAATGGGAGAAAGTTATGAATGAAATCCTGTTTTTATAGAGAGATCCAGGCGTGTTATTTTTTCTATGTCGTCATTTGAATGAATTTCAGTTGTTTTCGATGAAGTTTACAAATATAATAAATTATCGTAGTATTATGATAATTCTAAAACTATTACCGAGGAATGTATAACATTTTAGAGATGTTTAAATGCCGTCATTTGAATGAAGTTCATTTTTTTCGATGAAGGTTTAAGTTTTCAAATTTAATAAATTAATGCAGTATTGTGATAAGTTTCAAAATATTACCGAGGAATGTATTGCATTTTAGACTTGTTTAAATAAAATTGCATTGAAGTTGGGAAGTGTTTCATAATGCTTTAAGCATGATTGATCTTTCTTGTTATTAATTTGGTGACATTTTCATTAATCTGTCGACATTTCAAAAGCTCGCCAAATTGGCGATATTAAGCTAAATTCATCGCTAAAAGTTCGTCAAGCATTATGGTCGAAGATATTGGTTATTCTTATATCAAATAAACGACTAAAAGCGTCCAATTACAAAAATATTACCCAAAGTTCCGTCTCTTATTGTAGATTTCGATTCCTTCCAAGGTATTGGATTTTCATCAATTTGTCTTCACTGTCATTGATTTAGCGTCATTTTTATAAATATGGAGATATTTTATATATTTAGTGATATTTTCGTCAATTTGGCAACATTCAAAATACTTGCCAAGTGAGTGATATTCCGCCAAATTTCGTCGAGCATTGTATATGCAGAAATAGGTTAGTCTTATGGTAGGTAAATGACTAATGGCAAATTACAAAGCGATGACCCAAAGTGCCTTCTCTCGTGAATGGAACGAGCTAAATTTAAGAAAATAGTGATAATAAATTTATCGCATAATATTACATATGAAAAGTGAACATGTTTCTCAAGAGCTAATTTTTTAACACTTTGCAGCAAATTTGAAAAGTGTTTATGACTTTGTTCATTCTGTCTCTGTCTGTCTGTCTGTCCGTTAGCACGATAACTGCCGTAAAAATTTTAGTATGTTGTTTAGACGGTCTGTAGGACCTATGGGAATATAAATGAATAATATCAACCAATTAGTTTTGGATTGAACCCGGGTTGAAATCATGAAATACATTGAGCCCTATGGGACCTAATTTTTCAAACATTTTTAAGCGGATTTAAAATTCACAAATTGCTTTGAAAATTTTAGGTAATATTCAAATTGTTCCATAACATATATAAGAAAAAATTCAGAGAAATATATTCAGTAGTTTTTTAAATAAAATTTTAAATAATAATAACACAGCTTATATGAAGCGATCACGTGATCATGATATGAAAAGATCACGTGACCCACTTCAAAATTATATATGGCATCCATCTTGTCTTAAAATCATGATTTTTAAAGTTCTTTTTAATTCTCATTGAGTGTTGTATCCTTCCTAAAACCACTTTATTTTTGCTTAAATTCTGTGCATCTACATACTGAAACAACACAATTACATTATATTTGAGTTTAAATGCTCATCCAAATTTGATTATTTCTACAACGAAGCCTATTTTTCACCTACGTAAAATGTAAACAGCAAAATATGTAGAATGAGTTGTATTAGAATTGCTGTATTTCTTTAACACAAAATTATTAGTTCATGGAGTCTGCATAGCTGACATGAATCAAATATTCATTGATTTTACAAAGATAAGGACGATTTTTTTCGATGAAATTTTACGCATAGAGTTTAATTACTTATTGCTCCAAGGTCTTAATTTTTAAATAAAATAAATTATTATAGTATTGTGATGAATGACTTGAATGGGAAATTATTTATGAATGAAATGCTGCTTTTATAGAGAGAGCCAGCCGTGTTATTTTTTCTATGACGTCATATGAATGAATTTCAGTTGTTTTCGGTGAAGTTTTCAAATATAATAGTAAATTATTGTAGTATTATGATAATTATAAAATTATTACCGTGATATATATCGCATTTTAGAGATGTTTAAACAAGGCAATTTATATTTCAATGCCGTCATTTGAATGAAGTTCATTTATTTCGATGAAAGTTTAAGTTTTCAAATATAATAAATTAATGCAGTATTGTGATAAGTTTTAAAATATTACCGAGGAATGTATTGCATTTTAGACATGTTTAAATAAAATTGCATTGAAGTTGGAAAGTGTTTCATAATAAATTCTTTAAGCATGATTGATCTTTCTTGTTTTTAATTTACAATATTGTTTGATAAATTTATTTGAAAAATGTGCAATATCTCGAGAACGTTTCATTCTAGCATCCTAAAATTTATGTCAATCATTTTCGAGGGGAAAATTACATATGAAATGTCTATATGCGTAACTTTATTAAAGTTTTTGATTTTTGATGATTTTTTTTAAATTACATTTTAAAATTTAGGTGGGTTCTACCGATTCGATTGCATGTAAAAAATAGGCTTTCAGTATTCCCTGATTGTGATTTTTGTACTAAATTTTGTTCTTATCGCTTGTTTCTTTTGTGAGATATCGTCTCCGCAGGCTCACTGACACACACACACACACACATACACACACACACACACACACACACACAAACACACACACACGCACATACACACATACATCACCACAAAAACGTCTTATTCGTGTTCAGGGATGCTTGAAACGTGCTCTTCCTTCGAAAACTCAATTCCGAATTTTCGACCCCGTCACAATGTTTTATGAACTTTAACTAAAGAACAATCTAATGCTTGTCCAATATAAGATTACTTTTAGTCAGAATAATATATTCATATATAGGATAACAGAGTTATACCTCTTCGGAGTATGATGGATCTCACTTTGTTGACTTCAAGAAATAATATATTCAATGTTAGACACAAATCAAATCAGAAAGTTACACAGTAACATGTTAAGGACGTGGTTGTCCTATGGTTAGGGTGCGGGAAGTGCACTCGGTAGTTCCGGATTCGATTCCCCCCACTGCCAAAATTACCGCCGTGTTCACACGGAGTACGATCACCTTAAACATGTGGATCCGTAAGTCCTTCCGAGTGGTGGGTTGTAGGGAACGAAGAGTACAGTCCTTGTGAATGCCTCCCCCACTGGGTTCCGGTCTAAATTGGGTGGCACTTCCCGGCCGTCCAAACAGTTACCTTACACCTATGTTGTAGTTCGAACGGTCTGGGTCTCAACAACAACAGTAAAATGTTAAAACGAGCGAAAATGTGCGACCCAACTATCTGAGAGCAAGCAGTCCAATAAAAATAACCACGATTAAATGGCTTCAGGATCATTAAACTTGACCTGAAACACTTATGGCAGAACATATAATAAACAAATAATTAAGGGATACATTTTGAAAGGAAACGAACATGAAATAATAAGAAAGACCAATCATGCATAAAGCATTCATTATGAAAGACTTTCCAACTGAAATGCAATTTTATTTAAACATCTCTAAAATGCGATACATTCAGCGGTGATATTTTTAAAATTATCACAATAATATAATAATTTATTACATTTGAAAACTTCATCGAAAACAAATGAACTTTATTTATTCAAAAAACTTCATCGAAGTATAAATCGCATGCTCTTCATATAAAATCAGTGAATATTTCATTCATACTTTTTTCCATTCCTTTCATTCAGCAGTGATATTTTTAGAATTACCACAATACTACAATAATTTATTTTACTTACAAATTTAAAACCATGGAGGTAAAAGTACTTTACAACTTCATGCTGAAAAATTCATCGAAAAACGCAATACTACAATAATTTATTTTGTAGTTATTCTTATAGTAGAATCGTCTGCGTCTCTATGTAAAATCAATGAATGTTTCATTCATATCAGCCAAATTGCAGACTATAATATACAAATAATTTTAGGTTAAAGGATATCAGCAATTCTTATATAATTCATCTTACAGTATGATGTGTTTACATTAACCAGAAGTGCAAATTAGGTTTCGTTGTAGAAATAATCAAAGTTGGACGATCATTTAAACTCCAAAATATTGTAATTGCGTTGGCGCCGTATATGCACTCACGAATAATGAAAGTTGCCCACTAAGAAGAAAACAGAGTACAACCACGGAAGGATGTAAATAGCGAGAGAGAGAGCTGGTTTGCAAATCATCCCAGTCTGGTGTGATTGCGCATGACCGTACACCCGTCAGTGGCGCTGCAAGCATGAGCCAGTGATCTTATAAATCGACGTGTAGTCGACGCCCCATCAACGCGAGAAGCTTCGGCCGACGCAAAGCACGAGTGAGGAATAAAAAGAATAGTGTGTAGATGCCAGAAACGTCGTTATACGCAACTGACGGATTTCGAGAGAGGCCGGTTGATCGGGATGAAAACCTCAGAGTGGTCATCGCACCGGATAGCTCGTCACGTGGATCGTTCGGATTATGCCTTCCGACGGTGTTGTGAGCATTTATCACGAGACGCCATCCATACATGGAGAACGAATCTGGACGGACCAGGCATACCATGAGTAGAGAGAAACGAATGATCGTGCTACAGGTACGTATTGAACCCATGGCCATCCGATCCACGATATAGGCACACGGAGCGGCTCCTGTGTGCCCATGAACCATATCTAGACGCCTGAAGGAAGTGAATATGCGATCCCAGGGTCCCTTACGTGTTCTTCCGTTAACACAGGATCATCGACGGCTCCGGTGGCAGTGGTGCCGAGCCAGAGCAACGTGGAACGCAACAGATTGGCGATGTGGGGTGTTTATCGATGAGTGTCGCTTCGTTTTGGAGACCGATGACCAGAGTATCCAGCTGTGGAGGTCTCCTGTACAACACCACAATCCTAACCAGCCTCACTGCAGACATCATGGGTTGGGGAGCCATAGTCCACGACGGCTTATACACTTAATTGTTGTATCTGGAACATTGACGGGTCAGCGGTACGTGGATGAGATTCTACGGCCCCATATGCTCGTATTCGTTACTGGGATTCCAGCTGCACAATTCCAACAGGATAATGCCCGACTGCACACTTCTGGAGTCACCCATGCCTGCCTGAGTCTTGTTCAGACATATCTATGGTCTGCCTGCTCCCCAGACCTGTCCCCTATCGAGCATGTGTGGGAACAGTTGAAACGCCATCTGCCTTGTTGCCGCAATCTTCGGGATTTGGAACGTGACGTCCAATAGATGTAGACTCGTCTGCCGCAAGACAACATCAGGCATCTGTTCGAAGCCATGCCAGACCGTATTGCTACTTGCATCACAGCACAATGCGGTGCGACGCGCTATTGAGAACGACCAGACTGTGTACCACAGTTCACTCTGTACGTGTTCTGCTGCGCTGTTTTTGTGATCATGTATATCATTCATCTGTATCCTTTCATCAATAAAAATTCAGGACCATCCTATGCTTCATTCTTGATGCGCAACATTCATTGTCCGTTAGAGTAGATGCACAGAAAAAAATTAAAAATAAAGCGATTTTAGGACGGATGCAGCACTAAATATATATTAAACAGAACTTTAAAAATCACGAATTTGACACATATGGATGCCATATTGTTTTTTGAAGTGGGTCACTTGATCTCTTCATATATAATATGGGTGCAATTAATATTTTAATTTTTATTAACACTTTACAACAAAGTTGAAAAGTGTTTATGACTTTGTTCATTCTGTCTGTCTGTCTGTCTGTCTGTCCGTTAGCAAGATAACTGCCGTAAAAATGACTTAATCAAAATGAAATTTTAGTATGTTGTTCAGACGGTCTATAGGACCTATGGGAATATAAATGAATAATATCACCCAATTAGTTTTGGATTGAACCCGGGTTGAAAAAATGGAATACATTGAGCCCTATGGGACCTAATTTTTCAAGAATTTTTTAAGCGGATTTAAAATTCACAAATTGCTTCGAAAATTTTAGGCAATATTCAAATTGTTCCATAAAATATATAAAAAAAAATTCAGCGAAATATATTCAGTTGTTTTTTAAATAAAAATTAAAATAATAATAACACCTCTTATATGAAGCGATCACGTGTCCATGATATGAAACGATCACATGACCCACTTCAAAATGATATATGGCATCCATCTTGTGTCAAAATCGTGATTTTTAAAGTTCTTTTTAATTCATATTGAGTGTTGTATCCGTCTTAAAACTACTTTATTTTTGCCTAAATTCTGTGCATCTTCATACTGAAACAACGCAATGACAATATATTTCAGTTTAAATGTTCTTTCAAATTTGATTATTTCTACTATTAAGCCTATTTTTCACCTATGTAAAATGTAAACAGCAAAATATGTAGAATGAGTTGTATTAGAATCGCTGTAATTCTTTAACACAAAATCATTTAGTCCATATAGTCTGCTTAGCTGATATGAATGAAATATTCATTGATTTTAGAAAGAGAAGGACGATATTTTTCGATGAAGTTTTACGCATAGAGTTTACTTACTTGCAGCTCAATGGTCTTAATTTTTAAATAAAATAAATTATTATAGTATTGTGATGAATTACACGAATGGGGGAATTATTTATGAATGAAATGTTGCTTTTATAGAGAGAGCCAGACGTGTTATTTTTTATGACGTCATTTGAATGGATTTCAGTTGTTTTCGATGAAGTTTTCAAATATAATAAATTATCGTAGTATTATGATAATTCTAAAATTATTACCTAGGAATGTATAACATTTTAAAGATGCTGAAACCAGGCAATTTATATTTCAATGCCGTCATTTGAATGAAGTTAATTTTTTCCGATGAAGGTTTAAGGTTTCAAATATAATAAATTAATGTAGTTTTGTGATAAGTTTTTAAATATTACCGAGGAATGTATTGCATTTTAGACATGTTTAAATAAAATTGCATTGAAGTTGGAAAGTGTTTCATAATCAATGCTTTAAGCATGATTGATCTTTCTTGTTTAAAAAACTACCAAGCATAATTTGCTAATTTTTTTTTTTTTATATTTTATGGGATGAATATTTTCTAAAATTTTCGAAGCAAACTCATGGGTCCATGGGGTTCAATGTATTTCATTTTTTCAACCCGGGTTCAATCCAAAGCAAATTGGGTTATATTATTCATTTACATTCCCATATGTCTCATCGACCATAAACATACTAAAATTTCATTTTGATACAGTCATTTTTACAGCAATTATCGTGCGAAAGGTCAGATAGACAGACAGGATGAACAAAGTCATAAACACTTTTCAACTATGTTGCAAAATGTTAAAAATATAAAGCAAGAGCAATACCAAAAGACTTGAAAACACCATACCATATATAAAATGAAGATCAATCATGCATAAAGCGTTGATCATGAAACATTTTCCATCTGCAATGCAATTTTATGTAAACATCTCTAAAATGCGATACATTCCGCGGTAATATTATTAAAATTATCACAATACTACATTAATTTATCATATTTGAAAACTTATTACTTTTTTGACAAAAATGAACTTTATACAAATGACGTCATTAAAACATAAATCGTCTAGTTTAAACATCTCTAAAATGCGATACATTCAGTGGTAATATATTTTAAATTATCACAAAACTACAATAATTTCTAATATTTGAAAACTTCAAACTTCTTTGAAAGATATTAACTTTATTCAAATGACGTCATTGAAAAATAAATCGCTTGGCTCATTATGCAAACGTGGTAAATATTTCATACATACACTTTTATTCCATTCCGCTCATTCATCACTAAGCTACAATAACTTATTTTACTTACAAATGTAAAACCATGGAGGTAAAAGTAATTTAACTCTATACTTAAAACTTCATCGAAAATATCTGTTTTAAAATAGTATACTTTCTATGTAACATCAATGAATGCTTCATTCATATCAGCTACACATTGTAGACTCCAGGACTAAATAATTTTGAGTTAAAAGAAATTCAGCAATTCTTATACAACTCATCCTACATCATGATGTGTTTACATTCTCCATAACTAAAAATTAGGCTTCGTTGAAGAAATCCACAATCAGAGTGTGATGATCATATAAACTCAAATATATTATATTTGCGTTGTTTCAGAATATAGATGAGCAGAAATTAAGCAAAAATAAAGCGGTTTTAGGACGGATACAACACTAAATTTATATTAAAAAGAACTTTAAAAATCAAGATTTTGAGGCAGGATGGATGCGACATTTTATTTTGAAGTGGGTCACGTGATCTCTTCATATAATATGGGTGTAATTATTATTTTTATTTTTCTTTAAATAAAACTTTCAAATATATTTTGCTGATTTTTCTTCATATTTTTATGGGATAATTTGAATATTTCCTAAAACTTTTGAACCAATTTTTGAATTTTAAATTCGTTAAAAAACTGTTTGAAAAATTAGGTCCAACAGGGTTCAATGTATTCCATTTTTTTAACCCGGGTTCAGCCCAAAAATTAATTGGGTGATATTATTCATTTTTATTTCCATAGGTCCCACAGACTGTCTGAACTACATACTAACATTTTATTTTGATAAATGCATTTCTACGGCAGTAATCGTGCGAACGGATAGTCAGTTAGAATGAACAAACAAAGTCTTAAACACTTTTCCATATGTTATAAAATGTTAAAAATTGTTTTCTACCGTTAAAGATCCTATGGAAACTTTCAATATTTGATGCATTTGATCCAGAAACTCCCCAGGATTCCTGTACAGTATAGGAAAAGTTTCAGTATGCAGATAGAAGCATAATAATAAGCTGATTTCTTTAGGAAAACAGTTAGAGCTTCCTTATCGTCAAAAGTAACATATCGCCTTGCCTTTGTTGGTAATGCTGATTTGCCTTCTTATAATGAAATTGGAAGCATTATATATATATATAGTTCGCCTCCAAAACCAATTGATACCGTTGATGATTTATTATATGCTGTGTGTTGTAACGATTTTTCTTTGCAGTTATATTTGCAGCAATTTATGTGATTTAATTTAAACCAGATACAATATGTTGTAAAACAGGTGAAATCATGTGATATTAGAGTAGTAAAGTATGTGAAACGTGTTGATATTCATACTTCATCAATACAATAATTTAAGCTAGCATTTAGTCAAACTATACCACTGTATTCTATTTTCAAACACATTTTCTTAGGAATAAAATCATATGCTCTACCGCAAATAAAACGGGCTTAGCTTTTATTTCTAAAATTCCTCAAATTTTTCTTGTACTGACGAAAGAAGATAGCATTTCTTCATAAACCGTTCTATGACATTATATCTTTGTTATGTGCTGATTAAAATCATTTTTTTTATTTCACAAGTATTCGCACACCAGTTCCAAGTATATTTCTCTAAATCCACACATGAATGACGCAACTTGCATATGCTTCGGAATTCCATAAAAATGCTGCTAAATTTAATATATTTTAATTGAGTAAACTGGATTGTTTCCCTCATAGAGTTTTAACAAATATTAGATATGCTGTTTAGTTATTTTTCAGATGCACATCTTTATTAATATTTGATTTTGTTAATTGAATTAACTTCATAAACTGTTTTGTAGCAGAAAAGTGTAGGTATTACGAAGCAGAGCCTAAACGTAATAATCCTGTCATTTCCCTCTGAATACCAATTACTCAATGCATACCTTACTGGACCTTCCTAGAAGCACCAGTATTGCTAACAGAATTCATTGGAGCTTTAGAAGAGAAGTGGCAGCTGCATAATGGGCTTTGTTTCAAATTGTTCTTACTTGTCAAGCATTTCGTGATAGATGATAGACGCAACGTAGGAGGGAACTCAACAGCATATTGAGTTACTCGTATTTAAAGGTAAACGTTTCTAGAGTTGTGGAAAATGTTTCATAAAGGTGAATAATTTTATTAAAGTATTAATATAGTTTTTCTTTATTACCTGTATTCTTAATACTAATATTATAAAAGAAAAGCTGCACTTGTATGTCTATTTGTGTTTACTTGTCATAATTTGCAAACCAATCAAAGATAATGCATTTTATGCAAATATACTTCCTGTAAAGAACATTCTGGATCGTTTATAGCGGTTTCCAACGATGTTGAACAATGTTTATGACTTTAGATAATATTCCTGTCTGCCTATTTGTCTGTACGTCCGTACGATAACTTCTGTAAAAATGACTTTATTCAAATGACATTTTAGTATGTTGTTGAGATGATCTGTGGGATATTTGGGAATGAACTGAATTATATCACCCAATTAATTTTGAATTTAACCCGAGTTGAAAAAAAATTAAACACAGTGCATTATTTTTTTATGGAAATAATGAAATATTGATGGAAATGGAAATTCATTTTTCAATAACTTTTAAGCGATGTTAAAATTCACAAAATGCTTCGATGCTTCAAAATGTGTAAAAAACCCGTCAAAATATGCTGACTAATTTATTAATTAAACATTGAAGTATTAATTACATCCATATGGACCGAGATATAAAGAGATCACGTGACTCATTGCAAATAAAATATGAATTCAATTTTTCTCCGCTGTGTATACCGTAGGTGTTTAAAGATCATTCAAATTTATATTTAGTGTCGCCCCTGTCATGAAACCGCTTTACTTTTGCATGCTATCTGGTTATCCTAATTATGTGCCAAGGCAATTACATTTTTTTTTAATTTTAAATGATCACTAAACTTTCTTTATTCCTACAACGAAGTATGTAGCAATACTTTGTTGTAGGAACTGTATTCAATTAGTTCCTACAACGTTTCAACAATTTAACGCTGACCTATAGCATACACAATGTAAAAATTCAAGTTATTGTAATGTGAGTTGTATAACAATTTCTGATTTTTTTTTCACACAACATTATTTTGCTCATGACTCTTAAATATAAGTGATATAAATGAAATATTCATTGATTATAGAAATGCATACGATTTATGAAATGAAATGGTTGCTCATAGTTACAACCATTTCGAAGAACTAATTTTTACATGAGATAAGCAAGCAATGTAGTTTCTATAATAATGAAACATTGCAATCGTGACGTAATATTACCTGCGAAACCATCTTAAACACTTCGCAAATTATACTTTCGATGACGTTATATGAATACAGTTCATTTTATGTAACTAGCATGGTGTTTTGCAACGAATTTTTAAGATTAATTTTATTGACGGCAATTTTTGAAGCACCTTAAAATGTAAATAAAATTGCATTTCATTTGGAAAGTGCTTGATAATCAATGATTTATGCATGATTGATCGTTCTTTTTTTTTTATATTGGATATCATTTTGATTTATTTAATGGCGAAGCAATACTTTAAGCAATTTTCACACCAAATCGGCAGTTTTCACGCCAAAAAGGTATATTACGTTACAACAATGAATAAATCTAACTGCCTTAAAACGCCTGTCGCACGTAGTCTGTTAATTGGATTATGCAGTTTCTATTATTACATATCCGCTTAGAGGTTTTTATATGTTCCGGAGAGGATTATGGCACACGACCGCGTAGCGGGCAAGTAATTACTGGGTCGCAACATACTCGAACCTATTATTTCGATTTCTATGCACTCTGGTACATGCGCTCTCTTTTCAGCTGGAGTCCTACATATCCTCGTAAAGTTCCTGTAATATGCTACATTATGATTTTGGGCAATATGGAGAGAGAGTATGATTTTCTCATTTATATTTAAATAAATAAGGTACAGATGTGCTTCGGTGTTTCATGCATTTAAAACTTGAATTATGCTTAATAGTTTATTCTTAATTCACCCCAAAAAATATATTATTTATATATTTTTTTTTCTCCACACACAGCTGAAAAGACCTTTCAGCTTAAAATACAGAGTATGTTTAAATTCTGAATTGTTAAAGAGCTTCAGCATATAGAAAAAATAAAATGAAAGCTTAAATTTACATTCCTTGATATAATACAAAATTGTGTTATTACTTTTCTTATATACATAGAATAATGTATAAAGAAAATATAGTGACGGAGTCAAAAATTCGAATTCGAATTTTTGATGGGAAAGCACGTTTCAAGCATCCCTGAACACGAATCAGACGTTTTGGAGGTAATATTTGTATGTGTGTCTGTGGGTGAAAGTATGTGTGTGTGTGTGTGTATGTGTGTGTGTGTGTGTGTGTGTGTGTATGCGTGTGTGTGTGTGTCAGTGAGCCTGTGGTGACGGTATCTCACGAACGAATCAACATTTCCAGACAAAATATAGTACAAAAATCACAATAAGTGTATGCGAAGCCTGTTGTTTTACATGTATTCGATGTTCAGAACTCTCCTAAATTTTGTTATGACATTTTAAAAAAAATCTTCAAAACTTAAAACATTCAATAAAGTTGCATCAATAATCAACTCTTATGTAATTTTTCATTAGAAAACGATTGATATAAAGTTTGGAACGCTAGCATGAACCATCCTCAAGATATTGTACATTTATGAAATTAAATTATAAAACAATACGTCATTCTCATAGATATAGCTCGTTCCAGTCACGAGAGAAGACACTTTTGATAATAGCTTTGTAATTTAATGTCACTAGTCGTTTATCTACCAAACGAGTAAATTATATCTCCATCAATAAGCTTCGCGAAATTTTGGCGGCGAATTTGGCGGAATATTGCCAATTTGGTGAGCTTTTTTAATGTTTCTAAATTGATGAAAATATCGCTGCATTGATAACAATGGCGCTAAATCAATGGAAATGAAGACTAATTGATGAAAATCCGATATCTTTGATAGGATAAGAATCTACCATAAGAGAAAATACTTTGGGTAATAGTTTTGTATTTGGACTCCATTAGTCGTTTACCTGCTATAAGTGTAACCTATTTCTCCAATCATCATTCTTGAAGAAATTTTAGCGATGGATTTGGCAGAATATCGCCAACTTGGGGATGTTTTGAAATGTCGCCAAATTGATGCAAATGTCATCACATTGATAAAAATGTTGCTAAATTGATAAGAATGACGCTAGCTCTATGAAATGACGAAGCGAATAAAATGCAATACTTTGGAGAGAATATAAGACTATCATAAGACTCCGTCTGTAACGCTTGGCAAAATTCTGGCGACGAATTTTGGCGGCTTATCGGCAACTTGGAGAGTTTCTTAAATGTTACCAAATTAACGAAACTGCTGCCAAATTGATGAACATATTGTCAAATTGACAATAATGTCGGTAAATTTTTAAAAATGATGCCAAATAGAGTGCAATATTTTGTAAATGTTTAATTCTGTCGTCTGATGGGGATATCTTTTGTATTAGAAGCGCTCATCCAAATATCGTGAATTTGGCGGTATTTAGTCCCACATTGACGAAAATGTGTCCAAATTGCAAACATGACTTCCAAGTTAATGAAAATGACGCCAATTGATGAATTTTTATAAAATGTTTAAAATATGGACTATATTTCTTATTGAGGATGTTATCAATATTGATAATTGTTAATTTAGAATGGGCGTAAAATATAAGTTAATTGGGTACGAAATAGTTTTAGATATTGTCATCCGGATGTACAATTTACTGTGTCAAATGTACAATTTAACGTTGCAAGCAATGTACCGTGGATATTTCCTTCTATTTTTCACAGCTAAAGAAATTAATTCATTGCATTGAATAAGGAAAGTCATGTGCTGCCTATATCAAATTTTAAACATATATTTATTGTTTGGTTATGTATATTAAATTGATAATGATTATAGTTTCTAAATGTGGTGTACACGGACTACTCCATAACTGTTTCAAATACATATTTTGTAATTCATTATTGAAGTCCTTATTTGTAACAATGAAATGATTTGAATTATCTGTAAAAAGAGTATATGCGATGTAATAGCAAATAATCATAATAATTCTGTCATTTACTTTTGCACTTCAATTATTCAAGGAATATCTTTCTAAACTTGGATAGTTCCACTATTGTTAAAGCAGCTGAAAATTTGATGGCGGAAGTGACAGCTGCATAATAACCTACGGTATAAATTTTTCCAGCTTGACAAGAGGCTTATGATAGATGATCGACATAGCAAAAGACACAGCTTAACATCAAAGTTAGAGATGACTTTTGTATGCTTTAGAGTTTGGTATAAAATAGTTATTTATAAACTAGTTTAGGGTGTACAACTAGATTACTTAGATTTATATATCAACTGAAAAATGTACCTGTCGTGGCTTGGGAGTTAAATCGATGATTAACTTAATTTAAAGAACGGAACAGAAAGAAAGTTCACTTTCCAAATCAGTTTCAATCCCTGTCAATTTCAACCGAAATCACCACAAAATATGATATCAGTTATTATGCATTTTAGCTCCCAAATGTGCAAAGTTTTACCCAGAGAGTGTGGCTGAGTGTGACACGCAGAGAAATTGGGTAGCTGTTATATCGTAGCGGTAGATGATAGATCGTGCCGTTAGCTGGAGATCAGTTGATTTTAAACTTTAAAATTTTGCAAAATTTGCACGAAATCTAATTAGGGAAACATGATCGCTCATTAAATCAGAAGTTAAATTACCATTTTCGTGGATTCTTGATATCTGTATTAATAATTCTATTGCGTCAAATTTTCCAGGTTTTTCCCAGAAAATGCTATATGAGTTCTAAAACTAAAGCACTGAAGAAACGAATTGCAAGCGTTAGAGAGAAACATGCACTCATTATATCATCTCCATATAAAGTAGAGCTAAACAAATGATTAGAAAAAAGATCGAGCTAAACAAGCGAAAGAAAGTAGGATGATGATATATCTGTTACTGTGGTGCATATAAGAAAAATAATATACAAAGCATATTTGAAATTGGGCATGTCAAACATGGCCGTAAATCGTAAGTCGTATACATTACATTGTGCTGCATAAAATCCCACCATTCTTTGTGCGAATTCCTGGAATAAAATATTTTAACATAATACTACATAATTGACTTCACCCATTTTAACATTAGAATAAACATTATTTATTAGGATCATTTCAATCATAATTTAATTACATTAACTATACTTATATATTTAAGGGGGAGATTGAGTATGTGAGAGCAGACATACTAATTTCTAAAATTAATTATGACCATTTATATAGGTTATTAGACACATACATATTTTCACGTCTTTGGATATTGACACCCAGTATTACCTCCTGCCGTTCAAATGGCTGTTCATGTATGTCTCAGGACGAGTCGGACGGTCTGGGCTTTCGATACAGTATTGCCTTTTATTATAGGCTCTCACAAAAACTTGCTATTTTGCACATTAGGTCCTCAACGATCATTGCTTTAATTTTATGAAGCACACTAGTGACTCTTATCTGTATGCTAACTTTATCGTCACTGAGTTCAAGTAACTTCATGAATATTTAATCCAGTCTGTTTGCTACCTCGTAACATGACTGAACTGTCAGTGAACCGTCACGCTTATTTTAGTCTCATATCTTACCCTTCTTCCTGTTTCTACCTCTTTTTGCCTAAGGTCCAGATATGCCCACCGTATCTCATTGTTTGACCTCAAGGCGATACTACAACACTTCATCATTGATTAAACCTTTAACCAATGACATGATTTATATTTAGCCCCCTTTTTTATGGCTTCCCTGACCTCTCGGGTCAGGGCTACTGTAAACTGGAGCCTACCAGACTGGGTCCTTTGTATGATTTGTCAGAAATCATTAATCTTTATATATAAAACTGTCTAAGTGTATCCTGTTGTTCAAAGTTACATAAAAGAAAATGAAACAATAAGGAACGGTTTTAAATAAAGAAATAGGAATTATTTGTGGACGTCATCAACAACAAACAACAAAAAAATTACAACAGGAGCATAGCTTTACTATGCTGCATATATTTACGTAGAACGACGTAGGAAAGGTACAAGAAATAATATATGGTTATGTACGCATTCATCATTTATTTTAAAACAAATCATGGCACTCTGTAGATTTAGTGAATTCAATTACGGCAAGCGTAATGCGGTGATTTCAGAAGCACGATATGTGACAGCAGTCCATATTTCTTTCAAAGACCACTTTCAGAAGCAAAATACAAGTAAATAGAACTCACATTGTGTAAGAACATCGTCAAAAATGCATTGCCCTTTCTTAATCTAAGAGGGCAGTTATGCAAAATAACGTAAATCACTCAAGTAAAAGTTCTTTCTCTTAATACTAAAATAATTTATAGAATTCTAACATATTTTTAAGGAATAAAAAGTCGTTTTATCATTTAAAAATTTCAAAATGATGATGAAGAAAATTTATTAAATATTTTATTTTAAAAAAAATATATTTTGTCGAAAAAAACTAATTTTGTCTACCAAAAAGCTCAGAACCCTTCTAGTCAACTCTCGGAACTCACTTTCCGAGTTATTTTGACCCACCTTCTATGCGGGCGTATACGCCCGTTGGGTCCCTCTTTTCGTTCGCTGACGCTCTCAAACATCCGGAGGAGCTCTTTTTCCCGGCCGCGTAACAGACAGACACCTCTTCTTTGAGGGGCACACAATCCCACTTCACATTGCTACAACTGACGTCCTACCAACAGCTCTAGAGTGTTTTCGATTTTGGTGCAATTTTATAATAATGTAAGGAACCGAAGATGAGATGAATTAATAATAACCAGATGAATAGTTAATTCAAAATTTTACTGACTGAGTGTGTGTGTGTGAAAGTATGTTTGTGTGTATGTGTGTGTGTGTGTCAGTGAGCCTGTGGAGACGATACGCACTGCCTAAAAAGTAAACAAATAAAAGTATTTCAATTAAACAGACAATTAGCATGTTATATTTCTAACACTCGGGATAAAGAAGGTTTATTTCGCAATTATTTCGTTTAACTGTTCATTAAAACAGATAAGACATATAAATGTTGTGTGTACAAATAATTAGTTGTGTATTGTAATTGTTTATGACAACAATTGTTGCAAAACGTTCTGTTCATAAAAATTTAAAATAAGCTAAATTATTTATTCATAGATCATCTTAGTGACTATCACTTTCGTTATATACATAATGTATAAGGAAAGTATTGTGACGAGGTCGAAAATTCGAATTCGAGTTTTCGACGGGAAAGCACATTTCATGCATCCCTGATCACGAATCGAAGATTTTTGAGGTGATGTCTGTGTGTGTGTGTGTGTGTGTGTGTGTGTGTGTGTCAGTGAGCCTGTGGAGACGATATCTCACGAACGAATGAAGCGATTCGAATGAAATTTGGTTCAAAAATCATAATCCGTGAATACTGGAAGCCGATTGTTTTTAAACGCAATCGAATGTTCAGAAGCTCTCTAAATTTTTGAGTGAAATTTTGGAAAAATCACCAAAAAATGAAAACCTTTAATAAAGTTACGCAAATAGACATTTCTTATGTAATTTTCCTTTAGAAAACGATTGACATAAATTTAACAACGCTAGCACGAACCGTTCACGAGATATTGCACATTTTTCAAATAAATTTATCAAAAAATCCCATAAATTAAAAAAAAAATATTAACTCTTGTGAAACATGTTCACTTTTTATATATAATATCTTGCGATAAATTGGGTGACATCATTATCGTGTATCTAGCTCGTTCCATTCATGAGAAAAGATACTTTGTGTAATACTTTTGTATTTGAACGCCAAAAGTCATTTATCTGCTATAAGAATAACTTATTTCTCCATCTATAACGCTTGCCGAGATTTTAGCGACGAATTTGGCGGAATATCGCCAACTTGGCGAGTTTTTGAAATGTTGCCAAATTAACGAAAATCTCGCCAAATGGATAAAAATGATGCTAAATAAATGAAAATTATGACTTATTGTCGAAAATTCAATATCTTGGAAAGAATATAAGTACCTACTATAAGAAAACCCTATTTTTTTACTGTAAAAGTAGTAAATTCATTGCATTATATAAGGAAAGTCATGTGTTGCCCACATCAGATTTTTTTGTAATACAGATAAATCGGCTAGATTCAATAAATATTTGCCCAGACTGGCAATGCAAATCTTTAATTATTAACATGTAATTATATCCTAAATCAAAATTTTAACCACGATTTGTTTATCCATCGGTTCATATTTGCCTATATGTAAAATTCCAGAGCTATTAGTTTTGACGTCTGTATCGCAGACGTCGTAATCGCAGGATAATTTTTTAATTCGGAGATGAATTTCATATTTAGTACAAAGATAAATCTTCATGATATGACCAAAAGCAATAATTTTATTATTAAATGTATCTTTTGCTTGCATCAAACTAATTATGACATTAGTGCTTGTATTTAAAATGGCTATAACATAGTTACAATTGAATCAGTAATTTTCAAATATTAAATTGTTTACATAGGGTGTGCTTCCAGAGAAAAAATTGCACTAAAAGTACAGTGAAAGGTATCGCTCTTATTAGCTGGTTATTGACAAAATATTAAATATATATATAGAACAAGTTATTTTTTTTAAATATATATATAGACCGAGTTAAATAAGCTCTACACAGTAGCAGTACACCGTAGTGAAACAAATCGAGCAACAAATAGGCCGGTTGATCTGTTGCTACACTGGCTCAAGACGTGTTGTTTCTTCCCATGTACTTTCTGACAATAATAATATTTGTGGTGGAAAAATATATTTTAGGCATTTAGTTAGATTAAACTAAGTAATTAATTTGGGGTCGAGATCGTAGTTATGTGTAAAAAATCATGCTTCTGGCAAATAACCACTTGCAGCGTCCGGGATCAACCTGTGAATAAACATCATTCTTAAAATGATATATGGTGAAATACAACACTCTTAAATGATGAAATATTTTGTTTCTCATAATTATATATTTTTTAAAATTATTATTTGATGTTATTAAAATTATTATATCAATTTGACATTATCAATTCATATTTTATATATCAATAATTTTTTCAAATAAACTTTAATAGCTTGTTGCTATGACAGACTGAATTTTTGATCGACTATAGAGCCAAAATCTTGAATAAAATATAATATCCTCATGGACAATAAAATATTACCTTTTGCCATTGTTATCCATGCTATCTAAAGTCATCTTTGGATGCATATGTTGTCGGTAATTACATTATGCGTTCCTCTGAGTTCATCTAGAATTTCACACCCTCATTTCACATCCTCATTTTAAGTCTTTACATCTGCATGAATGTCTAACTATATCTATGTAGTATCTTACTGCAGTGGTTCCCAAACTTTCCGGTCCACGGACCCCCTCAGAGAAAAAAAAATCCCGGACCCCTTAAAACCATATTGCAAGAGGAGAGGCGAGAGACGTTCGCTACGTCCCCCTCTATTCAAAGCTGACGTCCTCCGGTCTCTAGTAGTATTCTCTAGTAGTCCGGTCTCTAGTAGTAATGCTCGAAGTTACAAGTGCTTTGACGTCCGAGCTACATCAAAGTATCGTCACCGTTAATCATGGAATTGTGCCAAAACGAAACCTACTTCCAAACAATTTAATTCTGTTTGAAGATATAACCTATCAGTGTGAAATTTATTTCATGAATGTATTTAATTCAAAGTTATTTAGAAAAAAAGTTCATTATTATTTTATTTTAAAAAATAAAATTAAAAAAAGAGTGAATAAAAATAATGAATTTTATTTTTCATAAAGCTAACTATTGATTAGTTAAATATTGCGTGCTGTTCGCGGACCCCTTAAAACCTCGTCGTGGACCCCCAGGGGTCTCGGGACCCCAGTTTGGGAACCACTGTCTTACTGCATTCAATTGTTCCTCTTTCTGGCTCGAAATTGCATCTCTCCAACTTTAGCTTCTGGCTCCATCTTCATTTCTTCACTTGGGTCCATTGGCTCTAGACCTTGTGCGAGCAAATCTTCTCTGACCGGCTATCTATTGGGTATATCTGCTTGAGGTCCGGAGGATCAGGAAAACCTTTCGGTGTGTGTGGGCATTTTTATAACCACATCAAAAATTAAATATAATTTAGCTTCAAGTCTTAGCGTCAGCCGGTCTGCTGTTTTGTTTGCAGGAGATAACCATTTATTGCACAGACTTTGACTTGACGTTTATCTTCCTTGGCACAGCAGCATCTTAATATGAAATATTCCTCCTGTCGCAGTCTGTCATCATACTATTAATAATAATAATAAAATAATTAAGTAAATATAAAGGAAACGCATTTAACTTCGGTATTGAAAATTTTATTCTATCTAAAAATATACCGAAATAACATCCTGAAAGAAATTGTATGTCATTCCACTTGAATGCTACTCATCAGCTGCCATGTTATAGTGATAGTAGTTAGTTTCAAATTAAAAAAAAGAAAAGAAATATGCAAGCATTTATATGTTTCACAAATACTTTAAATCGCTTTAATTTGCATAAATATGGTACATGAAACCTTATTCATTTACAGTCTGCCAATTTAAACCTATTTACCGAAACATTATCGCAAGCCTTTAATTTTCTGCATGATAAAATTATGTTCTGGTTTTCAACAAAGACATATGACAATAATTTACAACTTGCATTCAGAGAAGCATTCATTTGTAATGATATTTAGTGAGCATTCCACCATTAATATCATTTCTAACAATAACAAATACAACTTGTTCGATACCACACCATTTCTAGATACACTAATGTGTAACGGTATTCTTCCGACATTTAAAGCAACATTTGAATGCTTAAGTTTCTGGTGATAAATGGCTTAGGAACGCGTGAGGTATGGATTTCTAATAACATATTTTTGAAAGTTTCGCCATTTATGAGATTTCGTAGTTAGATGTGAATAATGATCATGGAGATGTGTTTATTTGAAATTTTCCAATATTTCACTAGTAGATTTGTGTTATTTCGCAGTGTTTAATACATGACACTGATTATAAAATACAATCATCGACTGCCTATCATTAGAGAGTAGCCTTTAAATGTTTTAATATTTATGTTTGAATGAATGCAGTGACTACAATGGGAATTCTATAATAAATGTGTCATAATTACTTTCTCAAACTATAGAATATAGTATAAAATATTGCTGGGATGAAAATTTTTGATTTCGAGATTTTGATACCAATGTATGTTTTAGGATTTCTTAAATACATTTTGACTATTTAACACGTGATGTTAGTCTGTTTGCCTGTGGTATACTTGATATATGCACGACAGCTGCCATAAATACTAATGAATTTTCAAGAAATTCTTTTTCCGTATTTCCTAACATAAATTATAGAACTAGATAGAATGTTTTGAAATTCGAGAAAAAACTGAACTTTGATGACATTTTAACATGACAATATGGGGCAAAATTTGATATGGTTATGCATAAAGGGGATTATTTATCGATCAATGATAAAGAGAACTTTACTGCTTTAATCATGGTGCTGAAAAACAGCCACGACACAATTTTTGTGTTTGTGACACTACTAGCAAGTTACGCCCCCTCAGAGGCTGTACATAGTCAAACTTGGTATCAATCGAAATATTTTTTCAATCCTTTTAAATTTTTATTTACTGTTGGGACAACGTCAGATCCCAAAAACAGAACATCTCCCAAAGGCAGGCATTTGAACACATACCGTATCCCAAACTGCTCGATCTCCTTTTGCAGACATTGTGGTCCATGACGCCAATGATTGCAAAGAGAGATCGAACTATTTGGGATAGGGTATGTCAAATGCCTGTCTTTTTGAGAGGTTCTTCGTTTGGGATGGACGCTGTCCCACCCGTAAGCAAAAGGTTAAAATTAAGGCTAGCATGCTATTTGGACTAACGATGCAGTTTTTTCACATGTTTCCTTGCAAAATTTTGGAAAGGAAAAAAATGTACCTAAATATAAATTATGCTATGGAAATATCGATTTGAGCCAATTTCAATTGATTTAATATTTAAGTACTTATGATAAGAGGTTTTTAAGATTTAGGCGTGACAAAACATATATACGAACAGTATTAAAAGAGAAAGCTGTAATTTCTATGCTTAATTTTGTTTAATATTGTATAGTGCTTAGCGTCGTAGTCGTCTTAGTCGAAAATAGGCTCAGTTTGCCCCATGATCGTGTTTTAGCGTTTCTTCCCAGTATGGGCTAGGGAAGAGTTCTAAGACTTTACTCCTCCCAATAGTCCACCACTCCCGACAAATAATAAAACTTCCAGCCCCCTTAACTTTGGGTCAGTGGGTAATACTATAAAGTACAATTATTCAGCCTTCTAAGTCTCCAGAGAGTGCTCGAGGTTCTAGAAATAAATAAATCTCCTGGCGAAGGAGCATCGAAAATACACTTTATTGATATAATAAGTCGATACTATAAGGTTTCTAGGTCAACATATTGTCTTGAGATTAAAGAAATATTTTTCGGAACTTCCCATTGTCTTTGTCCCCGGAGAGTTCACAGAAATCCCCGCTCTCGTAGTTTCTGTACCGTAGTGACTATAATAGGGAAAAACTTCAAAACCGTAGGTCTCCAAAGGGGAGTTATGGACGATGTAGAAATCAAAAACACATTAGATACATTAGACAATTTAATATAGTAATTTCCCCCGTTGTACTCAAATTACGTTACCTTGAACTGCAAAAAATAATACTTCGTTAGAACGGCATAAAATATATATATTTGAATTTATAGTGAAAGTCATGTGTTGCTCATATCGTATTTCTACATGCATTTTTACAGTTTTCTGAATGATGTTTTTCTGTTTCGTCGTGCATTTTTCTTTTATTCGTAAGTAAAATCTCCAGTGCATAAGAACTACCAGGTCTTCTTTCTGTTGAAAAAACCCTTCTTTTAAACAAAACTAAAATCTCAATATATTATTCACTTTTTAAAAGTTCAAGGTGTATACATTCTTAGAGTATATGCTTTACGAAGAAGCAAGAACCGCGATAGTATAAAAAATGGTTGTACTTGCATCCTCCGGCGAGCAGTAAATTTCAAAGGATAAAATGAAAGTTTAAAATAGCTCTTCGATTTTCTATTGCGTTTTTTCTTTTCATGACTGTAAACACTCATTAATGTTTCACAATTTCTTTAAAAAATTTCGGAAGTAAAAGTATTAGAATTTTACTTTCATGAAGTTACGGTGTAATTAATTTAAAATTGTTGTACATTAAAAATAAATTTGAAGTAACTTTCTAATGCTTTCTTGAAGAAAACAGGGAAATTGGCTATCTGCAATTGTTAAAAGAGCATTTTGGATCGCTTTCTATGTGCTCCTAAAGAAAATAATTGAATTTAGAGTGTTTAAGGGCACTTCCCATGACAAAACATAAACCCATATCATTTTCCCCATAACAAAGATTAAACCTCCCTCATATACTTCATCTTCCTCTTGAGCATATAAATGTGTTTGTAGGACAATAGTAGACTTTTAAAATTCCAACCATTGGAAATGTGTTTCTTTTGTAGATTTTTCAGAGAGCAATTGGAACTGTATTTTTTCCAACATAAATTATAATAGGATCTAATAAAACGTTTGAGGCGTCCCGTTGTTGCATTCTGGTGGGTTTTTAGTTTTTATTTCAGACAGATTTCCTTTTATTTCAGACATTTGTTTATGTCAATCGTAGTTAACTTTCAGCTTAATAATATAGTTTAGGATTGCCACATTTATGATGTATTATTCTACATGTTACAAATTGCGTGTGACTTTTAAATCCCATGTTATATTTATATAGGTGCAGAATATTTTTATAATTAAAATTAAATTCTACCAAAATAAAACATATATAGGGGGGCCGGTATCCCATCTGCGTCAAAAGGTTACATAAATAAAATAAAATTAATAAAATTAAAAAAATAGAATTAATAAATAAATACAAAACTAAAATAATATACATGTCCAAATAAAACGATAATGTGCTTTATGATTGCATTTCTTTTTAAATACGTCGCTCATGTTTTCTTTATACTTTGCACAAAGTGCATTTTACTTATTGATTATTAAACATTTTATTTTGGATGGAAATTTTTCTGAGTAATGTTTCGCGCAAGCTGTCATGGCAATTCTTTTTTGACAAATAACTCATAGTTTAAAACCCTCTATAAAAATATTGTTTATGTTTTAAAAAATTGTACATTAAATAAAAATGTAGACTTATCATTACATAGGAATAAAATCTGTTGTGGACAGCACATGACTTTCCCTATAGACTCAAATTAATTTTCTTGTTATTTATTTTGAAGTAAAAAAATTGAGTTTATTGATACTTAATGGCACAGATAGTTATTTGAAAGGACACTGAATTAGCAATTTTATTTCAAATTTCAATTTTACTTGGTGGTTAAACGTGTATTTTCAAATACGACATGAAAAAAACACGAAATCTTAAAATATCTAGATAACGGATAATCCTAGAGTTATGGTCTTAGTCTTATTATTTTTGCTGTTAAACAATACGTATAAAACAACCATTTAATCGATACATTTGAATACAATGTACTCTTTTGTTTCAGATTTTGCTCATTTTGGCAGGACATTTTACAAAATAATGCAGGTCCTTTCTTTTCGATTCATACTAAAATCTAATCAACACCAAAGCATCCCACGGGTGATTTATCTAACACATTTTGTGACATTTGACCAACTATTTTTTCATCTAGAGTAATATCTTACTTTTTTGAGGACCATTTAACGAAAAACCAGGTCCTTTTTTTCTGAAACTTACCAAACATACAAGTATCTTGTGTACTAAATTTTGTGAAATTTGTCAGTTTTCAACTAAAGAGAATATATACATTGACAGACACATGATTAGGAGTCACGGTAAAAACAGTTCCTTTGGGTTCTAGAGTGCTCGAAATATGTAGGTTCGTTGAAAACTCGAGTTGTAATTTTCGACACGATTTTAATACTTTCTATGGTGAAAGAACATGGAATTGGGTTTACTTTTTAAAAATGATTTTGTAATTAAATTATTAATCTTAATTAAAGTTTTAGTAAATTGTAACATTTGTACATAACTATCGTGACCGTAAAACCCACCATTACCTCCGAGTTCCTTAACATAATCATTAAATTATAACACTACACTTTAAAATCCGCATTTTTAACTTTTAAACTAAATTATGATTTATTCACACCTCTATTATTGTTACAATTAAAATTGCATCAATTTAATAAGCCCTTAAGTAGGAAAAAAGCACCATGTGAGACCAGATCTTTTGAAAATTATTCGAAAGTTTAAAAATTGACCTAACATGCATGACGACTGGCACATACCTCTATATTTTGGGTCTGTAGCTCAGCATGATTGTCACTCTCTCAGATTCTTGTTCTGATATTCGGAATTAGACTTCGTCTTTTTCCATAACATTCTCAACACTCAAATGGATAATGATTCTCTCTGAATAGCATTGCTTGAAATCACGACACTCTTCAACTCTTGAATAACCGTTCAAATATATTCGTTGGCTTTCCTCCTTGCAACCGCATCATTTTGCCTAGGGTTCAAATACGCCCTCCTTGAACTCATTGGATGCTTCTCAGTGCGATGTCATATCTTTGCATATTCGGTGCTTTCAGATTCCCATTTAACGTGGTTTAAGTCTTGCAACAATAGATATTTTGCCTCAACCGCATCTGCAGTTTGTGTGACGTGTATTTCTTGGGATCATAATTTTCTTTGCCAAGACTGTTATAAAACGGTAACTAAAAGTCTACACTTTCCCTATGCATTGCCATAGTAAGAAAATTAGTTTATTCATATTTTAACGAAAAGGCAGCATATTTTGAAACTGATGTACATAAATTGATTATTTGATCAACACATTTATCTACTGCATTGAAAATCGACACCCCTTGTTTTCATGAATCATTTCCCAAATGCATTTGCCAGAGTATCAATTCCAATAACCTCCCTCATCTACTGCGGTTATACTTGTTCATCGATCACATCCTGTTACATTTCTATGAAGCGCAGCCAAAAATTTCGTTTTCCGCATCGTTAATATTGAAAATATTGAGTGATGGATAGGTTTTTAGCAAAACAAAAATCAATTTTCTTTCCGATGTTAAAGAAACTCCAAACTATGTTTCATCATCAGACTATGCTATTTATACTTTTAAATATTTATCAGTTATTTTAAACGATATTTACCTTTTCTCTGTTTAAATTTAGATATAATAAAACCATAAAACACAAATAAACACTGCAGATATATCATAAAATATTGAGGAACACTGTATTCTTCTGAAAAATTATATACGTATTAGATGAGTTTTGACAAGATTTTTTCTATTAAATTTGTTTATCTAAACAACAAACAGTAGAACATCCATACTCACAGAACCTACCTATGAGATGCGTTCTTAAACCTAGAATTGCAATCCATAGCAATCCATAGAATTACAATCCATCTATTCCATTGTATGTAGAAACTGCCATATACAGTGCGCAGATAATTCCTGATATAGATTCATCATTAAATGTCATAGGAAGAGAGGGTTCACTAAGGATTTCTATTTCCAGTTCTTATGATGATATCTCAGATTTTCCGAAAATTCGCATTACTGATCGAAATAAGTATGTAAAGAGAACAAAATGATTAATAGTTGCACCAAAAATAAAGCGTACACATCATTTACCAGCATATAAAGGCTTAATGTATAAATTTTTACTTTTCTTATATACTTAATGTGTAAGGAAAGTATTGTGACGGGGTTGAAAATTCGAATTCGAGTTTTCGACAGGAGAGAACGTTTCAAGCAACCCTGATCACGAATCAAACATTTTTGAGGTGATGTCTATCTGTGTGTATGTGTGTGTCAGTGATTCTGTGGAGACGATATCTCACGAACCAATGGAGCGATTCGAATGAAATTTGGCACAAAAATCACCATCCATGAATACTGGAAGCCTATTGTTTTGAAACACAATCGAATGTTCAGAAGTCCCTAAATTTTCGAGTGAAATTTTGAAAAACCATCAAAAAATCAAAACCTTTAAAAAAGTTATGCAAATAGCTGTTCCGTATGTAAATTTTCCTTAGAAAGCAATTGACGTAAACTTTAGAACGCTAGTATGAACCATTTTCGAGATATTGCACATTTTTCAGATAAATTTATCAAAATATTCCATAAATTATAAAAAAATATTAACTGTTGGGAAACATGTTTACTTTTCATATGTAATATCATGTGATAAATTTGGTGACATCATTCTCGTGGATCTATCTCGTTCCATTCACGAGAAAAGATACTTTGAATAATACTTTTGTATTTGAACGCCAATAGTCATTTATCTGCTGTAAGAATAACTTATTTCTCCATCCATAACGTTTGGTGAGATTTTGGCGACAAATTTAGCCGAATGTCGCCAACTTAGCGACTTTTTTAAATGTTGCCAAATTAATGAATATCTCGCCAAATGGATAAAAATGAAGCTAAATCAATAAAAATGATGACTAATTGAGGAAAATTCAATATTTTGGAAAGAATATAAGTATCTACTATAAGAAAAACATTTTTCTTAACAGTAAAAGTAGTAAATTCATTGCATTATATAAGAAAAGTCTTGTGTTGTCCACATCAGATATTTTCGTTGTTGCTGTTGTCTTGAATGGGAGCGCGATACTATAAAATTATTCCATGTCAAAAGAATATATTTTTATTCTAACAGAGAAATAATATGTAAAATAAATACATTTTGTTTAAAACATTTATTACAGTCATAACAGCATTCGACACTAATTGTATGCTCAATAAAAAGTTTATTATATATACTATTAACATTAAATTTTCCAAAGCATCTTATACAAAATATTCAACATTTGCGTATACCTCTTTTATGCATAAATCTTACGGACATACCCTTTTTACACATCTATCTTATTGGTGTACCACTTTAAGATATTGATATTAAAACTTTTTACTTTGTGTGGAAGAGTTTGAGTTTATAAATAGTATTTAGTCTTTTTGATGAGAATTTCATATTTATCTAACCAAAAAATGACATCAGATTTCTTCCATAGGTAATATATATATATATATATATATATATATATATATATATATATATATATATATATAAATTATTCATTACATATAAAACTAACGTGTATTTTCTAAAGTAATGTTTCTCAAACTTTCAGTATTCACTTGTCCACATAAAACATTTAGTTTTTCAGCATATACCCCGTTTTACACATTAATCTGAGAGGCGTGTCTCTTTTAGATAATAATCCTAATAATGAATCTTTCTGTGGATGAATGTGAGTTGCAATAGGATATTCGCTTTTTCCCAAAGTCCATTTTGATGTGACAAAATATATCATTTAATATACAATTTAACATATATCAGATTATGTTTACTGCATTCGCCCTTTCGGGACATTGAAGGAAAGTGGATGGATAGGATCCAGATCGATAGAAATTAATAACCGATTAGAAACCAGATATCTACCGCCAGAAAATACCACTGCTTATGTCAGGAAGATCCCATACGGAAGGCCCATAAATGATTTTCGACGATGCCCAGATATATATGTGTGTCTACACGGAATATGGACATGGGATATTTGTAGCTCCGGATGATCATACGAGAAGTGCCTTGTTCTGGGATGTCTACGGTATTTATAGTTGCAACCCATTTCTTATGCCGTTCAAAACTTTGTTGTTTTGAGGATATAATGAGATCCTCCATATGTGTTGTACCAAAGCTACGTATTCTTACAACATGGTTCACGCTTCAGCCTCTAAATAGGCCAATGATTGCATAATCAAAAGTCTGGTCCTAAACAAAATGTATCGGTTATCTCACATTGCGCTCATCAGCAAGCTAAAAAAATAGTAAACACCACACATTTACTAGTGAAAGTCATTAAAACGGAAACTCTGTTGTGATTAAGATGTGGATCTTGACGTTCATTCGAGAGATTGGTGGAAGGGGGAGGAGAGTACCGTCACCGTGAATGTCACCCGCACTGAGTTCCGATTTAAATTGGGCAGCACTGCTCCGGCCGTTACTTTACACTTTCGGGCAGATCGGATGGTCTGGGTCGAACGAAAGGAAGATGCATAGACCGACAAATATATGATTTTTATGGAAGATGAAATAAACGGGTATTGTTGGAAATCAGTGCTTTGCAACTTGCAACGTTCCTAACAACGCAATTTAAAGCACTGATCTTATCGAGTTTTACATCTTAACACTTTTAAACATTAATCTCATCCACGTTAAACCATATGAATTATATTTTAAATTCACCATACCTTTTACACCACATGGATTCGTTACAAAATATCCCCATGCCGCACTTCAACAATACAAAGAATAGCCAAAAGAAAATGCTGTCTCCATCATCAGCCTCAAATCATTCTAAGAAGACGTTGTCGAGTATCATGCAATTTCTTTTCTAAAAGTCAAACCATATAGCGACTCTAATAAAATAAATATCTTTTAGAAACTGCACTATGGCCAAATCTTATTCAAGCATCTCCCTCCTGGGGGATTCACAGATCATCCTGCCATGCTCAGATGTTTATTCGATTATGTAACGGCGACATATCTCTTTGGGGGGGGTTTCTTCTTTTGACATAAATCGTGTTCATAGCAGTGGGACAAAATCATGAAAATATTTTTGTTTTGGGTATTGAAAATTTAATTGAAGGTAAGGTATGGGATCCAGGAATGATTGCAATAGTAATGATTCGTAATCTTAAATTACAATACTTTGTTAGTAACAAAATAATCGATGTTAGCTCCAATACGATGGAGCTAAAATGATTTTACGTGTATAATATCTTGTGAAATCAATAATCAAGAAGACTGTATAATTAAGGTGCCTGTCTATCTTAAAATAGGATTTTTTTTAATATTTTAAAAATTGCCTACTTATATGCATTATATTATAGAATATAGCTAAAAGCTGTGAGTAGCATGTAAAAATATGTTTATTTTTAAATGTTTTGATTTTTAGGCTCAAAACATACATAAATTTGCTATAAATTTTGCACTTTTGCAAAACATCAAAACTCAAATTTGAATGAAGATATTTTTATTCTATAAATTTTATTATGATGACTGAAATCTCTTTGAGGGAGTGAATCACTTTCATAACTATAACTATGTTACTTGAAAAATTATAAAAGTTAACGTTTCTACACACAGAAAAATCATGAAAATATGTAGCAATTCATAACTTGGTATCAACTAAAAATGAAAAATAATTTAACCATAATTATAATAGAGGTTCATTCCCTAAATCAAATCCTTTAGAGTATTTTACACACATTTTGCTGCATGCTTTGTAAATTACCAACATTGGCAAGAATAGCAATTCCATAGCAGTTTTGCAGCCTGTCTATAAAGACAACTGTTAATTTACCTTTTCCCGATAGACCTTTAGTTTTTGTTTTCAGTTTTCGCAAACGTGAACTTACACGTTTTTGGATATGCCCAATGCACTCAAATTTTTGACACTATTATCAGCATAAGTGTTTTGCACACATAAAAAACCTTTGGAGTCTCCGTCACAATAATATTTCGTATACTTCAATTTTGGTTGATTCACAGACCACTGAAATATCCTCGATGCATCCACAGTTGCCAACTTTCCTACCGAAACTTCAAAATAATTCTGATACATATGATCAACTTTCAGCGACTCAAACTCCATGTTCTTTGGAAATTTTTGTATATCTTTACATATACGATAATATGACGACATGACTTCCAGGTCTAATACTTTCCCAATATCGACTGAAATAGCATCAACGCAGCCATTTGAAGATATATGTCCTCTACGCTGCCATGTTCCATCCACAGAAACACCGCATTCATCACTTTTTGTTTTTGAAACAACTTTCCCAACTGCTTTTGTCATAGAATTTTCATCTGCTACAAAATTCAAAATTTTTATTTCATGTTTTACATATGCAGGTTTCATAAGCTTTGGCAAATTCATTGTACTGCAAAGCATATACGCCCGTGAGAAACCTTTACCAATTTGCCTCATTCCATATACAAATCTTTTGTTTACTTCAGGTTTATTAATTTTATTAGATGAAGCAAAACCTTTGAAAAGGTTAGAGTTTTTGCATTTCAGAACAAAATGAGAAGACAATCCATATATGGATTTTTCATTTAAATCCAATCCTAAATGAAAACATTTTGGACAGAAAATCGCAGAAAAAATATTCAACAGAATCTCTAAATCAATAATTCTGTTTCCACTTTCTGACTGATTCGCCAATTCAACATCTAAAGCAGTAGATGTTTTCAACTTTGATGAACTCGCAGTATTTACTGCGTCATTTTCAACACTGTTATTTAGATCGTTTTTCGTAAATTGATTACCATGAAACAGGCGTTTTCTTTTTCTAGCTACACTTTTTCCCATTTCAAGGAGAAAATAGAAAATCGGTTTTTTGACAAAAAATTACATTTTAAAGGTAGGCGGACATCTTAAGAGTATAAAAATCAATAATTACTTAGAGTTTATAAATATTGCTTAGAGTATATAGTATATATTAGAGTATGAAAAACAATTTATTACTTTATGTGCTTATGCCGGCATTATTTATTACTTATGCCGGCATTAGTTGTATCTTCCGGAAGTCTACGTGAACTGCCTCCTGATACTAGCATAAAGTCATCTGCGTACGCCAAAAGCTGTGTTCCTGGAATACTGAATTTATTAAGAATGATATCAGCCATTATTGACCAAAGTAAGGGTCCTCAGCAAGAGCCTTGTGGGCATCCCCCGTAGACTTGAATATCTTTCCAAGTTGTTCCTGAATTAAGACTAATTGCCCTATCTTTTAGATAACTACTTATGATGTTCTGTAAATAAAATGGACAATTTATCTTTTGTAATTGTTTTAATAAGATGGACCAGTTCATGTTATCAAATGCACTTTGTATATCAAATGATACTAAGGCAGTGTAGTTTCTTTCGGATATATTGTTTTCCATGCATGACAGGACATATGCCAGTGCTGTTTCAGTAGAGTGACCCTCTGGGAACCAATGTTGCTGTTTGCTCATAAGACCATTCAGTTCTAGAAAGTGTACCATTCTCCTATGAATAATTTTTTCTAATACTTCTGACAAAGTTGGTACAAGACATACCGGCCGATATGAACGCTTCTGGGTTGGATCCTTGTTAGGTTTCAGAAAGAAAATAACAGTTAAAATAGTAAATGGTCAAGGGGGATGATGACCCCTTGCTCCCGGTTATAGCATGCTATTACGCCATGGCAACACTCTCGGAGCCGATATCTTACTGAAGCTAAATTTCCGAAATTATGTCAATCAAAAGACATGAAATGCGAATGAGAACAAAGCAAGAACGAACAACATCCAAAGGAACGAAGTATAAGCTGAATAACAGACAAACCGGGAGCAAGGGGTCACCATCTCCCTTGGCCATTTACTATTTTAAATGTTGGCTTTTTTCCCCTTTAATTCCTTTGAAATCTGTATTTTTACTTATCTTGTAAGTGCAGCATTGCGCCTTACGGGTTAAGTTATTTTTCATTTTTCGTATTTTTCATACTCATGTATGCCTTGTTTTCTGTATTTATAATCTCCTTTATTTACCTTATATATATATATATATATATATATATATATATACAACACAAATGTTAAGTAAAATATAACTTTTACTAGAAATATTAAAACGGGATATGCCCATAATATCATAAGGCGCATTGCAGCACATACAATATAAGCACGAATATGGATTCAAATGAATAAGAAATGAAAGAAGTAAAAACGGATGGGGATGCTTACAAGGAAGTCGAACGGCCAAGGGGGATTACGACCCCTTGTTCCCGGTTGAAGCACGCTTTTAATCCCAGGAAACGTTCCCGGAACCAGACTCGCCCGAAGCAGTCCTCCATATACCAACGCTGGAAAAGCAAAATCCAATCCACTGAAAAAGCAAATCCAATCCATTGAAAAAGCCAAATTCAATCCATTGAAAAACGTACTTAAAAACCCAGATCACCAACATGAAACGATACTAATAGCAAGACTACTTGGATGCCTAATGTCTAAACAACCTATAACATCCATATCAGCACTGATTTTTCATTACGTGCAAGTCCTTGTAAGTCCTTATAACATGTTACGGTTAAGATACATGTCACAGTTAATCTTTTTGCATCCAGCGTGACGTAACTATAATAGTTCATAGAATTTTGCATAAAAGTCCTGATCATACTTTTTGTATGATTTTTCATAATAATGCTTTAGGAAATGTAACGGATATAGCTGTTTTTTCGCTTCACATACCAAATTACGTTCGCATATAATGCGTTCGGTCTTGGTTGTATTTAATCTTTTGATCCTGTTAAGATGATTGAGTATTAAGTTACGTAGTACGCCTATACTCAAGTTGGAATTCCAGCTGATGATATAGTTTATGCTGACATCAAAGGTCTTTCTTTTATCATACATTTTAAAGCAAATACTTTCTTTGTTGTCGTAATAAATGCTTATATCTAAAAACTCTGTTATTTCTTTCTTCACTTGTTTTGTTTCGATCAATTCCAAATTTGCGGGATAAAAGTTGAAGTTAAATTGATAATTACTTTCAAAATTTCCAATAAGCACATCGTCCACAAATCTGAAATAGGGAATTTCATTTAGATAATGAGTTCCGATCTCATACTTATTCAAATAGATATCAGCCAACATGGAGGAACAGCCACCCCCCATGGGAATACCTTGAATTTGTTGATAGAATGAATCTCCGTTGTAAAGTAAGTTTTCATATAAAACGATTTTGATGAGGTTTTCGTAACTATTGATGTTGATAAATAGATGCAAATTGTATTCATGAAATGTTTCGATCATGATCTCAAACAGATCCTTTAAATTTATGTTATTGAATAGATCTTTAAAATCGTAGCTTTTAAGGTGTAATCTCTCTGGTATTTTGCTCAACTTTTCTATGACTTCATTACTATTTGATACCATTACCGTACCTCTTGATTTTATTTTCGCCATTGTAGGTCTTAAAATATTCAGCAGGATAGCATTTGCCTTAGTTAAATAAGTTCCACATCCCACAGTCACCGGTCTAAATTTGACGGGTGACTTATGCATTTTAGGTATTAATACCAGGTATGGAAATTTGATTGTAGTGATTTCAATACCGATCCTTTTATACAATGCTGTGATTTTGTTTTCATTTGCCGTTTTAGACAAAACATTTAGTTTATACATTGTTTCGTTGTCGTAACATTTTTTTTAATTGCTCTACATAGTATTTTTTGCAAGTAAATGCATAGTTTGAGGTAACTTTGTCCATATAAGTGATCACATACATATTTTGAAATATTTTCAACCGGTTCTTGTCCATTTTATAATTAGTAATTTTATTTTGTCGGTTTTTGTAATAAAGATTAAAATCAGCTAAAACTGCACTCTTCCATTCTTGAAAGGTTTCCATTGGAAAACTGTACTTTACAGCTAGTTTGTAAATAAAATCATCTAGATCCTTTTTAAAAAGTTTTCCGTGATTATAAAAATTCTGAAATCTGAATTTAGTGCCCAATTGTAAAAATTCTCTAAAATCCGAATCCATTGCAACTTCTAAATCACCAGTAACAATGTGATCATGATCGCTATTGCGAAATTTACTTGTTTCACATTGACATATCAAGTTATCATTTTTGTCCAACTGTCTTCCGATCATATTATAATTGAAGATTTTACGTCCGTTAGTTTTCATATATCGATATGTTAAACAAACTTCGGTCTTTTTTATCGGTAGGAGATAATTATGTTTTTTCAAAATTGTCTTAAATGGTATTGCATCATAATTCTTATTACAAAAAGTTGTAATTAGATATTCCTTCCCATATGGATTATTATTATTTTGTTCTAGCATAATTTCCAATTTCTTTGCTTTTAATTTAAATATATCGTAAAAAATGGCAATGTTTGCTGTAAGGATAGGATCGTCTTTATCGTTATCTTGCATAATGGGGTTTTTCATCCATTCCAACCAAATACGATATAAAAACTTTTTCTTTATTCCGAACACTTTATTTTTAATCCAATTTTCCTTTATAGTTTTATATGTCTTGATTTCTTCTATAAAATGTTTCAGGTTGTTTAAAACAACTTCAAATTTTACTTTCTTGCGCCTACCACCTCGTTTACCACGAGTTGTTTTCTTATTTTCTTTATTTTTATATACGGGAGATTGTTTTACATCTGTACTATATTCCAAATTGTGCGTGTTATTAAAGTTGATAGTATTTAATCCATATGGATATACTGTTTTATATTGTTGTATATGCTTATTTTCCCACCAAAGTCTTTCGTTATGATCTTTTACAATATCAAGAATTGTTACTTTAACATTTTCAAAACCGTGTTCCGAAAAATGGTTTAACTCCAAGTTTGTATCAAAGGTCGTATTATTTTTCACTTTTTTAACTTGACTCCGATGCAAATTTATCCTTATATTGAGATAATTTTTGGTTTGTCCTATATATTTCATGCCACAAACACTGCAGTATAAGCAATATACGCAATTATATACTTTGCAGAATGTTTTATACTTGGATTTGTCAAGGGTACTTACAAGGACTTGCACGTAATGAAAAATCAGTGCTGATATGGATGTTATAGGTTGTTTAGACATTAGGCATCCAAGTAGTCTTGCTATTAGTATCGTTTCATGTTGGTGATCTGGGTTTTTAAGTACGTTTTTCAATGGATTGAATTTGGCTTTTTCAATGGATTGGATTTGCTTTTTCAGTGGATTGGATTTTGCTTTTCCAGCGTTGGTATATGGAGGACTGCTTCGGGCGAGTCTGGTTCCGGGAACGTTTCCTGGGATTAAAAGCGTGCTTCAACCGGGAACAAGGGGTCGTAATCCCCCTTGGCCGTTCGACTTCCTTGTAAGCATCCCCATCCGTTTTTACTTCTTTCATTTCTTATTCATTTGAATCCATATATATATATATATATATATATATATATATATATATATATATATATATATTGTGACGAAAATGCTTGGTTTGGCGCATACTACCACCTAGTAAAGTTTGGCCCATTTTCTTTTAATTACCTTATATATATGCTAGCATTCGGCATCTTTACATTTTAATTAAAGAAAAATCGAACAATCATTCCTTTGTTGACTAGTTATTATTACACCATTTCTCTTGATACAATTTTAGCAGATATACCCGACGTTGTTCTAGATTTAAAATATTTGCAAATTTCAAGCAATATTTTAAATGATATTATTTTCTAAAATATTATATTGTAATATTTAATTAAATTTACCGAAATAGAAATATATGTGCCATAATAAACATGACATTTGGGTCTTCTTCTGTGCGCTTCATTGTCTTTGCCTTATTGAATTTAATTAAATGTTATTCATTTTTCTTATAGAATATAGTTTCTGGTAAGTGAATTCATAAAAGCGAACCATTTTATATATATATATATATATATATATATATATATTTGTTTTATCCTGAGTGCAGACCACGGTTAGGGAGAAATTTTGATGACAAGAACAATCACGAAGAAATTCATTTAATGTTATTAGCAGTCCTTCTTGGTCTATGTACTAACTTTTATTGTGCCAGGCGAAAAACTGCCAATACAACAAGAATTTCTGTTCTCATTATGCAAAATGAACTACACTGGCAGATCAAGGAATAAAACATCCTGGTCCCGTTTGTAAACACATTAACAGAAAACATGAAATTTGGGCAGCATATGCCCAAATGAAGATTCTAGATTGATCCGTACTGTTTCCCGTTTCAGCACCCGACTAAACACAATATATGAATTGGAAAAATATTTTCCAAAATAAAACTGATGACTTAAGAAAGCAGTAATATCAATCGTTCCCTTTATCGTGTATCTCAAGGTTATAGGATATATATATATATATATATATATAATGAGATTGTTTCACATTTCATTTTTCATGTATACAAGTATATACATGCAAATGTATGTACTATATTACAATGTAAAACTTATGGTATGACTTTAAGGAATTATATATATTGTCCGTTCTGCACGCGTAAAAAAATGAGCATCCGCTACTGTGTTGTATTTAGGAATACAAAAAGCTTTCAAATTTTATAAGAGTTTGGTTAATTATTGGTGTTACCACAATTTTTTCAGAATTTTATTTATAGATTATCATATTGCATAACAGCGATGCATATTACATAATATCGGTACAACTGTTGAGCATACATTTAAATATATTTTAGTTCATTCCAAAGAAAACATTTATTTTTGATTACTTTTACTATATCAAAAAGAATTTTCGTCTGATAAAAAAATTGTAGAGAAGAGAAAATATGTCTTACTATAAAAGTAATAACTTCTTTCTGATGTGTAAGTTGTAATATATTTCACTCTTCCTTTCGAAGTTGCATGATAAATATCCTTAGATTAAAATTTCTTGGATAACCTAACACGAAAATAATGGGAACCGTTGTATACATGTTTCCCCCGGCGGGTGGTAAATTATAAAAGAAGCATTGGAAGTTTTGATATATTTTTTATTTATGTTTTTGAGGTCGTAAAGTGCATTGAATATATTAAAAAGTGTTTTAAAACTCTTGATGCTAAATTTCCTTATTGATTATCGATATATAATCTTGTTCCTTTTCTTGCAGAATTACAAAATAGGTACACTTCAATTAAATGTGAAAATAATTTAGAAATTATTTCCCATTTTCTTATTTATTTGTTATGTGCATGCATTTTCAAATAAGTGTTGAAAAAATAATGTATCCAAGAGCTGTGCCAGAAGTAATCAGAATGATCAAATTACATACATTTAAAATTACACAATGATTTTTACGTTAAACATAGAAATTGAAACCATAACCTATAAATTATGTTTACTTAAGTAATCATTCATAGCGTATATACGGTACGGGTACATGCAGCATGTACTAAGTCCGGTAATTAAACATTTTCCTAAAATATATAGACACGTCGACCTTAAACGTTTTTATCTTCTTTCACATTATATTTACATAATTAACTTAATTTAAAAACAATAACTGACGAGCCATAACTGATGAAGACGCTTACGCCACATGTGTATTTTTATTCTTTTTGCAATGGTCTTCAGTATATTTAGTTTTGCATATAATGTTTTATATAATAAAAATTATAACCTTATGTTAATTTTTAAATTACGTATATGTTCTTATGTCTATTTTTAGAAATGTGTACTTATGTCTAATTTTTGATAATAAAATAGAATATATGTGTATCGGTGTATGTTTATTTGCGGCGTAGTGGCAAGTGAAGAACAATCTTAATTCCCTATCATGAAAACAGGAATACCTTAGGTCGAGCCCAAAGAGCCCGAGTGTGCCTGGAAGCGATATATTTTTAAATCCGAATTAGTTTTTAGTTATTTAATGTTAAAACGGAAAGCAATATTCTTATCATTCGTTTCATAGTGATATAAATTATTATCACATGGCTGCAATTTTAGCACAGTCAGAAAATTTGTTGCCGTATTAAAATACCACTGTGTTATGAGGTAAAATTTCACACATATAACATATAGATACTTTCCATAGTGTCCCAACAGCTTAGCCCAGGGAGCGATATTGGTATAAAGATATTTACAAAAACATTGCGTTGTCAAAAATAATTTCAAGGTAATATGAGGCCACTCTTTATTTGCACACGCATATTAAGAACACAATTAAACAAAACAAAACATTGCATATTCAAACAGATAACTAAATTGAATTCGTGTGCATAAATTATTTATAGCCGCAAATTACCTCATATCCAACAATTAGAGTTAATTGGTTATATACAAGTTTAGAGCATATGTGTACATTTAAAAAGGGTATTTAATTTATAATAACATACAATGAGCGATAAAAACACCATACCTCCATCACTCTACATTTTGGATGAGTATGCAATCGAGGCACTTTCTTAAATGTTCTTAGCGAATTTGGGGTGTAGTAGGAATCGAAGCTGGGAAACCGCCGATCTACTGCGACCGTACAGGAGGACACTCTCTCAGAGAGTTTGGAGTGTAGTACAGCTTGCTGTGAGCAAAGTCCGTCAGAGTTTAAGTCGCTGAGGATTCAATGTCCGTCACAGATTAGCTCGCTATGTATTCGATACTCGGAGACTGGACTTGGCTACTGCTACCAATCGGGTAGATCCGACTGATCAGGGACTGCTGATTTGTCGCCGTCCATGAGAAAGGATTGCGGTTGAGTACCCCAGTTGATTCGTGTTACGTGCTGCATAGATGCCCATCGTTAGTACCTCCAAACTCTCCGCCTGTGCACAGCCGTCGTGATACAGCGACTTGGCCACTGGGATGTAAACCATTTCTTTTGGCATTGCAGTACCCACATATGTTACGGCATAGCTGTAGTGTATATTATCTTGTAGGTGTCCCGGTACTACACCATCTATTCCCAGAGCGGTGGAGCTCTGCGTAGCTAAAGGAGCGAAGACACCGCTGTTTCAATGACAGCCTCATTTCCGATGTTGGTTGAAATCGGCAGGCTTCGAATATCAACATGATTCCAGTTTATAAATAATAGGCTTCCAATATTTGTTGATTGTAATTTTTGTACTAAATTTCATTCGAAACGCTATTTGTTACCTATCGTCTCCACAGACTGACGGCACACTAAAACAAACAATCACAACTTAATTTTTAAATGTTATTCAGAAATTCGGAGTCTTTTTTCTTCGAAACGCTGTTTGTTACCTATCGTCTCCACAGACTCACGGCACACTAAAACACACAATCACCATTTTAAAATGTTATTCGGAAATTCGGGGTATTTTTTCTTCGAAACGCTATTTGCTACCTATCGTCTCCACAGACTCACAGCAGACTAAAACACACAATCACATCTTAATTTTAAAATGTTATTCGGAAATTCGGAATATTTTTTCTTCGAAACGCTATTTGCTACCTATCGTCTCCACAGACTCACGGCACACTAAAACACACAATCACAACTTAATTTTAAAATGTTATTCGGAAATTCGGGGTATTTTTTCTTCGAAACGCTATTTGCTACCTATCGTCTCCACAGACTCACGGCACACTAAAACACACAATCACAACTTAATTTTAAAATGTTATTCGGAAATTCGGGGTATTTTTTCTTCGAAACGCTATTTGCTACCTATCGTCTCCACAGACTCACGGCACACTAAAACACACAATCACAACTTAATTTTAAAATGTTATTCGGAAATTCGGGGTATTTTTTCTTCGAAACGCTATTTGCTACCTATCGTCTCCACAGACTCACGGCACACTAAAACACACAATCACAACTTAATTTTAAAATGTTATTCGGAAATTCGGGGTATTTTTTCTTCGAAACGCTATTTGCTACCTATCGTCTCCACAGACTCACGGCACACTAAAACACACAATCACAACTTAATTTTAAAATGTTATTCGGAAATTCGGGGTATTTTTTCTTCGAAACGCTATTTGCTACCTATCGTCTCCACAGACTCACGGCACACTAAAACACACAATCACAACTTAATTTTAAAATGTTATTCGGAAATTCGGGGTATTTTTTATTCGAAACGCTATTTGCTACCTATCGTCTCCACAGACTCACGGCACACTAAAACACACAATCACAACTTAATTTTAAAATGTTATTCGGAAATTCGGGGTATTTTTTCTTCGAAACGCTATTTGCTACCTATCGTCTCCACAGACTCACGGCACACTAAAACACACAATCACAACTTAATTTTAAAATGTTATTCGGAAATTCGGGGTATTTTTTCTTCGAAACGCTATTTGCTACCTATCGTCTCCACAGACTCACGGCACACTAAAACACACAATCACAACTTAATTTTAAAATGTTATTCGGAAATTCGGGGTATTTTTTCTTCGAAACGCTATTTGCTACCTATCGTCTCCACAGACTCACGGCACACTAAAACACACAATCACAACTTAATTTTAAAATGTTATTCGGAAATTCGGGGTATTTTTTCTTCGAAACGCTATTTGCTACCTATCGTCTCCACAGACTCACGGCACACTAAAACACACAATCACAACTTAATTTTAAAATGTTATTCGGAAATTCGGGGTATTTTTTCTTCGAAACGCTATTTGCTACCTATCGTCTCCACAGACTCACGGCACACTAAAACACACAATCACAACTTAATTTTAAAATGTTATTCGGAAATTCGGGGTATTTTTTCTTCGAAACGCTATTTGCTACCTATCGTCTCCACAGACTCACGACACACTAAAACACACAATCACAACTTAATTTTAAAATGTTATTCGGAAATTCGGGGTATATTTTCTTCGAAACGCTATTTGCTACCTATCGTCTCCACAGACTCACGGCACACTAAAACACACAATCAGAACTTAATTTTAAAATGTTATTCGGAAATTCGGGGTATTTTTTCTTCGAAACGCTATTTGCTACCTATCGTCTCCACAGACTCACGACACACTAAAACACACAATCACAACTTAATTTTAAAATGTTATTCGGAAATTCGGGGTATAATTTCTTCGAAACGCTATTTGCTACCTATCGTCTCCACAGACTCACGGCATACTAAAACACACAATCAGAACTTAATTTTAAAATGTTATTCGGAAATTCGGGGTATTTTTTCTTCGAAACGCTATTTGCTACCTATCGTCTCCACAGACTCACGGCACACTAAACCACACAATCACAACTTAATTTTAAAATGTTATTCGGAAATTCGGGGTATTTTTTCTTCGAAACGCTATTTGCTACCTATCGTCTCCACAGACTCACGGCACACTAAAACACACAATCACAACTTAATTTTAAAATGTTATTCGGAAATTCGGGGTATTTTTTCTTCGAAACGCTATTTGCTACCTATCGTCTCCACAGACTCACGGCACACTAAAACACACAATCACAACTTAATTTTAAAATGTTATTCGGAAATTCGGGGTATTTTTTCTTCGAAACGCTATTTGCTACCTATCGTCTCCACAGACTCACGGCACACTAAAACACACAATCACAACTTAATTTTAAAATGTTATTCGGAAATTCGGGGTATTTTTTCTTCGAAACGCTATTTGCTACCTATCGTCTCCACAGACTCACGGCACACTAAAACACACAATCACAACTTAATTTTAAAATGTTATTCGGAAATTCGGGGTATTTTTTCTTCGAAACGCTATTTGCTACCTATCGTCTCCACAGACTCACGGCACACTAAAACACACAATCACAACTTAATTTTAAAATGTTATTCGGAAATTCGGGGTATTTTTTCTTCGAAACGCTATTTGCTACCTATCGTCTCCACAGACTCACGGCACACTAAAACACACAATCACAACTTAATTTTAAAATGTTATTCGGAAATTCGGGGTATTTTTTCTTCGAAACGGTATTTGCTACCTATCGTCTCCACAGACTCACGGCACACTAAAACACACAATCACAACTTAATTTTAAAATGTTATTCGGAAATTCGGGGTATTTTTTCTTCGAAACGCTATTTGCTACCTATCGTCTCCACAGACTCACGACACACTAAAACACACAATCACAACTTAATTTTAAAATGTTATTCGGAAATTCGGAGTATATTTTCTTCGAAACGCTATTTGCTACCTATCGTCTCCACAGACTCACGGCACACTAAAACACACAATCAGAACTTAATTTTAAAATGTTATTCGGAAATTCGGGGTATTTTTTCTTCGAAACGCTATTTGCTACCTATCGTCTCCACAGACTCACGACACACTAAAACACACAATCACAACTTAATTTTAAAATGTTATTCGGAAATTCGGGGTATAATTTCTTCGAAACGCTATTTGCTACCTATCGTCTCCACAGACTCACGGCATACTAAAACACACAATCAGAACTTAATTTTAAAATGTTATTCGGAAATTCGGGGTATTTTTTCTTCGAAACGCTATTTGCTACCTATCGTCTCCACAGACTCACGGCACACTAAAACACACAATCACAACTTAATTTTAAAATGTTATTCGGAAATTCGGGGTATTTTTTCTTCGAAACCCTATTTGCTACCTATCCTCTCTACAGACTCCCGGCACACTAAAACACACAATTACAACTTAATTTTAAAATGTTACGTAAATGTTTTAAATGTTACGTGTAATGTCTGTTATACGAACGGACAGACAGACAGACAGACAGTTAGACAGACAGAATGAAAAAAGTCATATACACTTTTCCACCATGTTTTAAAGTGTTGGAAATAGCATGGAAACAATAATGTTGTGTAAATTGGTAAACAAGTTTTTAATTATGTAAAGGTATCTGTACATATATATAAGTGTGTAAATATTAGTGCGGTGAATTTGCATATACATAAAAATTCATAAATTAGCCAAAATTTAAATTTTGCTTGATTTGAAACCTCGACCTGACATAACGTTGATGAGGGAATAACATATATATCTGGTATAAATTGTGTATAAAAACTTTTGTTTGCACAACGAGACTTTATGTAGACTTGTGGCAGATATATGACAAATTTTCCTCAAGGAAAAATGACAATTATAAAGTTGTCAAATACACGAACTTTATTGCTGTTTCTTTTTTTTTTGTGTAGATGCGTCAGCGAGAGATATGTGAGACCAGGAATTAGGTAGATAGTTTTATATGAGGATTTATGATATCTAGCATGACAACCAATGGCTGCAAGCCAACTGCAGGACGCCAATTTATTGAAGCTCTGGGCCGAGAGGTCTGCGAGTGCTATAAATAAGGGGGTTTCAAGTACAGATTGGGTCGAGACATGGCAGTTACCGGAGGCTCTAGGAAAAACTACGATATTGGTTCAAAGTTAAACCAATATGGATGATGTGTTGTCCCATCACTCTGAGATCAGCCAATGATAGCCCAAGAGGCGTATCAGACCTGAAGCAAAAAAAGTTAGCAGCCGAGAGAAGGTTCTACAGATTCAGAGCTGTAAAAGAGAGTGATAGATCAGAGATGTAAAAATTACAGTAACAGAACAGTAACAGATTCGAAGATATAAGATTCACATATGGTAAGAACAAACAGATCAGTTGTATTCAGTGTAATATAGAGTACTAGAACAGAGAGAGAAATGACGCAGATATGAAAGTAATGTATTCAGAGCAATGTAGAGAATAGCTGCAGATTCAGATATAATGAGATCAGATGCAGTTGTATTCAGAGTAATGTAGAGCGTAGTAACATATTTAGATGAGATCAGTAAGAGATGTGAAACTGAGATCTTGAGAGCAGATGTGCAACGCAGATGCAGATGTGCAACGGAGATGATTCAGAGTAATGTAGGGAGATATGCATAAACATGGTGAAACAGCTAAGGTGCCATTGGCATATTCATGAAGTTGCGAGCTGTGTCAATATCCAAAGACACAATTGGACGTATGTACCGATCAAATATTGTAAAATGTCATAACCATTTTGATAATAATAACTTACATGGTCTCACATGTCCAATATCCTCCTTACTAATGTGTGGTAATTGTAATTAATTTAATAATGAATAGAATGCTCTTAATAAGTAATGTTATTTTAAAGTTAAAATAGGTGTAGTTAATTGTGAGTAGTACAATGTTTAGATTTTACTTCAGGAACTCGTACTAAAGATTTTGTGGTGGGTTATTGCGGCATTTCAAAGTATCAACACAGTAATTATTTAACTTCAACAATATGTCGTTTTTCTAGCACCACATGTACAATTATAATTTCAGTGTCATTTCAAATAATTATTCGTATTATTTCGTACATTTAATCTTAATTTATTGAGTTATGTGAAGAAAAAAAATGTAAAATAATTTTTGTAGAGAAAGTCATTTACTACCTACATCAGATGTTTCCTGTCCATTACCTGATTTGGTAATTTAGATCAGCTTCTGTAACTTCAAAATAACGATGGCTTTAATAAACAAATATTTACGTTTATCGAGATTTCAAATGCGTAACAGCCAATGGAATGTAGATAAGATTGTTTTGAAACGTGACATTTTTTTATTTGGAATGAAAATAACGCTAAATTGTAAAGTAACATGGAAACTGTGAGACCAAGAGGCATAATGTGCAGTTTTTGATGTTTGAAAGCGCAGGTATAGTCACCGTTTTATAACAGTCTTGGCCCGGAAAGTCATGACCCCAATAAATAAACGTCATACAAATTGCAGGCGTGGCCATTTAAAAAAGTAAATCTCATTAAATGTTTTTTTAACACATGAACTTCCAGTTCAAATATTTAAGGCTTCATATCGATTAATGTTTCATATATAAACTTCATAAATAAATGTTGTTTAGTATGCATATAGAGGTGGAAAACGCCTGAGAGAAACTTACGTAGATTGTTTTCAAGTACACAGACTGAAGATTACTACTATTATGAGTGAATCTTTCTACTATGAATTATGTAAGAAAGTGCCAAAAAGTCTGTTGCAGCCTCTCGCTCCAGATATTTATTATTCATCGAATTTCAAATTGCAAAGTTCCACATATGTCAATCCCGAAAAAACTGCATTTTATTTTAACTACTTTATCTAATGCATAAATAATTGGCATTTCTTATTTCCATCAATCCACTTCAAATTCACTTGCATTCTATGAGCACAGATAATCAATCATACAACGTGGTTTTTCCCGTTCCCCTTGTGACATTTCAATCAAGCTCTACCGAAAATTTAGTTTTCAGAATCTTTAATGTTTAAGTAGATACGTGATAGATGCTGAGTTCATGCATCTCAGAAAGGATAATGATTCTTAGTTTTGGAAACATTTATTAAGTTATTATTCATTCTCGAATTTACTTAAAATACATATTTATATACCCAATTATTTTTTGAAAGTTTCACCTTTTCAAATATTCTTTGTATCTAATATAATTAGTAGCTGCATGAAATTAATAATTATAATGTATAATATACGGGTTACATATATCCTGTTTATTCATGGGTAAGGCTTATATAAATACTGATGGATGTTACCGGACATTTAGAAAATATTTGTTAAAACTACCTTTAAACTTATATTATCTCAAGAAAACCGCTTGCGTAGTATGTAGTAATCACCGTGGAAGACGTTGCAATAAGCCATTAAATATTAATCCGTTTTGTCTAAGAACGCATTTAATGCATTTGTGCGCCCTTCCCCCCACGCTAGACTCGATTTTCTATAATAATTAAATTAATTACACCAAAATAAAATAAAACTAATAAATAAATTGGAGTCATTAGTCTGGCATACTGAAAACAAATACACCTTAACATGAACCAATCGTACTAAATTTTGTTATATACTAAAATCCAAGAAAAGCTATTTTTACCACACATAATAATGTTTATGTATTTAAATTACATGTTATAAGGAAAATAATATACAAATCTCCTATATTTCCTTTGAAAAGTGTAATACAATTACTTGAAAGCTTTATTTGGTCTTATCTGCTTGAAAATCAATTGCTTATTTACATTTACTTATTGAATTAATCGCCCTACATGTCGTATGTCTATTTTACAGTTTTTCGGTTTCTTTTACCCTAGTTACGTGAATTGATTTTAGCCATTAAATCGTACTTCCCAATCCGCTGGAGATTTATTCTGACCAGACGCTCATAGCTAAACACACATGTCACTAAAAACAACAATAATACGTATTTAGTTTATAACGTATAATAAAAAATAACAAGATCACCACCATAACTTTCCCATTATGCGTACAATGTATTGTAAGGAAAGTAATACATGAACGAAATCTCTGTACCCACAATAAACCCCCTAGCGAAGTGTAGCATCAAGTGAAAGTTCCCATATTTCTTCACACGTTGAAGAGATGAGGATTCTACCTGCCACATCCAGATGCTTTTTCTCACCAAATAGCGACGGAGTCTAGTTTCGAAGGTTAGTTTCGCTTCTAATGGAAATTTCGTTTATATGATGGATGGCGGTCTGCAACGTTCAATATAAAGTTTGATAAAAGGGATAATTTTAAATATATTATCGTTTCTCTCAATACGCATATCATCATTATCCACTTCTCCTTTTAACATTTATCTCAACTTCAGTTTCATTAAAACCGGATATTCCAGTATCTTTCAGTTCATTTTATCACAATATTTCTTATCTCTAATTGAAATATGTCAAAATAGTTTTAAATACCCATTATGTGTACGATAATTAATTGATTAGTGTAGTTGTGAATTTTTTTGTTAAACGTATTATTTCATTGTGCATCAAACATACATATTTACATATTTAACCAATGACCGGGTACCTGGGCTCTTCTGTGCAGTTTAGGTGAAAAAAAAATTGTTCATTCTAATAGAAATACATCGCAATCGTTTTAAATCTCCATTACTCATTCAATAACAAACCAATTATTGTAATTGCCAAAACCTTTTATAAAAAGTGTTGTTTTATTTTTGTCCATCAAACATTTATAAACCTTTAACCAATAACTTTATACCCGGGTACGCCTGTGCCTTTTCTATGAGAATTTTCTGAAAGTGAACAAGCGACAGATGCATGACGTAGCTTATATGTTGCCACGCTGTTATTAGGCTTAGAGAACACAGTTACATTGCATGTAAACATGCAGTATATAAAAGTATAGCAAAACTCCCAATGTGTTCCCGGGTATCCATGCCTTTGAACAATCGTAAAGCTTTTGTTGATTGATATAAGGCTTAATAAGACATTTACGATTGATTCTTGAATGAAATAAATTATGTAAGTTCACATAAAAGACCATGCTAAGACACTTTAAAAGACATGTAAGACCCTTTTTTCAACTAGATCTGCATGTAACTTATATCTAGATATAGATACAGATATAACTAGATCTAATGCAATACAAATTTATAAAATCACACATGTTTCATATTTAAAATAAGTATCCCATTTTATAAATAGATAATAATCCGATTATCCGAAAAGCACAGAAACAAAGTATTTAAGGTTCATCAGAACAAAGTATTAATGGTTCATCAATGGTCTTAAGTATTTTCCAATAACATAAGAGCGTAAATTATGAAGTTTTGGTAACACATTTCGAGCGTGCGGAAGATAATTTGGCTAGAACTATGGACAGCAATGCTGTTTATAATACTGAAGTGTCACGTTCAAGTGGACATGTTCAAGTGGACATGTTCAAGTGAATTCTCAATGTATCTGATGTTAAGGTCTAGTTTGCCTCAAACATCGGCAGCTGCTGCAGTGAATCAATCAGAAGCTGCTGTTACTGAAAAACACTATGTGATACATAATACCGCCATATCGCACACTGAATCTACAAATATCTTAGAAATAGTGCAAAGATACATTAAAGTACGAGTTGGTGCTGCAGTTTCTGATATGATATTGTTTAAAAGACAGTTTTGCAAGACAGATATGGAGCCACGGTATACTGAGAAGCAGGAGAAACTCGCCATATAAGTTCTTAAGAAATAATGTGATTGTATATAGCAATGGTCAAAGTAAGCAGCCTTTACGACTGTTTTTATTACGTACTATGTATCTCACATATTTCATTACAATCACTGTTGTATCACATGTCTCACTTTTACGTCAATCAGTTATTATCATTAATGTTCGACCAACGACAATTTCAATACTAAAAATATTGTAAAGGAAAATGTGTAGGTAAAATAAATAAGGTAAAATTTAAATAATAATTAAAAATATAACTGAGGACTATTTCCTGTAAGCTGATTTATGGATTAACGGGATTTTATTGTACATTATTTAGTTAAAACATACACTACTGAATATTCAAAGAGAAACCCAGTAATTTAAATATTATATGTAAAATTTGACGATACTGACGGTAGGCTAAAATGTATTTTTTCATATCAAGAATCTCCAAAATTATCAACACAAGTAGCACTTAATTTGCCACGACGGAATTCTTTAAAACCAAAATATTATGGAATAAAGCGCTAAATGAAGAGTGTTTCTACAGAGTTTGGTTGAGGTTTGACTGATAGATATGTTTATAACATACATAGTATTAACTGTTTGATACGTTTATAAAATGCATATTACACAAGGCTGTTTCATAATGACATGGACATAAAATGTGCGAAACAGATTTATGGAAGCTCTTATCTGCAATGAGAGCGCGTAAGATTGTTTATTATCTTAAGCATATTTTAATTATAATCTCCTTACATATCAAACCTGTTACTAAGGAATATTTCAAATCTTTAGATATGCAATTACAAAATATTTAGAACAAATTACACTTGGGGTAGGCATACCTACCATATGACACAGCATTCGTAAATTGTAAAGCCTTTAAGATTTGAAACATGCTATGTATTTTATAACCTTTCTATTTTATATAAATAAATGTTATATTATTATTCGAAATAAAGTATGTAGACAAACATTAAATACTATTCATTTTTACCGTATTACTTAAGAAGAGCACATTAGGGTTGTGTTCCCTAATCAGTATTATTTACAAGGCTGCTACAATTCACGCATACATATCACTGCATCTACTTTCAATTAAACCCGCAAGCAATTCATTTCGCTTAGCACGCCATTTCGTAATGAGAGATAAACAATAATTAACGAATTGTGTGAAAGTGATAAGAATCCAATTTCAATTATTTTGAAACGCAATTGGATGCTCCGTTCCATTCTCACCAGAAGATTATTTAAAGAGAACGAATGAAGCTTTGTTGAATAAGTTAATTAAATATAGAGAACTGCACTTTCGTTTCAGTATGAATCTAAATATATTCTATCAAATTGATAACGAATATGAAGAATATATTTACGGAACTCGAAAACGGAAGACGTTATCAAAGTTAATATCGCGTTCCTATTGCAGATTACTTATTATGCTTCGTCAGCATTGAATATCCGATACCTTTAATAGCACCAATGTACCATATTTTTACGAACTTTCATGAAAACTGAAAAAAAAATCATCTTCAAATTAACTCATGATTTAGACCATGCTATGCGAGGATGTAACGGCTTATTTGATACTCATTCAGCTCGTGTATTTATATATTTGATACTCATGCAACTCCGGTTACAGGAGAATGTTTATATTCCCTTATCTATAAAATCGGTTGGCATTTAGCTCCAGTTACATGAGGAAATTTATATTCGTGTATATATAAAACTGATACTCATTCAACTCTGGTTACATGATGAGTTCATATCCGTGTGTATATAAATCTGATACTCATTCAATTCCTGTTATATAAATGTATATATATATATATATATATATGATACTTATTCAGCTCCGGTTACACGAAGAAGTTCATATCCGTGTGTGTATAACATATACTCATTCAGTTCTGGTTACATGAGAAAGTTCATATTCGAATGCAAATAAATGATATTCATTCAATTATGGTTACCTCTAAAAGTTCATATTTCTGTAAATATAAATCTGATACTCACGCAGCTCCGGTTACATTGGGAAGTTAATATTTGTGTGTATATGTATTTGATACTCATTCAGCCCCAGTTACATAAGAAAGCTCATTATTTGTGTGTATATACATGATCCTCATTCAGCTCAGAATGAAGTTATTATGAAGTTAATATTCGTGTATATATAAATGTGATAATTATTCAGCTCATGTTATATGATGCTGCAAAAAATAAGTTCACATTCGTGAGAAAATAAACATGCTACTCTTTGAGCTCAGGATTTATGAGGTTGCACTGGTTAAATTCAGACCCGTTAGTATATGAAACTGATAGTCATGCAGCTCAGGCTAAACAAGGCTGTAACGGTTAAGTTCGTATTAGTGTGTATATATGAGCATGACAGTTATTGCCTAGTGTAGCAAAATTTGAATTTCTTAGAAATTTCATGAATAAATCATTAAATAACTAATTTATTCAAAATTAAATACACTCTCTCACGATCTCTCTTCAGTAAACCGATTTATATTTTTCCAACCAATTCCAAGCATCGGGCTCAAACAATTATTGTAGATTATGTAATGTTATAATTTTAATTCCTCATTATAAATCTTGCATTTATTCATCATCACAGCAGAAGAATGCTAATGTTTAAAATATAATTTTATTTAAAAAATTCTATGTTAAAAGTATAATTGTATTTCAAAAATTCTATGTTAAAAGTATAATTGTATTTAAAAATATGTTAACGTTAAAATATAAGTTTATCGTTTACTCCTTTGTACTTTTATTATCCATTGTATTTCTATTTATCTTTGTAATTTTATCTTTCCTCGGATTTCTTTGTATTTTTATACTTCTGAAAATTGTATTTTTATGTATATGCAACATTTTCTGAATTTTAAATAAATATACTTCCGAGAGATGGAACTCAAATAACAATTTCAAACCATTATTTGGTAAGGGTCTCTATCTCCCATTCTGCCCCCCCCCCCCAAATATAAAGGGATATCTTTATGACTCAATAATTAAAATTATTTCAAATAAAAAATAACATATTTTAAATGCAGTTGTGATATAAAATAGTTTACTATTTTACTAAAGTAAATTTCTTAAACGTTCATCGGCGATCTGTATAATATCAAACGAGGGTTGCATGCGTCCTGCATACTGTAGATTCAAGAACATTGAAGTTAGTTAATAAGCAATACAGTGTATAAAATGGGTGTATCTGTTTAAATCAATTGTTTCACATGAGCTGAAATATTTTCAATTACATGAAAAACTTTATATTCTTATAATCCAAAACATGATTATTTTTTCTCTTTGTGATGCGATTATATAGACTCAAATTCTTCCAATTATATTAATAGATTATTTTCTGCGCCAAAATTACTTTTTAACTTTCCAATACCGGTGCACAAGAACCAGTATTGGAAAGAACCACAATAATCTTTCGCTGTTATCGGAACTCGAACCACTAGATGGTTCGAGTTCCACATATGGACTCATACTCTCATTGCAAAAACAAAACAGCTGCAACTTATTTACATATTCATTGAAATAATTCACATGTCTGTATAAATACTATTTGATATCAAAATAAATAATACTGGTTCTTGTAAGAATATAACTTTCAATACTCCCTTGATGAAAGCCATCGAAATTGACATATGCCTGATTTCTTCCAGGAAGTATTGTAAGTTATATTATTATGTCATACTAAACTTTATTGAAAAAATTCATATAAGGTTTTATGCGGGTGGGAAAGTATTATCTAACTTATTATAAACCCTGCTTTCACCAATATTAATAATGAAAATAATGTTTGACATAAACAACTTGTAATCACTGTATCATGATTCTAAAACTATAGACGTCACATCACGTAAAACTACTCACCGAACATTGCAATTACATACTAAGGCTTAAGACAGAAAAGAAAATGGAAGTAACGCTTAAACGAGATCGTTAATTTCTCCAAGACACGCTATCCAACAAAACTTTCATGTTACTCCTTTTTATTTCAGATTCTTTCTGATTAAACGAGCCTTAAGGCATTTATCATGGCTTCCGTTCAAATTATTCTTACTTTTTCCTAATTGACTACTCGTTATTATAAATTGGTAATTTCTTTACTGTCATGAGCTGTTTTAGTCAGTATTAAAATGTATTGAGGTAGCCAGATAAATTATATTTTTACATACTAAATATGATAATTCAATTTACTTTATTCATAAAAAACTATAAACGATAGTGATACGGTTGGTTGGTTGGTTGGTTGATTATGGTTTAATGGCACAAGATCCAAAGAGGATATGCTGCGCCAGACATATGGTACCAAGATACATAAATTACTATGGGTTAAAACATGTGTATAATTTAAAATAGTGATAATGTGTGAAAAAAACCATGACTATGGAACATGTACAACAATGAAAACGAGATGAAAAATGACTAAATGGTTATAAAAAGTGAAGTTAAAAATGATGGAAAAAACCAATGTCCAGTAGGAATGGGAAAAGCTCCAAATGAGGATTTTCTCCAATCAATTCTGCCAAATGTAAAGTATAAGTCTTGAAATGCTTAAAACGGAAATGTTTATATCTCGAACACTCAATTAAAATATGTTTGATACTTGCTGACGTTTGACAACTATTACAAAAGGGTTCAATTTCTCCTAAAAGTAAGTGTCTGTGGGTAAAACGAGTATGACCAATGCGCAAACGAGTTAATATAACATCAAGTTTCCTACACTGAAAACTAGTCCACTTCTGTATTAAAGGCTTTATCTCATACAATTTATTTTGAGTTTGCTGATTCCATGAATGTTGCCATTTGTCGTATAATATTTTACTAATAGTTTTTTTAATATCTGTCAAAGGAATGGGATGATTCATAATACGATTAGCTGTTTTTGCAGCGGTATCAGCCAATTCATTTCCCTTTATACCAACATGCCCTGGAACCCAACAAAATTGAATATGGTGTCCTCGTGCCTTCAGACGATGCACAACTTGGAGGATATTTGAGGCAATGGGATGATACGATAGTGATACGAAACGTTCAAGATATTTCCAAAAATAATTTTGTATACTCTAACTGTTTGTTTTCGGTGCATAAATTTCTTATGCGTGTTTATTAATATATTTTCGAAAAGCAGGGTGACAAAATTATGAGAAAGTACATATTTTCTTATTTTTACTTTAAGCCATCACAGCTGGAGTTTCGATTCCATATGAAATGTAAAGTTATTTTTGAAATAAATTACTCTTAGCGGAATGACTGTTTGATTACGAATTTTAAGAATTTATTCGTATTCAATATTATAAACGCAGCATGATTCCGTGTTACTCTAGAGTAATTTTAGTTTCTTATGGATGAATTGTGCTATCCTTTGATCTAAAAGCGGTTAGGAGGCGTCACGATACATATAGGGCAATATTATGTAATCACTGGAGTTTCAACTTTAAATAGCTCAGTACAACGTTCGACTGTTGAAATAAAGCAACGTGAATGCATATATTCTGAAATACCTGATATTGTGTTTAAAAAAGGCAACCACCACAGAGTATAATGTCTGCGGATAACCTTGGGCATAAGAATTTATTCAGCATACTTCTGGAACAATATCACCAGACACGTAAACCACGTTCCTAATAGACCCACAGGGCAAACTGGAATTTTTTTCAAGTTTTGCTTACCAAAATAATAAATAAAAGTAGATGTATATCTAAAAGTGTGCCTAAAATATTGGACGATTAAAATACTTGGTTCATGATATCAGTAGAAGGTACAACAAACACTTAAGCCACGCCTTCGCCCACAATCCAATGACCTTTATGTACGTATTTTAACCACATTTGTTTGCTTTGTTCTTTAAGAAATTGAACAATATGACCGGTTATTTTTTATGAGAACTACAAACATTATTCTTTAAAATATATGACGAGGGAAACTCTGTAAAGAGCCTTGCTTTCCCAACCGGGAACCGAACCCTGGATCTCCGAACTGGCCAGACAATGCTCTACCGTTGAGCTATTGAGACGAAATTGATAGATCTTATCGTTGAAGTGGACTCCTCATTCTCCACCTTCTAATGTCATATTGGCGGGTAACTGACAATCTAAGTGATCACCTTCTGCTATGTTTAGTTTAAGTTAGCCTTCTTCTACTACTATTTTACCCAAGTTAGTATCCTGCGTGACCGTTATCCTCTCAATTTGAAATCGCAGTTCAATCTTCCAAAGTCCACTGAATTAGTACTAGTCGTTCTAGGGTCACTTTCAGACCTCCGACTTTTTTTTTTTTGACACTTTTTAATTGTATTTTTTCTTATTTTTCTTTTCTAAATTTTATTCTAAATTTCTGTTTTTGTTTTCATACGCCACATTTTTTTTTCCTTTTCATATATTTTCTTTTTATATATTTTCTAAATTTTACTTTTAAAATTTTATTATTTTCTTTCATTTTAATCTATATTTTATTATGTTATTATACCTCACTCTTAATATTATTTTTCAATGATCTTTTTATCTATATTCGCAATAACCATTTTCCCATTTTTGTAAAATGGACGTACTTGTCAAGTTCAAATATAATGTAAAACTTTATGTTTAATCACAATATTCTTTATAAATTGTAATATTTTTAGACCTAAATAAAAGTTCGTTTGGTGGGATGGTAGACCTTGGGTGCCTCCTGAATGCAGGAGGTATCCTTTCCCGGCCGTGCAGATAGCTACTCTAAACCCAATATGTGAGTCGCACGGTCTGGGGTCTTCAGACCTCCGACTAATTTACAAATGCTTAATAAATACCTTATTTACTTTTTTACTGGTCATGACTATTTTCTTGATTACCTATATTTTTTTTTAAATTAAATCCACCTCTAACTGTATTTGCATTTATTTCGGTGACGTTGAGCTTTACATTTTCGACTGTCATTTTCCAAAAAAATTCATCTCTCTGAAAAAACCCTTGCCTTCTAATAAATCAATTTGGTTCTCCAAAGTTCGTTCAAATCCCTCTTCAGTAGATAAAATGAAAAACTGTATTCTTGTTGCTATGGGAATTTCTAATAAAGTGACCTAAGCTTATTAATATATCTGATCTCAATTAATTTTGATTAATGAATCCCTTTATTTCATTCTTATTAACTTATATGAACTCATTGTTATTGTATTCCCTCCATATTTTCTGTTAAAAAATCTATTTTAACTGTTTTTATTTTCTAGGTTATTTCTTCATTTGACCCTTTTTATTTATATTTTTCTAATTTTTCTTTTCTAAATTTCATTATACATTTCTGTTTTTGTTTTTCATGTTCCTATTGTTTTTCTTTTTCATATATTTTCTTTTTATATATTTCCTAAATTTTACTTTTAAAATTTTATTATTATTTTTAATTTTAATCTATTTTTCATTATGTTAATGTACCTTACTCTAAATTTTATTTTTTAATGATCTTTGTACCTATATTCGCAATAACCCTTTTCCTATTTTTGAAAAATGGACGTACTTGTCAAGTTCAAATGTAATGTAAAAATGTATGTTTAATCACAATATTTTTCATCAATTGTTATCTTTATAGATCTAAATAAATGTTCGTTTGGCGGGATGGTAGACCCTGGGTACCTCCTGAGTGCAGGAAGTATCATTTCCCGGCCGTGCAGCTAGCTACTCTAAACCCACTACGTGAGTCGCACGTTCTGGGGTCTTCAGACATCAGACATCTTTGCACTAACCTACATTGCTGAATTTTTCGGGCGCCATTGTAAAGAGCCATGCTACCCGAACCCGGAATCGAACCCTGGATCTCCGAACTGACCAGCCGACGATCTACCGTGAGTAATTGGGACAAAATTTTAAGCTCTTGTCGCCGAAGTGGACACTGCAACTCGTCAAACTCGAATTATTTGAAATATTTCCATGAACTTTTTGAGCTTATTCAAACCGAGAAATGCGTTAAAATGCCCAACACGTCCTGAATCATTTCCAAGAATTTAATACTTGTATTCGTTCATTCTCCAGGTCCTGCGCTTTCACAGAAATGTTAATTTGGTGTTTATATATCTGATATTACAAGTGTTAATCGGCAATTACAGGAAAAATACTTGGCACCTAAGTAACATTCTTTTTGCACTCTGTGTTATAATATATCGCAGAAAATACTTCTAGGCACAAAAATGGAACTGTTTCCAATCACGAAGGATAAAGATTTCTAAAGTACATTTGAAGATGTTTTACGAACTTATAATCTAAATATAATTTTAAAGATAACATGGAAATTAAGACATTCATGTTTGCAAACTGTGGTAATTCACACCGTCTTTCTACAAAGGATGGCAACGCTATAGACAGAAGATGCAACGTCACATCGTGATGTTGATTCTGGTTATTTAGAAATTATGGAATTGTTTGAATTAATCTTCGTTTAATAACTTGAATTTCCCGTTCTTTTTCATTTCTATTTCTTACATCTAAACACTTGACGTCTTCTTCTTTGGGATTATGTTTGATTGCCACCCCCCTTTTTTTCGATTTCTGTAATTAAATTGTAATTTAATATGCTGTTCTTTTGTTGTTAAAATTTTTGAAACTCTAAAAAATAGTTTGCGGTTTATCCTTGTCTAAACGTAGAATATTTTGTAAATTGCATTTATGCAAATTTTATCGCTATATCTGGTCTATATATGAACGATTTAATTTTATTTCCTTGTAGCTACTGATGAAGAGCGTACTTATGCTCGAAAGCGCTCTGGTCTTTTTTTAAACTTTTATACGTCTTAGAGGAAGTAAAATAAAGACCTTCTGTTGTGGATGTGTGCTTAATTTTTGCTTACAGCATTGTTTAAAGTGGATATTATTGGTACTTACCGTTGACAACTAAACCCTTAAAATGTATTTTATTCAAACATTGCATAAACTGATACAACTTCAAAAGGACAAACAAAATGGCGTTACGTTAAAAATTGCTGATTGATGTTCTAGTGTCCTCAAAACGTGTTAATCCACCAAAAACGTTAGTTCCAATTTTAATTCAATACTTGCCAGAGACATTACTATGCATTATATGTTAAAATGTATATATTTTTTATAAACATTTAAGTCAGAAATTCATCAAATATTCCTTAACGAATATCACGCAAAACTTCTATTTTAAGCTCCTAAATTATTTTTGTGCACCGTCTATTGAATTCCTTTACTTTCTTTCAATGAGTTATGATAGTATTGCTGAACGAGTATATAAAAATTCAATTCTCGATATAAAATATTTTGTGAAAAAACATAAATTTCAAGTAAATTTTAGAAAATGGCTGCTTTCAAACATATTTTATGGAGTTTCTTAAACAATTTTTCATCTTATCCAAACACGATTTTGAAATATTTTCACCGCAGGAAATTGATTTTCTTTTATATTACAAATCTCAAAAGTTGTTTCTTTCTGTTTGTAATTTAAAAGTTTTGTTTTCGTGCGGCGGAAAGTAATGTTGCGTGTATAAAACACTTTTCCGGATTATTGAAAAATTGACCGTTTATAAGAGGGATGATTGTCTAATTTCTCTTTAAAGCATTCGAAAATCGAGCGTAGGCCGGTTTCTTTAATCAGAATATGTTCGCATTATTCACGTATGAGTAGAACCAATGTTTCTTGCACTTTAGTTCTACAAATTAAAGCCACAGACTGCAAACGACCGCTCACAAGTCAAAGAATACGTATTAAAATGAGTGCGATGCAGCCATTGTATAAATACATTATTGAAGCTGTAGTTCTAACATGATATTGTAAAGGAAAATCAAATTTCATTTCTAGGATACCAATTTTACTTCGTAACTATAACTTTGAATCTGATATACTTTCTAGACATTCAGCAATGTGGGTATAGACCTAAGTACTTGTTGCATTTCACATAGCCAAATGTGGGCGCAGTAGCCCAATAGTCGGCGCGCGGGAATTGAACTCGGTAGGCCCGGCTTCGATTCCCGCTACTGCCAAAATTGCCGCCGTGTTCACGCGGAATACGATCACGTTAAAAATGTGGGCCCGTAAGTCCTCCCGAGACGTTGGTGATAGCGGAAGGAGGGTACGGTCCCTGCGGATACCTCCCCCACTGGGTTCCGGTCTAAATTGGGTGGCACTTCCCGGCAGTTCAAACGGTCACCTTACACCTTTCTGGTTGATCGGACGGTCTGGGTCTCAACAACAACATAGCCAACTATAGTCTGTATGTTCAAGGGCAATAAAGGAAACATAAGTATATCTTTCACTAATAAGAATACGACGAATGTACTTTACAAGGCTAGTGATCAATTGCAAAAATTCTTACAATTCTTATAAACTTGCTGATACCCTACGGTGAGTCGGTCAATCAGGTTTTTCTATAAGTTATATAACCAAAACTGCAAATTCCACTTTTGTCTGTATGTTTATTATCTCAGTACAGACAATACAGTAATTGATTCTTGTTAAAATATTTACAAAATTTAAAGAAAAAAGTCTCCAAATATTAAAGGTTTACAGCAAATTGTAAGTTAAGTTTCTTTACATTATGTATTCCATACAAATAACGTGTCTATATCTAGAAATTCGTACGCTAAAAGTCATTAAAGCAATAGCTATTATATTAGTTATTTTTTATTTAGTAATTAACGAACTCATTAATAGAAAACAAAATGTATCCTACTTTATGTATTGCAGGTGTACAAAAGCAAAAGAAAATTTATATACATATATTTATATACATAAGAAAATTTATATAAATATAAATTATAAACACTTATATACATATTTATTGTTATTATTAAAGATTTTTAAGCAGAAATAATTATACGCCAGTGTTTAGATATTATCATGAACCACACTCAGAACATGTTTTATCAATTTTACTCTTTTAGAGAGACGGCGATATTTCTTAAAATTATCAAGCAAGTTCTGTGAAATTTGTTATACATATTTTAATTTATATCAACGAACATCATTTTGATTTCTAGTGTTACTTGATTCGAAACTAAATACAAAATAGAAGTAAATTGAAGTAAAATGTAACTTGCTAAATTAAGTAAAATCCAGTAATTTTTAGAGAAATGCACTTTTATGAAATTTTTAATTTGTGATTATTTTTCCACTATTTCAAAATGTATTAATCTCAAGTGAAATTATATATATGGGATATATGAAATATTTATTCACGTAGCTAGTAATGGATAGTAAATAAATGATTTGTAAAATTTATCTCACAGTTTGAAAATGTAAATTAGCAAAACAGAAATTCATTGCCTCATTAATGGAACAATAAAAAGCAATCGCATTTTAAATTATCTCCTGAATTAGACCGGATTCATCCAAACAAATTACTTGAAAAAAAACAATTAATTACGTTAATTTTATTTCAGCTATGAAAATATTTCAATACTTCTTAATTCACATCTTTCATGGGATAAGGAATGGGCAGTTTTCAACTGCGATTTATTTATGTCAGACAAACGTTTGGAAGTGTTTGGTATTAATGATGCTTACCAAATTATCAAATTCCCCACAAAATGTTTAAATTTACTTGAATCGGTATAATGTGATGTGTGCATTTAAATTAAGCAAGCAATCGTATGCAAAATATGATAAATAATAAATATTAAACAATGAAAACAAAAATAATTCTGAAAGAAATTTTCCATTTACTCTAATAAACAATCAATCGTTCCAAGAGCGTTATTTGAAATTCGATATAAAAGATAATTAACGCTTTTGTGGATGGAGATAAGTTTCCAATTTTCATTAGTGAATGCCGTAGGTAGTCCCAGCAGTTGCTAGAGACAACTGTAGAATGAAAACAAAATCCTCTTAATTGTATAAAATTGTTTTGAATAAACAAATGTAAAATGTATATTGCAGTTTATAACTCTCAAACAGGGCAAATTTCGTTATATTTTAATTTTCTATTACATTATTCTATTAACATTTTGCTTTCGGGTGGGATAGCGTCAATCCCAAACGAAGAACCTCTCAAAAAGAACCTTGACGTCCTTGAGCACCAATGTCTGCAAAGGGGAATCAAACTTTTTGGAGTAGAGTATGTCAAATACCTGTCTTTTTTAGAGGATCTTCGTTTGGGATTCTGACCCTGTCCTGTCCGTTAGCAAAAAGGTTATTGCGAAATTTTAATTACTAACTTCCATCAACTTTTGCGTTATCGTTGTGTATATTTGACATTAGACGCACTACATATCAACTGAAAGCTTTCGATTCGAGTTCAGACATGCTGAATACGTGCAATTTCATTGAGAACGCGTCGCCAAAATGCTTTCTCTCTATATTGTAGTCTAAAAAATATATCGAAAAATAATGCATGATAATGATTTAACTACCACTATTTAGAAACAAATTTATTTATTTTTCATTTAACTAGCGCGCTCAGAACATGTTCGTCAACCACCATAACTCGCTTCGCGAGCACTTTTGTGCGCCTGCTACACAGGCATTAAACTCAAATGACTTCCGTACTTGTTAACTGTCATTCACCAGCCCTAGAACTTGTTTCGCTAGCTTTTACAATCTGTACGGCTGATACGACAGCCTATGTGCTCTGTACTTCAGACAGTATACCTAGCATCCGTTCTCCATTGGCCGTCGCTGATTAACTCCGTAACTCCATCCACGAGTCGAGAGGCTTCACCCCTTATTCGTTAACGCTCACAGAATCCCGGAGTTCCGCCCTCCATTGGCTGCGCGCATTCACCCTCGTAACTGGATTTACAAATCGGGAAGCTTTGTTTCTAGACGCTGGCGCTAAGCTCGCTTCGCGAGCATATGTCCCATGCTCGCTGTATGTCCCATGCTCGCTGAAGCTAGAAAAACCTCTGGTCTCCACCCTCCATTGACTGCCATTCATTAATCGCAGCTCGCCACAGGCGTGATGTCCCCTTGCGGCTTCGTCTCATTTTTAGCTGACGATCACCAACTCCCTTAACGTCGCGATCAATGTCAATAAGATCAGCCTTCTAATCGTTACGCTCGCTAAATCCGAATATCGTTTCGTGAGTTGGGATGCTTCGTCTTCTATTTCCCGCAGCTCATTGAGCCTGCATAGCGAAACATTTCGTACCACCAGCTATTAAGAAAGATTGCTTACAGTATTAGGAATAAACGTCAAAATGTTATAACTGTAGGTTTTTTTGTCCCTTGTTAACTAACATTCAGCAGCCCACGAGCTCGCTTTGCCACTTCTTCCAATTTGGACTGCGCACACGATAGCCTACATGTCCCTTGCTCACTGAAGCTCGCAAAACCCTTGGACTTTGCACTCCATTGACTGCCACTCATCAATCGCAGCTCACCACTGACGTCATATCCCCGTGCGGGCTTCGTCTCATTATTAGCTGACGCTCACCGATTCTCAAAATTTTGCGAACATTGTCACCAAGCCCAGCATACAAATCCTCACGCTCGTCAATTCCTAATATCGTGTCGTGTGTTGGGAGGCTTCGTCTTCTACTTTCTGGTGCTCTCTGTTGTTTAATATAAGTATTTTATGTAAATAAAATATATCGTAATTATATATCCCTCTCTTTGTTGTAAAAGATACTTCTAAAGCCTTTGAGTGCGTCAATGGCAATTCTAATTCGAACTGATGATGATACAAATTGCAATACCAACTCTGATAGTAATGTAAATGGTAATATTAATTCTAATGTTACTACGGACACTCCTAAAATTCCGCACCTGTATTCGGTTAAACACGAAGTAGCCCGAAGTGTCCCGAATCTAAATGTAAATGCTGATGAATCTGGAAATAATGCCTCTTAAGTAGAGAAAAATAATAAAACGAAAACTTTAAGTTGTAATTATGTTAAGAATCAGAGTTGATGAGGAAGGATTAACCCGCAAGTTAAGTGCAAAAGAGCACATGGCTTCTATAATTTAACGCGTCCATAAAGATAATTCCGAAAAATCCGCAACCAATGAATACTCAGCTCTTGGTTCAACTTCACAGCAGAGCACCGACGATACCGGCGAAATGATGCCAAGCCCAAAGGACCATCACCTCTCCTCTTTAGACCAACATGCCGTTAGTGGTCAGTGCCCTACAAACTGATTGATAGTTAATCCTAGCTAGCATAGAGGAGAAACACGGGAAATAACTTGAAGCACCTGAAATACTGCACTTGAAGAAAATTCCTTCAAATGCATTGTCAATACTGAACTTCATTTTAAAGAGTATACTAAATATCCAAAATAAGACTAGAGTTCAATTCAGAACTTTCAACCTGAAGGAACACCAGTCAAAGTTTTGATTAGGGGGCGAGCAGTACCACCAAAATTGAAAGTATTACCAGTGTTATGGAAATAAGGGGATTCTCTCTACTAGATAATACCTGACTGACTTGGCGAGGGAGTAAACATCTCTGCACCTCTATTACCTGTCTCGGCTAGTTCGAAATTGCATTCTCATCAGGACAGCCATGCAATTCGAATTAAAACCTATGGAATAGCCATTTTCTGGCAATGGCGATAGTATTTGACTATGGACGCCATTGGAACTGTCTACTGGCTAGTGGAAGGATAAATAATAAATTCCAAATGAATTAAAAACCAGAAATACAAAAAAACAGAGATACAAACCTACAGGCACAGGCAATACTTGTGAGTTGAAATATTTGCAGGCGAACATATGACAGAGCACTCTACATATCTTCACTAAATTGAATGGACACCGAAATGAATATGCTATTGAACGTATACAAAAGATATATTTGAAGGAAGATTTTCTAAAATAGTAATCGGTATAGGACTCGGGACAAGTGGACAATAGTCTTTCAAAAATAGTAAACAGTATCAAACTCAGGTCTTCTCAATAGCTAAATGATAAGAATGGCTGAAACTCACAAAAAGGAATTTTCCAATCAAGGATAAATAATGCAATTGTAAAATTACTATATGGTGTATATGAAAGTATTAATAATAATTTTTACAAATACTTCCAGATAGTGGTAATTTTAACATACACGTTTAAGATTATTCATGTGGAGATAGCGAAACTGAGGATCAGAAATTCCATGTATTCGAAATAGCTAATATAAAATGATATTTCTAAACAATTGTATAGAATTACAAGATCGATATGATAGCAGCTTAATGATAGTGAAGTCATAAGAATCTTTTTATCAAATAAATTTGTAACAAAGTGATTATGGAGGGTATCTAAATTTAGGTCTGAATAATTTACAGATTGACAACACTTGGCTCATTAGGGATCAATTCTAGTTTAAAGGTGTAAAAATCAATATTAATTGGATTGGAATCACCAATGATAATGCAAATTAAGTCGTCAACATATCGATATATATTATATGAATTTGAGAAAATATGCTATTCATTATAATAAAGATATAAGTTAGCAAGAATACTACTGCTACATCCCTCATGAAGAACACCAGATGTTTGTAAATATATGTTATCTCTGTAAATTTATGAATATTGTAAATATATGTTAAATAAGTAACTATAGACCAAGACAAGGATAAAAATATTTGGTAACTTAAGACAATAATAGTATGGGGATGAGGGGATTATTAGCTTACATGAATCACAATTAAATATGTATCTATATAAATAAAAATGAAAATCTGTCTGTCTGTCTGTCTGTCTGTCTGTCTGTCTGTTTGTCACACCATCACGGGAGAACGGCTGAACCGAATTTGATTAAATTTTGTGGGTAGCCCAGAAATAGCCCCACTTAAAATTATATCCGTGTTTTGAGTTTCTACGACCAGTGGTTCTCGAGATATTAGTAAAAAACGAAATTTTCGTTTGTCTCATCATCACGGAAAAACGGCTGAACCGAATTTAATGAAATTTGGTGAATAGCCTTGAAATATCACCCCATAAATTTTGTCAAAGTTTCGAGTTTCTAAGACCTGGGGTTGTCGAGATATTAATGAAAAACGGAACTTTTTCCTAGGAGTTCTACTCCCTAACTCCGTGGTTTATCCAAACGAAAAGCTTGAAAATCGTTTGAAAGTGAATTAAAATTTAATCTCTGAGTTTGATGGGAGATTTTTTGCGTTAATTAGTCACTTTCTGAAAACATGAATTGTTTGAAACATGATTTAAAGGGGAAATCTATCTCCATGGTTCATGGTTTATTTAAAACAAGCTTTTACGGAACAATGAGAAGTATAGAGAAATCAAAATCGTTATTTAATTTCGCAGTTTATGTTATAAGACATGACATATTTAACATGTTATAAGATTCTATATTATATCATGTTACTCAGAAACGCAATTAAATTAAATCTGTCTGTTAATTTTAATAATTATTTTTTCGATTTGAATAATAAATAAATGGATATAAAAATATATTTTAGAAAAGAACGATTTGATTTTTCTTATAGCATTTTTGACTGGATAATATCAATAACGGTCTTCAGGTTTAAAAATTATTATTATTTATATTTTCGGGGATTATTGATTCAAGGATTATTGATATTTTCAAGTTATTATGCAATTATTTTATTATGACAAAAATTGTTTAAACTCATATATTGTATGTTGTACGAATCTTCTACAAATACACGTGTATATCGTTTAATCTACGAGAATATAAGTAGTACAGGTATATTGACATATGTTTTGATATATATTGGCATATATTGGAATCAATTACGACCTTCTGGTATAAAGAGTACGGATATTATTGATGTTTTCAATTTATTACGTCATCTCTTTTATTTTGGCAAATATTTTTGAGACGCATATTGTAATACGGGTAATCTTCTACTAACACATTGGCATATTTTCTGATCTGCGACAATATAATTAGTACGGGGTTGCATATATTCATTCAATTCCTATTTTTTCTTCTGTAAATTTGCTTACAAAAGGGGGCAGGATGTTTTATTCTTCAGATCTGATCGTGAAGATAATTTTGCATAGTGAGAACATATATTCTTAAACTTCTCTTTAGGAGCAATAAATTAAATATTTTAACAGAATTTGCACATGATTGCGAACTATAAGTTTCTTTAAATTATACACTCCGTACGAATAACGGGTGTGCTGTTAGTGGTTAATAAATTTTAACATTTTAGGAGGATATATCATGTTGCTCGGCATCGCAATTAAATTAAATGTGTTTGTTAATGTTTTTATTATTTTTTTTCGATTTAAATAATAAATAAATGGATAAATGGATATAAAAGTATATCTTATGAATGGACGGTTTGATTTTTCTTTTAATTATATTAATTGCTGACTGCGTACATCAATTTCATTTATTTTGGCAAAGAGTTTTCAAGCTTATATCGTATTTAGCTACTAAACTCATATATTGTGTTTAGCCAATAAATTCATATAGCCGATTGTTGAAAGAGAAAAAGAGTAGAGCGGGTATATCTTCTAATACAATTGTAGTGTTTTCATTTAGTATATTGAAACGGGATAAGAATGTTTCATTCAGATCTGCAAATTCAAAGCTACGAATTTGGAGGGATATCGCTAATTTTACAACTTTTCTTAAACTTTGCCAAATTGACGGAAATGTCTCCAAATTGATATAAACGACACACAAACAGCTGCCATAAACTTTCGGGTTGGTCTTGTGGCTTGGGTCTTCTACATATCAATGAAATTTTTTTTTGTTTTGTTAGAAGAGAGTACTGAAATGATGTTTGGTTAGCATTTATCTGTCAGACCAACCATCCTACTTAGTAATACATTTAGCGAATTTTTAAAATGTCACCAAATTGATAAAAATGTTTTAAAATCTATAAAAATATCTTGAAATTGATAAAATTGCGCTACATAAATGATATTAATTGTTTTTTGTTAGGGGATAGTATTGTGATGATATTTCGTCAATTTGTCGCAAAGTGGAACTGTCAGTTCTACAGTCCCACTTGGCGATAAATTTGGCGATTTTTTAAAATGTCGCTAATTTGCCGAAACTGTCGCCAAATGTTCCATAGAAATATAACTATTTAGACGATATTTTTTCTACCAATTTATTTGAAGCAAATGATATCATGTCGCTTAGCAACGGATTTAAATCCAATGTGTTTATGCGGCAGACGATTTTTATTAAATCCTTTCCGATTTGAATAATGAAGATATGTATATAAAATAAATTTCATTGCCATTTCATTTTGGACTGGATAATATCAATTATACTCTTCAGGTTTAAACATTATTATTATTGATATTTTCCGGAATTATTGATTCAGTGATTATTGATATTTTTAAGTTATTACGCCATTGTTTTATTGCGGCAAAAATTGCTGACACACGCATATTGTACGTTGTACGAGTAATCTTCTAGGAATGTACGGGTATATCTTCTAACCTACGAGAATATAAGTAGTACAGGTATATTGGCATATATTTTGACATATATTGGCATATATATTGGAATCAAGTACAGTCTTCTGGTATGAAGATTACGGGGATTAATTATATATTCAATTTATTACGTCGTCTGTTGTATTTTACCAAAAAACATTTGTGACTCATATTGCAAAACGGGTAATCTTCTACTAATAATCGGACATTATAAGTAGTACGTGTATATCTTCCCATATAATTTTAGCACTTTAATTTTGACATATATTGGAATAAATGACTGTCTTCAGATTTAAAGTTTACGGGTTTATTGGTATTTTCAATTTATACATGTAATCTACTAATACAGGTTATATTTTCTAATATTCGCGTATATAATTAGTACGGGTCCCATACAATTTTAACGCTTTTATTTTGCATATATTGATTCAATTCCATATTTTTTTTTTATATTTGCTTACATAAGGGGTCCAAGATGTTTCATTCTTCGGATATGTCCATGAAGATAATTTTATATAGCGAGAACAGAGATTCTTAAACTTCTTTTTAGGAGCATTATATTAAATATTTTAACAGAATATTTTGATTAAACATGTCATTTAGTATACTATAAGAATTTGGGCATGATTATGAATTTCAAGTTTCTTTATATTATATACTCCGTACGAAGAACGGGTATGCTGCTAGTATATCTATATAAATAAAATTGAAAATCTGTCTGTCTGTCTGTCTGTCTGTTTGTCCCATCATCACGGGAGAACGGCGGAACCGAATTTGATAAAATTTTGTGGGTAGCCTAGAAATAGCCCCACTTAAAATTTAGTCTATGGTTGGAATTTCTACGACCAGTGGTTCTCGAGATATTAGTAAAAAACGAAACTTTCGTTTGTCTCATCATCACGAGAGAACGGCTGAACCGAATTTAATGAAATTTTGTGGGTTGCCTTGAAATAGCCCCCCATAAATTTTGCCCAAGTTTCAAGTTTCTAAGACCAGGGGTTGTCGAGATATTAATGAAAAACGGAACTTTTTTTATAGGAGTTCTACTCTCCAACTCCGTGGTTTATCCAAACGGAAAGGATAAAAATCGTTTGTTTAAAGCGTCAAAGGGAATTAAAACTTTATTTTTGAGTTTGATGCAGGATTTTTGCATTAAATAGTCACTATCTGAAAGCATGAATTGTTTGAAACATGAATTTAAATGGAAAAATCTACCTCCATGTTTTTACATGTATTAACCTCCATGTATTTCACAAGCTTTTACTCAACGATTAGAAGTATAAAGAAATTAAAATGGTTATTTAATTTCGCATTTTATGAGGAAGATTCTATCTTACATCATGTTGCTCGGCAAAGGAATGGAATTAAATGTGTTTGTTAATGATTATTATTATTTTTTCTATTTGTATAATAAACAAGAAAGATCAATCATGCTTAAAGCATTGATTATGAAACACTTTCCAACTTCAATGCAATTTTATTTAAACATGTCTAAAATGCAATACATTCCTCGGTAATATTTTAAAACTTATCACAATACTACATTAATTTATTATATTTGAAACCTTAAACCTTCATCGAAAAAAATTAACTTCATTCAAATGACGGCATTAAAGTATAAATTGCCTGGTTTAAACATCTCTTAAATGTTATACATTCCTCGGTAATAATTTTAGAATTATCATAATACTACGATAATTTATTATATTTGAAAATTTCATCGAAAACAACTGAAATCCATTCAAATGACGTCATAAAAAAATAACACGCCTGGCTCTCTCTATAAAAGCAACATTTCATTCATAAATAATTCCCCCATTCATGTCATTCATCACAATACTATAACAATTTATTTTATTTAAAAATTAAGACCATTCAGCTGCAAGTAAGTAAGCTCTATGCGTAAAACTTCATCGAAAAATATCGTCCTTCTCTTTCTAAAATCAATGAATTCATATCAGCTAATCAGACTCCATGGACTAAATGATTTTGTGTTAAAGAATTACAGCGATTCTAATACAACTCATTCTACATATTTTGCTGTTTACATTTTACATAGGTGAAAAATAGGCTTAATAGTAGAAATATTCAAATTTGGAAGAGCATTTAAACTGAAATATATTGTCATTGCGTTGTTTCAGTATGTAGATGCACAGAATTTAGGCAAAAATAAAGTAATTTTAGGACGGATACAACACTCAATATGAATTAAAAAGAACTTTAAAAATCACGATTTTGACACAAGATGGATGCCATATATCATTTTGAAGTGGGTCATGTGATCGTTTCATATCATGGACACGTGATCGCTTAATATAAGAGGTGTTATTATTATTTTAATTTTTATTTAAGAAACAACTGAATATATTTCGCTGAATTTTTTTTTATATATTTTATGGAACAATTTGAATATTGTCTAAAATTTTCGAAGCAATTTGTGAATTTTAAATCCGCTTAAAAAATGCTTGAAAAATTAGGTCCCATAGGGCTCATTGTATTCCATCTTTTCAACCCGGGTTCAATCCAAAACTAATTGGGTGATATTATTCATTTATATTCCCATAGGTTCTATAGACCGTCTGAACAACATACTAAAATTTCATTTTGATTAAGTCATTTTTACGGCAGTTATCGTGCTAACGGACAGACAGACAGACAGAATGAACAAAGTCATAAACACTTTTCAACTTTGTTGTAAAGTGTTAATAAATGGATGTAAAAATATATTTTATAAATGAACGGTTTAATTGTTCTTTTAATTATATATATTGCGGACTGCGTACATTACTTTTATTTATTTTAGCAAAGAGGTTTCAAGCTCATATATTGTGTTTAGCTAATAAACTCATAATAAATGAACGGTTTGATTGTTCTTTTAATTATAAATATTGCAAACTGCGTACATCACACTTTTATTTATTTTAGCAAAGAGGTTTCAAAGCTCATATATTGTGTTTAGCTAATAAACTCATATATTGTGTTTACCCAATAAATTCATTTAGCCGATTGTTGAAGCAGAAAAAGAGTAGAACGGATGTATGTATCTTCTAATACAATTTTAGTGTTTTCATTTAGTATATATACAGACGGGATATGGATAATTTATTCTTCAGATCTGCAAATTTAGAGCTACGAATTTAGCGGAATATCTCTAAATAACTTGGTAACTTTTCTTAAACTTTACCAAATTAGAGGAAATATCTCCAAATTAATAAAAATGACCCAAATTAATGAAATTAAATTTGTTTTTTTAGAATAGAGAACTGAAATGATGTTTCTGTAGCATTTGTCGGTCAGTCCATCCATCCTACTTAGTAACGTATTTAACTAATTTTTTTAATATCACTAAATTGATAAAAATATTTGTAAATCCATAAAAATATCATGGAGACGAAAATGTCGCGAAACCTTCCATGGAGATCACATTATTCAGACAACATGATTTCCATCAATTTATTTGAAGCAGATGATATCATGTCGCTTAGCAACGGATCCAATGTGTTATGTGTCATACGATTTTTATTAAATCTAATAAAAATATGTATATAAAATAAATTTCATTGACATTGCATTTTTGACTGTATAATATCAATTACGGTCTTCAGGTTTAAACATCATTATTATTGATATTTCGGGGACAGTTGATTCAGGAATTATTGATATTTTCAAATTATTATGCCATTGTTTCATTATGACGAAAATTGTTGAAACTCATATATAGTACGTTGTACAAGTAATCTTCTACAAATGCACGGGTATATCTTCTAATCTACGACAATATAAGTAGTACAGGTATATTGGCAAAATTTTTATATATATTGGCATATATTGGAATCAATTACGACCTTCTGGTATTAAGATTACGGGGATTTTTGATACTTTCAATTTATTACGTCATCTTTTTTATTTTCGTAAATATTTTTAAGACTCATATTACAATATGTTTAAGCTTCTACTAACACACTGGCATATTTTCTAATTTGCGACAATATAAGTAGTACGTGGTTGCATATATTGATTCAATTCTATTTAAGTGTGTGAATTTCTTTACAAAAGGGGCCAGGATATTTTATTCTTCAGATTTGCCCGTGAAGATAACTTTGCATAGTGAGAACAGATATTCTTAAACTTCTCTTTATGAGCAATAAATTTAATATTTAATCAGAATTTGCACATGATTGCGAATTATAAGTTTTTTTATATTATATACTCCGTACGAAGGACGGGTATGCTGCTAGTAAATAAATATAAATAAGTAAAACGAAAATGTAAACTCGGCAAAAATGAAAAAATGCAATAATAATTAGCTCAAGATTGAAGATCAACACATGGAGAACAATCACTTCAAACTACATAAAAACTACATCGAAATATTTGCAGGAGAACATATGAGAGAGCACAATACATCTCTTCGCTAAAGCGAGTGGCCAATGGAATGAATATACTATTGAACGTATACCAAGAATATATTTTATTGAAGACTTTAAAAAATAGTAATCAGTATAGGACTCAGGACAAGTGGACACTAGTCTTTCAAAAATAGTAAGCAGTATCAGATTCAGGCCTTCTGGAAAGCTAAATGATAAGAATGGGCGAATCTCACAAAAATGAGTTAACCACTATAGGAGTACTCACTATATATATACATATATATATATATATATATATATATATATATATATATATATATATATATATATATATATATATATATACTAAAATAAGAAATAGGTTATTTTAAATAAAAAATAATACTTTTTTTATTTTACTAAAATGTATATAAACAAAATAATGTAATAAACTATGTACATCATTAGATTTTTTATTCACTAAAGACAAAATAATTTGATAAACCCAATAAATCTTCATTTAGAACAAGTTTGAATCACGAACTCGTATGTTCAATTCAAACAATGTTGAGTTTCATGTCCACAATATTAATTCAGAACATGTTTTGTCCAAATAAAGTGCATGCTTTATTTTCACATGTTTCATTATATAATTCCTAAAAAATGAATAATATAAGGTAATAATATTCAAAAACACAATAATCATAAAATATAATTCTTAATACGTTCATATTATGCATGCAAAATATCATAGTTATAACGCAAAGCAATTAGTAGTTACAAGATATTTGATAAAAGCATATTATTGTAACAAAACACGTTTTGGATGTAACTTCACATTTCGTTGTGTAAAAAATTAAAGTAGTTGCATTACGCAAAGAAGTAATGCGCTGCTGTGATCATATTATTTTATATGCAACTATACACATGAACATAACGCAGAACCTCAATAAAGACACTTCAATAAAAATATCCATTCAATTATAAGTATCATGGATTATTACATGCACATCGAAGTTGAGATTCCAATCTCTCTTATCTCTTTTAAAATAAAATTATCTCTTAAATCTATTTATGTATGCATTTAAAATTAATAAAAAAGGATTATGGCCCTATTTCTATAAAAAAATGAAAATTGGTACATTAAGCACGATCTTGTTAAAAATAGTCCGTTTCCTTTGAGTGCTCTTGAGAAAATACATTCAAGGGAGTACATTTTCAAACTATACAAAACATGAATGAACTTTTTTCAGTGAAGTTTTTCTTAACGTACAGTAAAATGTCAAGGAGCGTTTTGATATATATAGTCACTAGAGATCCTCAGACTAATTAGGAATATTCGGAAAATTAATGACATATATTTGTAACACAAATGTTTTTTGCTTCTTAGTCACATCTCAGTCTTTTGACATTATTAACTATTAATCCCCCATTTATTACTGTCGGTACTGACGAAGGATATAAAAAAAAGTTTCATATTTTGGTAAAATTAGTAAAAAATATTCATCCTGCAAATAAAGCATTTTGTGTTATACGGAATGCAAAAATTAGTCTGGTATTATTTTGATGCAATTAAAAAAAATGCTGTTATTTATTTTGGAGATTTGAAAATCTAATGTGACAAGCGTGATTTTCACTACATACTCAAATTCAATTTCATTTTTTTTAATAATTCATTAAATATAGTTTATTTTCATAACATGACATGGATAATTATTAGGTATTATACTAAATTTGCAGTTTAATTCATTTTTTTTTCATTAGGCGACTGAACGTATTTTCAAAGGCGACACCGCAAAACTGGCAACAAATAAAATATCTCGAGAACGACTCGTCTTTGAATTTTGGAGTTCATCTAATTCTTTTTGTCGTCATAAATACTGTATAAAAATATTTAATTCATATATTTGAACATATGCAATCTTATTTTATATTTCAACGATTTTACGGCCCAATTCGAAAAAAAATGCATTATTTTGTTTGTCTAATCATGTCAGAATCTAATAAGGACCAGGGTGTCCCAAAAGTGATTTGTATGCCAATCTTTATGACATTCGGCCAATCAGCTTTTAAATTACAGTGCATATAAACATTTAACAGACAGCCAGATAGACACACAGGTATTCACACAGGCATACACACAGATGCCACGTAAGGAATATTTTTTCTGGTTTGTAGGAATGGATGTTATGTGGTCTCGGCCAGGTCCTAAACAGAGGCTGGAAGCCGAAAGCTGACAAACCAGATACTATAAGATTAAACCAAAAGCTAGTATCCGGTTCGAACTTATTGTTCATGTACTGATTCCTAGTATAATCGATCGATATAATAGCAGGAACGGAGTCGGCTAATATATGTTCTAAGTTGCTCTAAACGTGTAGATCCGTCGAAACTCAAGTTATAGTTTTCGACACGATTTCAAAACTTTCCCTATACATTACCATGTATTGTAGGACAAGTAAAAATGTTTTACAGCCTATAATAGCAATACATAATTTGATGTTTTTATCTATACGATAATCCCTACTATTTGTGTATGTATGATATGTAATTTCTATCTTCTTATCCCATTTTCATAATTTTGAGATCATATTCATAAAATGAAACGCAATTCTTTACTAAAAAGGACAAACTATCACAAATTATATTATATTTTATTTTTTAAGTGTAAGGATTTCAGAGCCAAGAAACATCTAATAGAATTTTCAGAGATATTTCTGAGTCCCACAATTGTTTTATTCAATGATACTTTCTGAGAGCTGTAAGTAATTTAAAATTTCTGGCTTTCCAGTCCATTGGGAACGGGTTTGAATCTTGGACTTGGATGTACAAAACTGTTTATGCATGCATCTTGTATGTTTATAAATCGATTCATACCGTAGATTCCATTCAGATTACTTCCCACGTGCATAAACCGAACCGTAGAATGACAAAATAACTCAAATTCAGTCAACTGCAGCAGCTGCAAGCAGCGACCGAAGCAATTTTTCTTATTATATGTATATGTAACAAGATAAATTTGCCAGTTACATATATTCATCCTGTTAGATGAGTGCATATTTTTAATTGCACTAAAATAAGTAGAGTATGTAAAGGAAAGGGATTGTGAGACAGAAACATCGATCCTCGAGATTGAGAGCATGCCTGGATATAATTCACTACATTTTCCATAGAATGCCTGTGTCTACGTGTGGCTATATCTTCTGGGTGTAAGAATGTGGCAACGATACATGCTGATACATTTCAGTAAATCAAATATAATTTGGTTCGATAGGTATTTTGAATCGAATAGCATCAGAAACATATTGATTTTCAAAATGAACAATCCAAAGAAAGATATACGACGCGATATTACAACATTTTGTGTTAAACAAAGTTAAAAAGTCGAGGGTGTGTGTGTGTGTGTGGCGGGGGGGGGGGGTGCAGCTCCCTACTTGCCCGTGCTCGACGAGTTTGCTTCGCGACCTCTTTCGTGACAGCTATTACTCATGTATATTAGGTCTGTTGTGGATCCTCAATTTGTTTTCTGGCAACCACTAATCTCCGGAGTTCACTTTGCAAGGTCTTACGGCCGACACACGGGTCAGCTGTCGTTCTCCCAATAGGCTCGAAAAATTAAATCGGATGAAAAATGTTCACTTCAGAAGTGAAACAAAATGGCATAACTTATAAATCAAATCGAAATTTATAGAAAGGCTCTGTATTGCGAAAATTCAACTATAAAAGTACGTGCCTGTAAAAATTAGTGGTCCAGCTATTGATAATTTAGCCAAGACTCGAACTCGCATTTCAAATTTTCTTCCTTTGACTTCGACATTAAATATCTCTTAAATAAAGTTTAAATAAAACACTGTTATTACAGCATATTCCACAAAGATTATTCTACAATTAAGCCAAATTTCATATTTTTATATGCTATCGTTTTTGCAGAACACGACACAGAAACACTCGAGGAAGAAAACAAATTGAAAATATTTTACTTCAGCGTGGTAGAAAAATAAAATTATTCAAAAACTATATTAAAATAGGAAAACTGTCTCCGTCTTGCAAATATTCCACTGTGTAGATACAAGCCTATAAAAATTAATATTGTCCAGCTAATGCTTGTCCGTCCAGGGCAACAATTCGCAACTCAAAAACTCTTCATTTGACTTTGACATGAAATATCTCATAAAGTTTAAAACCGAATTTCATATGTTTGTATGAGAAATATGAAATCTTCAAATGGCAGCGACGTCATCAGCTGCCATTTTTTAATATGAGACATCGAATCAAACCGCTTATAAGATTCTATTATATGTCGTTTTGGATATATTGTACTTGAGATCTACATTGGAAAACAATACAGAAATTAATGTGTTCGAAACCAGACCATCTTACACATCTTAAATCGTTAACCCATTTTACTTTTCCTTAGAAAATATAATTAATGCCAGTAAAATGTTTCCTCGTTTTTGTTTATTTCAAACTTGTTCAAAATTAAACCTTTTTCATCAAGATAGCAGATTTTATCCAAAATGTACACATATTTATTTTCGTTTAAAAACAGGTACAAAAATCCTTCAAAATATGATATTAAAATATATGCACACACATTGTCTAAATGTACCATAAACATTTCAAAGTGTTCCCCTTGATAGTTGTTGAGAAAAAAACATAAACATAAAAAAATAATTAAAAAAACAAACAAACATTGATAGAAAAACATCAAAATTGCCACATACTCGTATTCTGAGGGTGGCATATGGAAAAATATAAATTTTCCTCTTCCAGTTTGCGGATAAATGTGATACATTTTTTGAGAAAAAAATTCTAAGCAATTTAATGCAATAACAAAATCTAATTTTTGACAAATTTTACGGTTCCCGTCCCCATAAATTATAATCCCTATTACATCATACTTGAATGGTGTGTACATACTAGACAATGTACTGCCGTTATTAGGGTTTTAAGATGTAAACTTCTGATAAAAACCCTAGTAGCATTTAATATTGGATCAATATTGTATAGCTTGACATTCATTGGAAATATTTCCTATGTAATAGCAATATTGAGCTAATATTCAGGTTACATTGGCCTTCAATATCGGTTAATATTTTCATTACAATATTATTCCTATATCGGTGTTACATTCGCAATATTTCCAATGAAACGCCAATATTGGATGTGCTACTAAGGATCTATACTAAACCCACAGAGAATTTTCGATAATGCAGCCGCCATTCTCTCAGCTTAACATAAATTTCTGTAATGGTAATTTGCGATTTGTGTACTTAATAATTTTAGTTTTAAAAACTTTTATTTGGATTTTGATATTTAAAATTTTGAAAACGCTTTCACCGCATTTAAATATACAAATGTAAACCTTTTGTTTGTTCTAAACAATTGCATATTTTTCCAAAAACATTTTTAATTGTGTTTACTGATATACTGTTCAGACATGAAAAATGGAACCAGAGTCTTTCGGATGTTAATAATTGATCATATTATCATTTACTTTCCATATATACATATAGACATGAATAATAGAACCAGATTCTTTCGGATGCTAATAATTAGTCATATTATCATTTACCTTCCATATATACATAATGTTTAAGGAAAGTATTGTGACGGGGTCGAAAATTCTAATTCGAGTTTTTGACTGGAGAGCACGTTTCAAGCATCCCTGATAACGTATCAAACATTTTTGAGGTGATGTCTGTGTGTGTGGGTGTGTGTCAGTGAGCCAGTGGAGACGATATCTCATGAACGAATGCAGCGATTCCAATGAAATTTGGTACCAAAATCACAATCCGTGAATACTGGAAGCCTATTGTTTTTAGATGCAATCGAATGTTCAGAAGCCCCCTAAATTTTCAAGTGAAATTTTGAAAAAATAATCAAAAATTCAAAACCTTTAATAAAGTTACGCAAATAGGCATTTCTTATATAATTTTTCATTAGAAAACTATTGATATAAACTTAGAACGCTAGCATGAACCGTTCTTGAGATATTGCACATTTTTCAAATATATATATCATAAAATCCTATAAATAAAAGAAAAATATTAACAATTGTGAAACATTTTCACTTTTCATATGTAATATCATGCGATAAATTTGGTGACATCATTCTCGTGGATCTAGCTCGTTTCATTCATGAGAAAATATACTTTGAGTAATATTTTTGTATTTGAACGCCAATGACCATTTATCTGCTTTAAAAATAACTTGTTTCTCCGCCCATAACATTTGATGAAATTTTGGTGACGAATTTGGTGGAATGTCGCCAACTTGGCGACTTTTTTACATGTTGCCAAATTAACGAAAATCTCGCCAAATGGATAAAAATGACGACAAATTGACGACAATTCAATATCTTGGAAAGAATATAAGTATATACTATAAGAATAACCTATATTTTTGCTGTAAAAGTAGTAAATTCATTGCATTGCATAAAAAAAGCCATATGCTGCCCACATCAGATATTTTTTATTTGAAGCAGTGTGTAATGTTTGAAATTGATACTGTGAAATTATAAAAAAAAATTGATTGCCAGAAAATATTTATACAAAACAATCTAAAAATTGTTAATATTTCAACACACGAAAGGAATATATAATTTATTAACGGGCGAAAATTCGTCTATTATTCTTATTGATTCCGTTTAAAGTTTGTTTGGAGGGTATATTATTTACCGTTTTGATGGTGTCAAGATAAAATGTTTTCGATAATATATATTTGAAAATTGTTCAATATTGTGATGAATCCGGTTACAATGTAAAATAATCTAAACATTAATTCGAATTTAAAAAATAACACTAAATTGCACCAGTGCATGCCGAGAAGTACCTGCGTACCAAATTTCATGACCGAAAGAAGTTTAAATTTCAAACTACATACCATACACACAGACATACAGAAAAACATTCATCTTCATTCATTACATTAGACTGACACAAAAATATTGGTATTATATTTTTTCTTCTGGGTTTGTTGTTGTTGCTGTTAGTAATCCCATTGGTCAAGGGACTACGTAGACCAAGTGCAAAAGACCATGTCGTAAACGGAAGGAAGAAATAATTTCTTATTCATTGCAGAACTGCCGTCTGTCTTTGCATTGGAAGAGTTTATGTTCCGTTTTACATTATTTATAGTGATTGAACATCACTACGGCATTAAGTTCTTGCAGCTTTTTTGACAAGATATTATAACAAAATATACCTGCGAAGGTTGCGTGGGGCTCATTTTAATAAAACTTTTATGTTGGCTTTTAGACTTATCAGATTATTCATAATTAACATGGCCGTAATATCGTTCTTCGTGAAGCACATTGCTTTGTACCGCTATTAAAACCCATCATATTTATCTTTAGTGAGAGTTCTTGTAAAAGAATATATTAACACACTACCGCAATTAATTGCACCTTTTTAACTTTAAAATAAAATCATTTATTAAGAACATTTGGTTAATTATTAAATTGATTACAACAATTATCATATTATTTTGCGGAGGAGATAGGAAATGTGAGACCAGGTAAATTCTATTATCAAATGGTCTAAGGTCTGATACGATATTTGGTAAGAACATATCTCAAATTTCGTCTTTGGCCATTTATCACAATTCTTACATCAGCGTATCGTACTGATACCAACTCAAGGTGTGGTACTCCTACTCGTACTGAAGTCGATCTGGCATCTACCGTTGTAGTTCTGTATATCAGGACATTTTGATCACATCTATAAGGAATAGAGCGTTGAAGTTACTAGGTCAAGACATAACTTCAGGACAAACTCTATCGTCTAAATCATAGAAGTGCATATCAGGACACTGTGGAATACTCTATGGACTCGGTATTGGATCTCGTATAGAAGTCTTGTATATCATCTCTAGAACATTTCGTTTACCTCCTATTTTGCCTGAGGTCTGACACGTCTATTCGGTTACTATTGGACGACTTTAAAGCAATGCGATCAGATATCTTTCATATTGGTTAACATTTTTAACCAATCTCGTGACTTCACTTCAACCTCCTCTTTTTATGGTCTATTGACCTCTCGGGTCAAGGCAGCTGTCAAACTGGCGTCATACAGACTGATGCTATTGTCTGACATTATAGCCAATCATAAATATTCAACATAAAACTGTGTCCGCTAAATCTTGTCTTAAATCTGGTCTCACATATTTCAGATTCTCCGCGAATAATATGATAATTGGTGTAATCAATTTAATAATTAAGCAAATGTTCCTAATAAATGATTTTATTTTAAAGTTAAAATGGTGCAGTTAATTGCTGTAGTATGTTAATGTAATATGTTATAGGAACTCGCAATCAAAATAATATGGCGGGCTCTAATAGCGACACAACGCAATGTGTTTTACGACTTCACTATATTTCACCCATGTTAAAAGTTTAATTTAATGTTATGCTTTGCATATTTTGTTTGTGCACCACAGTTTGATTTATAATTAATATTTTATCATTGACACTGTTTTCTATATAAAAATTAATAAGAAAACACTGTACTAGTGTTAAAGCAAAATAAACTATACACGATAATTAAGTTATCTTAATTTATAAACAATTATCCAAAACTAGTTTCATTTCGTTAAAAAAATCTTCAGGTATATCTAAAATAAATTGGAAAAATAAACAGAATTAAGTGTGGGCAATCTTTTCTTCTTAAGGATTATATTCATAGGGCAAAGGTCCATTAATTTTCATTTGCATTTCCTCAAGTACTCCGGCACAAATAGCGAAGAAAACACTTCTCTCTAAAGGGGTAAGAATAGCAGAGTAATTTATTTTCATAGTTGTGAAGTAAGCGTGTCATAGCCTGGAAATCATTATTCCATCTTACTTGATGTTAAGGTCACCTTAATTGTCCTTTGTATTAATAACATACAAGAATAGTGCAAAATAGTGTGGATATTATACTTTATCCATATCATATATGGATTTTCAGTTTTTAAATATACTTTTACAAAATTAAATAAAATTGTGAAGTTATAAATATATGTATATAGGTATAAAATTAAATTTAGCATTTACGTCATCAATGTAATGTGATTCAATTTTAAGCTTCGAATCAAAGTTAATATTTTATATAAAGTGGCATAAAGCAATAATTTTAAATTTCGGGACTCACATTTACAAAATACGGGTTTTTGATGAGAACATAATGTATGGTTGGGGTTTCTTTGTCTATGGTTGGGGTTTCTCTCTATGGTTGGTGTTTCTCTGTCTATGGTTGGTGTTTCTCTGTTTCTGGTTGTGATTTCTCTGTCTATGTTTGGGATTTTCTCTGTTTCTGGTTGGGGTTTCTCTGTTTATGGTTGGGGTATGGTAGCTGAAAAATGGAACATTAAGAAAACTTAAGACTCAACCACGAACACGAGATAGCAACCACGAACCTAATAGATAAAAATGTAAATACACTCTGTTAAAAAAATGTACGCACCTACAAAATTGAGCTACAGCCGCGAAAATACGGTATTTAAATGTAGTTCTAAGATTTATGGAAATATTCAAACTGTCAGTGCTAATGATGTTATAGGATTCATGCAACGCGGATGAGAACGACGCATCGTTCCGCTTTTTAAACGACCACTGTTATCAATCACAGACAATTGGAACTGGATTTTCTATTTTGATACTGCAAGTAGGGTGCAAAGATGTCTTTTAGACATACTCGACGCCACAACGAATAATTGTCAGATTTAAAGAGAGGTCTCACGAAAGGCTTAACGGGATCTAGTTGGTCAAACAAGCGCAACAATCGTCTTCCTGTTTGGTGTGAAATACGGTTGTTTGCCGATGTTGGCAACTGCGAATACGAGGAATCATATGTAACCATCGCAGAAGCTCAGAACGCCCCAGACAGAGAACTTCTGAGAGGATCGTGCGGTTAGTAGAGGAGCTACGTCCACCTCATTGGGGTCACTATCATCCATTTGAAACATTTGCTATCCTTGATGCATCCTGTATCAAATGATACTATTCGAGACGACTAGACGAAGGTAGGATTAAAAGTCAATACTCATTGTATCACTGACTTTTCAACATAGTCAGAGCCGTCTGGATTAGTGACGAGTTTGATCTGCCTAGGCAGTGCCCGATTAAGGGCATGCTGTCCTTTCAGTGAATTCAGCTTCTCTCAGTGCTGATGACCGTCGCATAGTGTGTAGAGAATGATTAACTGGCTTTCCGATCCCGCATTTTTCGTTTAGCGGCAAATGACCATCATATGTGTTACATTCTGGGGAACAATCTTATTCGACAGCCGCTCTCCGCTAGTTGTACAGTAAGCCAATCTGACTCTTTGCTTGTACGTCAACAATATTGTGCAACCGATTGTTCCGTTTATGCTGTCAATCCTCCATGTTTCATTTACCAACATACAACGCTAACCCACATACTGCCCGACTTTGTCAAAAATGTCTCCAAAGATTTAATACCCTCCTTATGTCATACAAGTTCTGAGATGCGTCACCAATAGAACACGTCTGGGTCATGCAGATGGGGTGATTGCAGCCTTCTCAGAATATCACTGAATTAGCTGATCAGTTGCAAGTTTTGTGGCACAATCTTTCGCAGAGGGACATAACCAACTTAATTGACTCTGTGCCGCATCGAAAATCGATTTGTATAGCTGTTAGATCAGGATCTCGCACTTGCTAAAGTGTGATCTTCTTGTTACCACCGTTTGATAATAAAAAGTATTTTTGGTCGCAAATTCTAATCATATGTATATATCCCCAAATTATACATAGATTCCAAGTTTCGTGGCTCTAGCTCAATTTCTTATGTGTGCATATATTGTTTTACACCAGTGTGTATTTTTTCTTATTTTGCGAGAAATAGGGTCCAGTTTATGAATTCATTAAAATAATTCCAATATTTTAATATTTTGAACTTTTTCTTTTCAATATAACCAAATTTTCATTTTTCTAAATTTCACTCCAAATATATAGGAGACTATAGAAGGTAAACATAAATAATATGCAACAAAACTGTGTACAAGAAAATTTAGTATTAAAATATACAGGGTCTTTATAATTAAAGTTCCACTTTGAAATGACCATAAAAGGAAAACTACTGAACTAAATGTTATCAAACTTATTAATAATTTACAAGAGGTCATAGAATTTTATTTTCCGCAAAAAAAAAGTTCAAAAACTCAACCTCAGCGGCGAATGACGCTGTATGCAATAGCGTTAAACAAATTAGACATGAAGATATCGGTTTAAAAAGTTTTTAATCGTTTCTAAAATGTGTTACAAATCATGTTCAATGTGGCTTCCACCATTTTCTGAAAGCAAGTTAAATCGCATTACTGCTTTCTCAACTGTAGTTGTTAGCATATCAGGAGGAATGTTACGGAGATGTCGGTGTATCACATTTTTCAATTCCATCCAATTGTTTATGTTATCACCATAAACAGTGACTTTGAATTAACCCCACAGTCAGAGGTCACAGGAGTTGAGGTTTGGTGATCGGAGTGGCCAAGAAATGTGGAAGTGTCTGCTTACAATCCGGTCATCCGTGAAATGTTGCTTAAGTAACTGTTTGACACATGTACCAATGTGAGGTGGAATCACGTTCTGCATAAAAATCGTGGTGTCTGAGCCACTGTTTACGGTGATAACATAAACAATTTGGTGGAATTGAAAAATGTGATACACCGACATGTCCGTAACATTCCTCCTGATATGCTAAGAGCTGCTGTTGAGAAAGCAGTAATGCGATTTAACTTGCTTTCAGAAAATGGTGGAAGCCACATTGGACATGATTTGTAACACGTTTAAGAAACGATTAAAAACTTTTTAAACCGATGTCTTCATGTCTTATTTCGTTTAACAATATTGCATACAGCGCCATTCCCCGTTGACGGTGAGTGACTTAATAACGACTTGTGGAATAACAGTTCGAGTTCGACATTACAATAAGAACGATGACTTAGACAATTTAGCACGACGACTAGATATGTGGAGAAAACAGCCTAAGAGAATGAAATAAGCGCGAGTGTCGAGTCAGCAGTACAGTATGACCGCCGATTTTACGTGTCGATGCATCACACCACGAGTTAATGCTAGTAATAAAGACAACATCTAGTACGTGCTGCTAACAAAGTCCAAGACAGACTGGAAGGTATGTGTTCCTCAAATAACTTTAGGTCTAGAAACGTTTAGGCAATTTAAGTGGTCTCACATGTTACTCAGCCTAAACAAATAATTAATTGTGTAATGAATTAATAAGTGTTTATGTTGTTAATAAATGTTTTATTGTTAAAGTTAAAATGGTGTGATCCATTTAGTATTATAATAATTAATATTCCTTTACAGAACTCACGCAAACATAAATAATTGGAGGGGTTTATATAGCGGCACAACAATGCAATGTACAATAATGATAAGTACCCTTATGTGCGAATTTACGGTCATGTTAAGAGATAGATATTTTAGATATGATTAATAATAGTTAATCTAGAAGTTCAACTTTAAGTTCCTTTTTATTTAGTGTACTACATATATATATATATATATATATATATATATATATATATATATATATATATATATATATATATATATATATATATATATATTTATTTATATATATATATATATTATTAAATTTATAAAAAATACGGATAGTACTAGAGTTCTGGGGTTGATCTTATACCTTTTGTCGTCAAAAATTACATATTAAACACACAGTTAATTAATACAATTGAGTATACGTACTCTGTTATTTTAGATTGTGGCAAAATTTCCTGACCTTTTAGAAAAACAAACAAGCAGTTATTATCTTTCCGAATCGTACTGAAATCTAATCGGTACAAGAGTGTCCCACATGTGACTTTTTTATCAAATTTTGTGAAATTTGGTTAATTAGTTTTTCCTCTAGACTGGATACTAACATGTTTTACGTACATTTAAAAAAAAAAGACAGATTACTTTTTTTACAAATTATACCAAAATTTAATCAGCACCAGAGTCACTCACAAGGTACTTATTATCTACCAAATTTTGTAAAATTTGGTCAATTATTTCTTAGCAGATACACAGACACAAAACAAGACACACACACAAATAGTTTTCACTCTAAAAATTGTTTTTGTTTTTCGTGTTCTAGAGTGTTCGTAGATCTGTCTAAACTCGAGTTTTAACTTTCGAGACGATTTCCCATACATTATCATGTATTATAGGGGAAGTAAAAATGATGAAAATATAAAAAAATTAAAGCAAGAAATAATTCAATTCTGTAGGAAAAGTTAGGGGGCGTAAACAATAAGTTTTTATTTACTAAACCTTATATTCATATCAGTGCCTTTAGAATATGCGGATGGAATTTAATCCAACAACAACTGGGTATTTTAAACATAATTTTGAAAATTCCTCAGTAATGTTTCTAAATGGTAAGACTATTTATTCATTCAGACGTGTTCAGCAATAAGTCTGCATTATGACTTAAATTTTAATTTTATATTAAATTCGTCTCTTAAATTCATGCTACTAACATCCTAAACTTGTTTTCTCCTTTTATCTAAGGAGATGTGATTCGAGTTGAAAATGATAATGGGATTTAAATAAGTTTCGGGACAAATATAAGATTATTGATCATTATCTGAAGAGCAGATTCGTGCTTGCATACAATGCCAGTCTATTAAAGAGATTATCTTTCTGTGAAATGCAAGCTTTGAGAAATAAGCTTTTCTATAAAATGTTCATTATTAATGAGCCTCAGAGCATGTCTATCTATTGCAAGTTTTTAAAAAAAGTTAAAATTCAATGTATGGAATTTACCAAAATCTCTCAAAATAATTATCTTTTAAGTTCCAAATCAAAAGATAAACAAATATTATCTTAATATATGTTTAGATAAATGTTAATAGGGCAACTCGAAAGACATAAAATCATGTGAAAGTATTGTCAAGGGATTATGGAATATTAAATTAAAGGTATTCCAGCATCCGAATAATTTAAAAATATTAAAAAGCTAAACGTAGTGCGTCCTCTATGCGAATTCAATAATCGGCTAAATACGGCATAATATCCAGCATAAATATAAATAAGCAGACGTGTGATTTAGAAATTAATGGATTTAATTTTTCACTGTCAAAAAGCTTGGACAAGAAAGCTCAGATGAGTACAGGCTAAACAGGAAAATTACTAAACAACAGTACCCAATATAGTAGCGCCACATAGGTATTGTTCAACCTCTATAAGATTTTCATATCGATAAGAATTTTAGTCGTCTGGTTAATAATTTGTCAATGACTTCATAATTCTCGGAAGTGTAACATGATCATATATAATTTTAGACCGTTTTGCTTTCCGCACGTTGTGTCCGTATACTCTATATTTTGTTATAATCTTATTTCAAAATTAAATTGTTGTTTCATAATTTTCTATTTTTATCGTTTTACTTCTCTTTCCACTCTATATAGCGCTACAGTATCGGATCTTGCCGTTGGGAATTCTGTTTGGGAGGAGAAATGAGGGACTCATTATAGCGTTCTCGTCCAGCCTTGTTCACACTGGAGACGTAAATTCATTGATTTCCGAAGCCAATGTCTGCTTACTTAACATTATTTGAGCTACATTTCAAGCTGCGTCTTGATCATTATTGTTAAGAAATATAACGCTGAAATTAAACATTATGCAGCAAAATTAAATAATTATAATTAATATGATTTAGAGCATCCTCTAATAAGTACAAATTGGAATAGCACATACTAAGAATGTTTATAGAATGCGAAAATCGTGGTTGAAGTACGAATTTTTGCTGCAGTTTGACACATTACAAACTGCAATGTTAAGTTTCAACAGAAACAGGTCATGAATGTTGTAATGATTGCATTACGAAAATATTATTTTAAAGTTTCAATCAATGAATCAATATTACCTGTACAATCATATTGATATATTTCATCTTGTCTTTCTGAAACTATGCGCATTAATGGACTGTTAGTATTTACTTTTTTATTCGTATGAACCCTGAATGATCAAATAATCCACATAACTTTAAGAAAAACGCAAGAGAAACAATATTAAATTTAAATACTTCATCGAAAAGTAAAATAACGGAGACCAGCGTGTAATTGTTACCCTACTAAGTGAATAACAAGTAATAAATATCATGTTGTAAATCTTTAAATTGTTTTAGCATTTTCATGGTATCAAGATGCATTTATAGGACAAACATTACTGTGGTGTGCTATAACGCAGTATCAGACTTTTATGTGAATTCAAACAATTTTTCTATTTTTAACGATGAACTCCAAGTTTTAAAATATTTATGTATATCAAATTTGATAATAACAGAATGAAATATAGAATGTTTAGAAACCACATGGTTTGTTTTAAAAACTCATTTGAGGAAGTTTAACTATGTTTCCAAATGTTTTACAATGCTATACTTCAAAATGTAATACGAAATATTATAAACTCTTAGATTTACCTGTCTATTTATCTATCTATCTCTAGTTAACTCTTGGCGAAAATTTTAGCGACGAATTTAACGAGATGACGCCAACTTGCGACTTTTTTTAGATGTTGCGAAATGAACAAAAATATCGCCAAACCTATAAAAGTGACGCCAAATTGATAAAAAGTGCGCTAATTGAATGAAATTAATTGCGTTTTGAAAGGAATAGTATTGTAATGATGTTTCCATAGCGTTTGTCTGTCAAGTCCAAACATCCCACTTGGCGACAAGTTTGGCGATTTTTTTAAAGTCGCCAAATTTATAAAATGTCGCCAAATCGATAAAAACATCGGCGAATCGATAAAAATGTCGCCAAATTGATAAAAATATCCCCAAATTGATAAAAATACCGCGAAATTGATAAATATGGCGTCAAATCAGTGAAATTAATTCTGTTTTGAAAGGGGTTAGTATTGTAATGATGTTCCGTCACACTTACAGACAAATTTGGCGAGTTTTTTAAATGGCACCAAATTTATCAACATATTAATTAAATTATGTTCTGAAAGGGAATAGTACTGTAATTATATTTCGGTAGCGTTTGTTTGTTAGTTCAACCATCCCGCTTGGCGACAAATTTGGTGAAATTTAAAAATATTGCCAAATTGATAAAAACAACACCAAATTGTTAAAAATGGCGGCAAATCAATAAATTAATTATATATTGAATGGGGATAGTAGTGTAATGATATTTCGGCAGCGTTTCTGCCAGTCCAACTGTCCCACTTGGCGACAATTTTGGCGAGTTTTTTAAAATGTCCCAAAATTGAACAAAATGTCTCAAAATTAATGAAAATGTCACATAATCGATGAAAATTCAATAACTTGGAACGAATATAAGAATCTACTAAAAGTAAAATCTATTTCTCCGTTTATCCGCCCTTGATGTTTTTCAAAACAGTTGGCAAATAATTTGGCGGGATGTCACAAACATCGCCAGGTTGATGAAAATGACACCAAATGGGATTTGAAATTTTTAATTCCGTCATATGACGGGCATACCAATGTTTGTATGTGCAGTTTGTGGAGATATAGCCGCGCCACACTCAGACTACGTTTATATTTTACCTCAAGTTTCTTAGAAAATAAAAGTTAAGCATAACAATATTAATTTCTTAAAATGGGCACGCCTATTTCTGGTAGCCAAGGGACCACTAAATGTATCTTCATTTTTAAGTTGGCCATACAAATTTACTTCAGTGTGTTAAAGGTTGTATAATTCATTTTATATTATATTTAAGAATTATACTTTTTCTTAATGTATATCCTTATTTAGCTGATATCTTATTCATATTATGTAACCACTGAAATCGTGTTTTTAATCGCAAGATATAATGATAGGGACACATTTCTATATAACTATCATTTTATTAAAAGCACTAGTAAACGTAAACGAGATTAAGATATATCTAATAATTCTCGAGCTATCTCGAAAAGTCACTGAACAACCACCAATTCTAATACAATAGCAATTAAAGCTTAGTTAACTCACAAAACAGAATATTATATTCTCAATGCATCGCAGTATGCATAATTCCCGTTTACTCATATCACGTTAACTCTGTCTAACTGAATGATTATCATCTTATACTCCGTATGTAGAAATATCTAGTAAAATCAGCTTAATTTATATTCATTGGCACATTCATAAACAATCTACAAAATTGCAGCAGTTTCACATAGTCGCCAAAATAGCAATATTTCGCGAAGTTCAATGTCAATGTTAAGTAACCCGGACTTTCAAGTAAGTTCAATTTTTGCTTGTACATGTTATTTTTCTTGAAGATCAGCAATGTTCCATGAAGATATTTTAGGTATGGGTAACAACATAAATTTATATTCGAGCCCCTGATATTACATACACTTTTAATATCGTGCGTGTTGTAATTAATACAAAAGTATAGTTTACAAAAAGCTGAAGGACATCAGGAGGCCTTGAAACCACATACCAATGTTAAAGCTACATACATGTCAATTTTCCCAGAATATTGCTTATGAATTGTGTAAACATATAAATTTGTTTTTATTTTGGTTTTATTGTATTGATTAGTATACTACGGATATTGAAAAATTAATTAGTAATTCATGTTTGTCAAATGCATGAATATCCAAAGATTCACCGTCCGTAAACGGTTGCAGGTAAACAATACGAAATATGAATGTGTGAGAAATTCAAGAAATTCAAACTCAATATATTTATAACTTAGGCTTCCCACACATCTGTGTGAGATTAGATGTTTTTATCAAATATACCATTTTAGATGTTTTTATCAAATATATTAAAGATTAAATATCGATAACGCTTACCTTGTATACCAATCCGTATAATTGGATTTGATACTCGGTCGGAAAAAGTATTCTGAATCAAAATGAAAAATTTTTACGGTTTATAATTCAGAACTTTAAATAATTCACACATAAATTTTAAAGGCTGCGTAAGAAACATCTTCAGATTAAAATTTTTGGAAGGAGCTAACAAGAAAATAATGGAGGTCAATGTGTTCTTATCACCCCAGGCGAATGACAACATATAATAAGTTATACGAGGCAGGATTTAAAAGTTTTTATGTTAAGTAATTTTTTCTTTATCATGTTTATGGTAGTGCAACTCATTAATGGAATAAATATTGATTTAGCAAAAAGTAGAGAAATAGATTATAGTAACTTCTTTGTATAGTGTTCGACGTGATGACTGCTTTAGGCATATTTTATTAAATGCATTATTTTCTAAGGTCTAAAAATTTTCCTGGGAATATATAATTCATTCAGTTTTTCTGCTGATAATACAAATGTAATAAGCAAGGTTTTTATATATTTTTTATTTGAAATATTTCGTGAGTTACAGATTAAGGCAGATGTAAAACGTTTTTAACTTATTTTTAAGGCAAAACATATTCCTTCATCAGCACGAATGTGAAATTTATGAGGTCTATATAACCTTTGGTTATTATTTTCCTCATTTACATTATAATTTGTGTTTGATTTTATATTAACAACTTCTGACTGGTCCGGTTCCGTTGATCAATCTCCAAGACAAGTAACGGGCCTTAAATTACTTATGTTAACAAAAAAACGTTCCGCTCTGATGGCAATCGCGCTTCCAAAATAAATAACAATACCTATGGAATCATTTGACACTTAGGATTGATTGGATCACAGCGGAGCACTGCTGTATATACAAACGTCTTAGCTGTATATAGTAACATGCTGAAATTAAGAGTATAGTTTTGACTCATATAAAATATATATATATATATATATATATATATATATAATATGAAAATTCCGTGAAATATAATATTATACTGTTTGATGGCACATCTTATTTGAAACAATAACATGGTATACCCATGGGTGGTGGTTGTTCATCAATACTTGCTGATATATATCTGAATAAATATGAAGATTGAACGCATATATTAAACGAAATCCTGTTCATTCGCTACGTTGACGATATTTTAATAGCGTATCCATGTGAAGCATATCAGATGGATTTTACTTTCTATCCACAGCATTTAAAACTTACTGAAACATCATACAATGTCAACAAAAGTCTAAATTTTCTGGATGTAACAATATACCAACAACCAGGTGGTTCTACTGGTTTCTGTTTGTACGATAAACGCAACGACGTCCACTTCAAAATCAATTATATCATAAACTGGAACTCATGTATGCACAAAAATGTTTTTAGAAATATTAGACTGGGGCAATTAATGCGTAGTCAGAGAATAAACAGTAAAAAGGAAGATCGATATTTATGCGACTTTCGTTTCCTACAAAACACCATGTCACAAGGTTTTCCTAAGTGTTTTTTATGTAACATTATCTACAAATTTTATAAAATTACTGTAACCGATTGTTATCGATTATATATAAATAAAACTGATGGTAATATACATACTGGATAGTCACAGGTAAAGTGTAGTGATATCTGATATGGGACCTCTTGAATAGGGTCTATTGTGAAATACGGTATGGAAGATTTATTTCATCTAGTATGATACGGTATGCAAGATGTACATCTACATGTATGATAATATTAACTGTCATTGAGGTAAATGGTTTTAGAGATAGAATTAGTTATTATTGGCCTATTAAGTGTCAATATTTAAAGTCTTCTTTAAGTAGAAGCTATGTAATTTTGCTCATTTATACTAGTGAACATATTTCAAACATTTACTGTTAGTGATTTTTGAAATGGCTGGATCTCAAAATTCTCTCTCATGTTTGTTTGTGTATAATGTCTGGTTTTCATCTTAAAACTTGATACATTCGTATTCTATTTTGCAATGTACCGGCGCTCCGGGAGTGTTGTCGCGACGCAAAGTACGCTTAACCGGGGTGAGGGGGTCACACACCACGGTCATCTTTTGGTACATTGCTTCCATCCATACCTCTTTTCATTTTGAAAATATGATAAGAGGTATGGAAAAATTATATATATATATATATACTCATATATATATATATATATATATATATATATATATATATATATATATATACATATATATATATATATATACTCATATATATATATCTATATATTTATATATATATACTCATATATACTCATATATATATATATATATATATACTCATGTTCAAAAGTCAGTTTAAATCATTTTGCATATGCAAAATAGTTCAGTCGACGTCGACATGCGCAAAGCACCGAAGCACGTCGGATGAGTATAAAACGGTCTCGAGCGGCATGACCAGTAGAGACAGAATTTTGCAGTGCCTGTAGTACGGAGAGTTGTTAACAATCAAAATTGACGGAGGATGTCACAAATTTGCCAATGGACATGGTTTCGAAGAGACGAATTATTGGAATGCTGGAATCCGGTCGATCCCAAACCGAAGCGACTCGAATTCTAAATGTGCCTCAGTATTTGATCTCCAGACAGTGGCAGAGGTTCTAAACCACTGCAGATGTTCCCTGACGACGAGTACCAGGTCGGCCATGAGTAACAAAGGCTCTGCAAGACTGATATTTGGTGATAACTGCGCGACGTCAGAGGAGCCGTTTTGCCAGACAACCGAGTTTAGCCCAGACAGTCGCCACAGGAGTCACTGTTTCGAGACAAACTGCTTACATGAGATTTGGAGACGTTGGTCTCCATACCAGACGACCAACAGATTGCATCCCTTGATATCTGCACAGAAACGAGCTCGTTTACAGTGGAGTTTGGAACATCGGCAGTGGAGTGGACATTAATGGGGCAATGTCATATTCAGTGACGAGTGCAAGTTTAGCCTGCAAATTGATTCTCGTCGCGCCACGACCTAGAGAGAACGTGGGACATGTTTTCACCCGAGAAACATCTCGCAAAGACATCGTTTTCAGTTTGGGGGAGTCATGGTCTGTTCAGACATCATGATGGACTGCCGTACAGACTTCCACATCTTTGATATGGGGTTGGTTACCGGTGAAAGATATAGAAACTAAGTCCTTAAGCATACCGTTCGATTGTTTTGTGATAATGTTAGTTCTGATTTCATAATCAGGGATTATAACGCGACTCCTGACCGTGTGGCCTTGGTCGACGACTTCCTTCAAACTGAAGATATCCAGCACAGGAGTAGCCTGCCAACTCTCCTGATCTGAATCCAATAGAGATGTGCGGGGTATGCTCGGAGACATCTTGCAGCCCTCCTCTTCCTACCAGGCTCCGTTCTGGTATTGAAAACTGTTCTCCGTGAGGTTTGGATGTCTTTGTGCCTACAACTCATTCAAACCCTCATCGAAAGTATGGAAAATCATTGTGCCGCAAGCCTGGCTACCCGAGGTTCCCACACACCCTATTAAACTGCAGCATCACATTGTTTTAACCATTCTGTTTCACTGCTGTTGACACTCTTATTGTGACCCTTTTTCTTTCAGCCCCTTTTTTGGATAATAAAAATCGTTATTATTCCGGTTTTTTATTGTTTTCTTCTGCTATAACCCTATTACACCCGCATACCGCATTTTCTTCCATTCCGATGTAGATTTCCTGGAATTTTCACATAAACAGCAACTATGGTTACATTTTGGACATGAGTGTATATATCTGTATATGAACAGCTCATGATGGCGTTCTGAAGTGTCTAAAATTCGTTTGTAATAGAATGTTGCTTATAAAATGTTTATTCATTCCACAGTATTGGAGGCCTTTCTTTTTTAATGGTTATTTTTTAATTAGTCGAAAATCGTACAATATTTGAAGAACAACTCATTCTAGCGTTCTTAAGTTTACAACCTTTGTTTTCTAATAAAAATAGTCAGAAATAATTTATTTATCATTAGTCATATCCTGATTTTGAATTGATTTCGTTTTTTAATTCATTTGGAATTTAAGGGGATTTTTCAAACATTCGTTGGCTTTTAAAATAAATAATGTTCCAGTATTCGCTGATTATATGATGGCAGACGGTGACAGGTAGAACAGTTCATAATAGAAATCTCTGGTATCAAGAAATAAACGTTAAGTCGAGGCCTGTACAATGGAAAGTTAGCTCTTGCTAACAGTAAAGCAAACCAGTTGATGCCAAGACTAACTTTAAATTCTAAATAGTTTATGATGGAGACATAAAATGTCTCACTTTTTTATGATGGAGTCATAAAATGGCCCACTTTTTACGATGGGGTCATATAAAATGTCCCACACATGACGAAATGTCAAGTGGTTCTGTGGACCTCGGACTGTTTCACCCAATGTATCTTAATCCAGTGAAAATTTCCCTCATACAAGCTCATCAGCCAATGCAAGACGGAGGTAGTGAAATCACATTCGATCAAAATACGAACAAAATGCAGTGATAAACTAGTCAGACACGATGTGGATGTTAAAAGATGGAAATATTACTATGCACATCAAATTATGCATGCAAGAGATGTAATATACATTTCCATATGTAGGAAATTAATAAATACAGAACAGAATGTACCTAGATTCGAAAGTTTTATGTAAAATATAAAAATAAAATCATATATCGATTCCGCCTTGTTCAACGATGAAATAAAAATAAATTATTTTTAAGAAGCACGAACTCTATCTTCCACATTACTTTTAAAGAATACCAGTGAATAATCTAAGATTAAAATATTTGGAAAAAACTAACAAGAAAATAATGGACACCATTGTGTTCTTGTTACCCCAGGCGAATGACAAGTAATAAATGAAAAGACGCAAGTTTCAAAGGTTTTATTCCGTTAAGAATTTTTTCGTCAGCATTTTTTATAGTCGTGAAATACATTAATGGAACAACGGTTGTTCTCGAAAATAGTAAAAGAAGTGGTTTATATTAACTTTTTGTCGAGCATTCACGTTGAAGGTTAATTTTCGTATTTAATTCAAAATGTTTCTTTGTAAAACTAATAGCAAATTCTGTACCATTCTAATAGCAAATCGTGGACGATATTAATGCATGAAGGCTAAACGAATAGTTTATATACAGTGTTAAAAGTTCTATTTTATTTCAATTTTATATCATATTTCAATTTATAAAAATATTTAGTACTTTCATATGCGATTAATTTGAGTTAAATTGCAAAAATTAATCTCATGAGCGAAATAATCATATCTTCCTTTAATTAGAATAGCATTAATTTTCCTTTGCACTTTGGAATAATTAAATGCTAATACTAAATGTTATTTATAAAATTTTGAAAATATAATATTTAGGAATACTTTTCATATAAACTAATTTTATGTCTAAAAAATAATATATTATTATTACTTTCCTTAAAGGAAAATATTGTGACGGGGTCGAAAATTCGAATTCGAGTTTTCGACGGGAGAGCACGTTTCAAGCATCCCTGATCACCACGAATCGAACATTTTTGAAGTGATGTCTGTGTGTGTGTGTGAAAGTATGCGCGTGTGTGTGTGTGTCAGTGAGTCAGTGGGGACGATAGCTGACGAACTAATGGACCGATTCGAACGAAATTTGGTACAAAAATCACAATCCGTAAACACTGGAGGTCTATTGTTTTTATGCGCAATCGAATGTTCAGAACCCCCCTAAATTTTGGAGTAAAATTTTGAAAAAATCGTCAAAAAATCAAAACCGCTAATAAAGTTACGGAAATAGACATTTCTTATGTAAGTTTTCATTAAAAAACGATTGGCATAAATTTTAGAAAGCTAACATGAACCGTCCTCGAGATATTGCACGTTTTTCAAAAAAAGTATCAGAAAGTCATATAAAAAAAATTCCTATTGGGAAAAATGTTCACTTTTCATATGGAATACCATGCGATATATTGGATGACATCATTCTCGTTGATCTAGCTCGTTCTATTCATGAAAAAAGATACTTTGAGTAATACTTTTGTATTTGAACGCCAATAGTTATTTATCTGCTGTAAGAAAAACTTATTTCGTCGTCCATAATACTTGGCGAGATATTGACGACGAATTTGGCGGAATGTCGCGAAATGTATAAAAATGGCGCTAAATCGACGAAAATGACGACTAATTAAAGAAAATTCAATATCTTAGAATGAATACAAGTATCTACTATAAGAATAACATTTTGTTTAACTGTAAAAGAAGTAAATTCATTGCATTATATAAGGAAAGTCATGTGATGCCCACATCAATTTGTTTTTATTATTTTTACACAAATGTACTATCACTCATAAAATGAACAGAAACATAAAGAAATAAAAAAAATCCTTAAAGTTTTATTTCCATAAAAAAATAACCAAATAGGGTATGAAAGTTTAACTTGTATATTTAAGGCCATAAAATGTTTTTACATCACTGAACCCATTTCAAACTTAATGCATATATTCCAGTGTTTTGATGATATAGTCAATTTTTCCGAAAATTGATAAAAATAATTTACATATAAAGTACGTTATACATAATATTTTGAATGTATTTCAGTATGGATATATTCGACGTAAATTAGTATGCACTTAAATAACAATTTCTGCTTGTATGAATTAATATCGAATATGGTGATTTAGGTTGGGTATGGTTGACATAAATCTTCAAAATATTTACTTTAAATATAAAATTTATATATGACAGAAAATGGAAAAAATATTTCTTTAAAATGAAGATCACTAATCAAACGTAATATATTCATTACTATATATTTATGAAGAAATTGCGTTTATTACAATTTTATGAAAGATATTGTGTTAGGGTGCGTGATGAAAGTGCACTTTGGTATACCACAGCCTTTTCAGACCCAACTGCGCATCACTTCCAAGTGGATCTTACCGGGCAACATCGGAATGACGCTAATAAGGTTAAGACCAACTACAGCGCTTTCGAAATACCACCTGGAATGACTCACTCGTTCTAGTTGGCCGTATGTTTCTAACGGAGATAGAAAGCGTCGCACATACATTTGTTCATACGGTCCTTTCCGATAATCCGGTTTCGGTTCCTGTCCAGGTTGATTTTAAGTCTTAGTCTCATTTTAATAAACATGTTCCCACCGAGAGAGGATTAGGGATGTATATGATATCTAAGCACTCCGACTTCACCAATTCTGCTATTTACAGGATAAGGATGTACAATAGCTCGTGTTGCTACCTTCAGCGCAATCTGGAGAGAAACTGGTACTATGTTACCTCGAAAGCAGTCAACAACTTGTGCTAGAGGAATTTGAATCTGACTTTGTGTAAACCAAAGATCAACATATGCTTATGGTTGATGTACAGGTGGGTGGTGACAGTGTAAATCTACGGAACGATCATAAAGTCAATAAGTTTAAGTATAGTTATGACGCACTTTGTCATGCAGTATGGAGCTGTATTAGGGCATTATAAATCACCATTACCTCCTAAACGCTAAATCTGGAGGGAATCTGATATTCACGCAGTGCTGACGAATTTCTAAAACTGAGGGTCTTACAATATCGTGAGTGTAAGAATATCGTTTCGAAGGTAATCTTGGGCTCATATCAGATTTTCAGGAATTATAATAGTATGATGACTCTTCATGGGCTGGTGCACCTCACTGGAGTGGTTTAGTTTCGATATTTTTTTTTGTATCGCCACGATTATTTCGTGTCAAAAAGAACGTTGTTAAATAAAAGAAAGGAAAAAAGTCGGATTGTTTAAAATGATTCAATTTACGACAATAATAAAGACCATTCATTGTAAGAAAACAGATAGATCACATTTCTGTAATAGAAGTAAACGTATTAAAATTTAGTGTCTGCAATTCTTTCGAAGACGTTTAGCGTCCTTTTCAACCAGACAAATATACAATGTGAACGGATAGAAAAATTAAATAAAATTGCATAAAAAAGATGCAAAGTGTAGTGAAAAAAATATATATACAGCATATAGATTAAATTAAATAATTTGGGTTAAAGATTTAGTGTATGCGCTATTATGAGTTCGACAAAAATCCATCTGTTTGCAGAGTCAACTTGTGAATAAATATCATTCTTAAAAGATAAACAGTAAAATGCAACACTTTAAAATGATGACATATTATTTTTATTTTGATATCTTAATTAACATTATTACTTGAAATTATGAAAATTATTTTTCAAATTTTCATTTACAGCTATACAGATCGAATTCATTAATTTGACAATGTCAATTTATGTTTTATCAATTATTAAGTTTCGAATTAAACTTCTAGAGCAAGCTGTGGTGGCAGATTCAGACAGAAATTTTGATATAATTTTTAGTCAATTTTTAATTAAAATGTAATGTCTTTATGGACGGTAAAAGGGTTAATTTTGCTTTTGTATTTTAAGTCATCTGGAGGGATCTTTGGACACAGTTGTTGTTGGCAAATGTATTTTTCTACCCGGAGACATATCTACATGGATATTGAATCATCTCTCTTCTTTAAAAATTGTCTTTTTAACACAAACTTGCATCACTCCACTTAGCGGATGAACTGTTGGGAGGAATAGATAAACCAGGGACAAAACGTTTATAAAAAACGAAAGGTCATTTATTTAACATCCTAAAAAACGTACAAAATATTGTTAAAAACTGCCAGACCGCTTTCGGATGCATATACACCCTTCATCGGTAGCTACATGAGTAGTAAAAGCATGGAATGTTTATATATATAGAGACCATTTTAAAACAAATTTGCATAAAATATAAAATGGTAAATGAACTTACTAAAATAATACAAGAAATATACACGGAAATTTAAGCGTTAAACGCTTATAAGTTTAAACGCTTACGAATTTTAAAATATTATAAGAGAAGAACCAATACAAATTTAAGAAAAACGCCAAGCATGATATTCCTGAGAATGACGTCACAAATAACTTTTAAGAGATTTGAATTGCACTGAGTCGAGAATGAGTCGCCAAGCATAACTTAAAATTTGAACAGGGTAAAAATTACAAATGGGTTCATGGTAAATATAAATAAACAGGGATTCATGAAGAAGAATACTACGTGGATTGTTGCAACGAACCAAATGGAAAGTTTTTTCAAAAACGGGAAGAAATTTATCATTAGCCACATAATGAGCAAGAGCCGTAGAAGGTTTACCAGATTTGACATCGTGAGCATGTTCTGCTAAACTGATGCCAACAGTACGTTCTGTACTACCAATGTAAAATTTATAGTCACCAGCGGGGGATAACAGGGGAACGACATACACCCCCAGCAAAGCTTTTAAAGTCATCAAAATTTCCAAGTTTGTCGGATCGAATACGATTAAATAAAGTGGAAATGTTAGAGTGAGCGGGTTTGAAACCAAATTTTTGGCATGAATTAATAAAGGGACGGAAAATACTAGGATGGTAAGGAACACTAGATTTATGGACTAAACGATCTTTAATAGCATCACGTTTAGTAAATACTAAACTTATTACCGTTGTTTACCCATTAGCAGAACATGCTCGCAATGTCAAATCTGTCTACGGCTCTTGCTCAATATGTGGCTAATGATAAATTTCTTCCCGTTTTTGAAAAAAAATTCCTTTTGGTTCGTTGTAATAATCCACGTAGTATTCTTCTTCATGAATCCCTGTTTATTTATATTTACCGTGAATCCATTTGTAATTTTGATCCTGTTCAAATTTTAAGTTATGCTTGGCGACTCATTCTCGACTCTATGCAATTCAAATCTCTTAAAAGTTATTTGTGACGTCATTCTCAGGAATATCGTGCTTGACGTTTTTCTTAAATTTGCATTAGTTCTTTTCTTATAATATTTTAAAATTCGTAAGCGTTTAAAATTATTTTGTAATTTCCGTGTATATTTCTTGTATTACTTTAGTAAGTTCTTTTACCATTTTATATTTTGTGCACATTTGTTTTAAAATGGTCTCTCTATATATAAACATTCCATGCTTTTACTACTCATGTAGCCACTGATGAAGGCCGTATATACGTCCGAAAGCGGTCTGACAGTTTTTAACAATATTTTGTACGTCTTTTAGAATGTTAAATAAAATACCTTTTTTAAAACGTTTTGTCCTTGGTTTTATCTATTGTATGTAGACGTGATGCCAATCTTGATTATTTGTTGGGAGGAAATTGTTGCAAGAGTTTTCCTAAGGACCACGCTGCTGGAGGTCCTAAGGACCACGTGGCCTTTCGATGTGTATGGAAATTATTTATTGTCCCATCAATAATAAATTAGAATTTAATGTCAAGTCTTGGAGTCAGCCCTGCCGTATATTTAGCTGGAGCTAACCTTTTAAGGCCCAGGACTCGACGTTTATATTTCTTGGTACCATATATCCTAATACTAAATATTTCACCTGTCAAAGTCTGCCATCGCACGAAATTGAATTCGAATATCAAACTCAAGGAATTTCAATAAAGATGTAAAATAATGAAAGTAAATAAGACAAAAACTTGAAAATATAGAGCATTCTGCAGGGCCTTGGGAAAAATGAAATACTGTGTAAATCATGAGTCAAATTGAATATTTTTAACCCTCTATATTATAGTTGAAAAGTGTTTATGACTTTGGTCATTCTGTCTGTCAGTCCGTTCGCACGATAACTGCCGTAAAAATGACTTTATCAAAATGAATGTTTAGTATATTGTACAGAATGTTTGTGGGACATGCGGGAGTGCAAATGAATAATATCACCCAATTAATTTTGTATTGAACCCGTGTTAAAACTTAAAATACACTAAACCCTATGAGACCCAATTCCTAAACATATTTTAAGCAAATTTAAAATTCACAAACTGCTTCGAAATTTTAGGAAATGTTCAAATTATCCCGTGAAATATATATAAAAAACAGCAAAATATATTCGTTAGTTGTTTTAAATCAAAATTAAAATTATAATTGCACCCATATTATATCAAAAGATCACGTGACCCACTTCAAAATAAAATATGGCATCCATCTTGTGTTAATTTATATTTAGTGTTGCATCCGTCCGAAAAGCGCTTTATTTTCTATGTTTTTTCTGTACAACTATATACTGAGCCAACGCAATTACAATATTTTGGAGTTTAAATCATCATTAAATTTTGATCACATCTACAACGAAGCCTAACTTTCACGTATGGAGAATGTAAACACATCAAGCTGTAGGAAGAGTTGTATAAGAGTTGCTGAATTTCTTTAGCGTAAAATTATTTAGCTCTGGAGTCTGCAATATAGCTGATATAAATGAAACGTTCATTCATTTTACAGAGAGAAGCAGACGGTTCCATATTATTGCTTTTTTGATGACGTTTTAAGCATGGAGTGAGAAATTCATTTTATCTCCATGATTTTATGCTTTTAAGTAAAATAAATTATTGTAGTATTGTGATAATTTTAAAAATATCGCCGCTGAATGAAAGAAATGGAAAAAAAAATTATGAATGAAATTTTCACTGCTTTTATGGAGATAGCCAGTCAATTTATATTTCAATGAAGTTATTTGTATAAATTTCATTTGTTTTCAATGAAGTATGCAAATATAATAAATTATTGTATTATTGTGAGAATTTTAAAAACATTACCGAGGAATGTATCGCATTTGAGAGATGTTTGTATAAAATTGCATTGAACTTGGAAAGCGTTTCATAATCAAAGCTTTATGCATGATTGATCTTTCTTGTTTTAAATATAATAGACTTCGAAAAGTTTAGATTATAAATCAATATATTTGTTTTATCTTTTGAGAAAAATAAAAAAGGTACTCAGAAATCCTAAAAATTGATTAGTCGAATATTTGTTTAATTATTGTTGTAACTATGTCAAAATATTCAAATTTAATATTGCTTTACATGGCTGACATTCGGACCAACGTTTTTACGCAAGAACTGCTTAAAAATGCATGTCAATCTATGGCCTTAAGAAGTCCTGGGTCATCATTTCCTCGTCTTATTGTGATATTTGTTGCGGTAGGGAATATGAGTATTTGCAAATGCGTGTAAGTTGAGTGTATATACACCCTTTGTTCTTCCCATGAATTTCCATTATGTTATTTTGACTTCGAATTTGTCGGTTACAGGTAAAATTAATTCAGCGTACCGTCAAAACAGCTGCAAATGGGTAGACCACTTTGCACATTAATTTGTAAGTAATTATGTTCCTCAATTTTTCCTTAAGTAATTTATCTTTCAGTCGACAAAGCGAAACTCTCAGATTAGCATGAATTGGATAAGTTTGTTAGTCTATGGGTATTCTAATAGAAAAATCCTATGGAGCGGAGTAGAGTACATCATAAGATAAATATGACATGAATGGAATGGAGGCATATTACGAAAGTATTGCTTATGCATGCATACATCATTTATAATAATAAGGGAATATGCGTATATGTCTGTCTGTTTGTTTGTCGTGAAGAATTTAAGCGCCGTACGGTAATGAAACGTGGTACACCAGTAATTCAGGTTCCCGGACGATACATTTCGCCGAGATATTTTTTGATTCGAATTAGTTTTTTAATTATTTTGAGTCGAGATACATTCCGTTCACGACAGGTTTGTGTCTTCTATCAACTTCTATTGCACAGAACTGTATTGTACGGTTGCTGATAGCTCCACTTGGTGCCGGCATCCTAAACGAAAAACAAATCTGATGTGGGCAACACATGACTTTCCTTATATAATGCAATGAATTTACTACTTTTACAGTTAAAAAAAATGTTATTCTTATAGTAGATACTTATATTCTTTCCAATATATTAAATTTTCTTTAATTAGTCGTCATTTTCATTGATTTAGCGTCATTTTTATCATTTTGGCGAGATTTTGGTTAATTTGGCAATAATTAAAAATATCGCCAAGTTGGCGACATTCCACCAAATTTGTCGCCAAAATCTCGCCAAGCGTTATGGACGGAGAAATAAGAAATTCTTATAGCAGTAAATGACTATTGGCGTTCAAATACAAAAGTATTACTCAAAGTATCTTTTTTTATGAATGGAACGAGCTAGATCCACGAGAATGATAAAACCCAATTTATCGCATGGTATTACATATCAAAAGTGAACATGTTTCTCTATAGGAAATATTTTTTTTTTTATTTTATATAACTTTTTGATAATTTTTTTTGAAAAATGTGCAATGTCTCGAGAACGGTTCATATTAGCGTTCTAAAATTTATGTTAATCGTTTTCTAATGAAAAATTACATAAGAAATGTCTAATTGTGTAACTTTAATAGTGGTTTTGATTTTTTAACGATTTTTTCAAAATTTCACTAGAAAGTTTAGGGGGGTTCTGGACATTCGATTGCGTATAAAAACAATAGGCTTCCAGTGTTTACGGATTGTGATTTTTGTACCAAATTTTGTTCGAATCGGTCCATTCGTTCGTAAGTTATCGTCTCCACAGACTCACTGACACACACACACACACACACAAACACACACACACACACACACAGACATCACTTCAAAAATGTTTGATTCGTGATCAGGGATGCTTGAAACGTGCTCTCCCGTCGAAAACTCAAATTCGAATTTTCGACCCCGTCACAATACTTTCCTTATACATTATGTATATAAGGAAAGTAATAAGTTGTTCATTTTGAATTTTGTATGTAACGGTACACAATCGATTACGCATAACTTTCCGGTGTTTAAAATAATGTATGCTTATTTAAGTAACGCAATGCCATTGTGGTATCATTGTGGAAAAGAAACATTTTGTGTAGGAATTTCTAATAACTACGAGATTAAAACGTAAGAACATTAACGCATCTTAAAAATATAAACTGTATAAAGAAACCGAGTGTTGCTCTCCCGTCATTTATGAGTAAATTTGTTTTGTGTGTTTCAGGAAACAATTCCATTTCATTTGATCGAAGCATGGATGTCTTTTGGCATTCTATGTTTAATACACTGTAAAATTGTTGAAGACTAATACAGTAATACACTTTAAATCTATCACCATTGGGAAGTTCGAGTCATTATCTTTTAAACACGCTTTGAATTAGTCTAATTGTGCTGAGATTGTTGAAATTAAGATTTATATTGTGTCCGTTAACGTTGAACATGAAATTTCCGAAAGTGATAGATTTCGAATTTCTGATTTAGAGGGAATACGCATAACGCACGTTGCAGTTGTACAAGAATTGCATGCAATGTTGAATGCCATTTATACGAATGGTATATATTTATTTTTATTTTTTTATATTATTGCCCAGCTTTAACTCCAGGACAGTGCAGAGTACCTATTACTTTCCTTATATACATAATGTATAAGGAAAGTATTGTGACGGGGTCGAAAATTCGAATTCGAGTTTTCGACGGGAGAGCACGTTTCAAGCATCCCTGATCACGAATCAAACATTTTTGAAGTGATGTATGTGTGTGTGTGTGTGTGTGTGTGTGTGTGTGTGTGTGTGTGTGTGAAAGTATGTGTGTATGTGTGTGTGTGTGTCAGTGAGTCTGTGGAGACGATAACTGACGAACGAATGGACCGATTCGAACCAAATTTGGTACAAAAATCACAATCCGTAAACACTGGAAGCCTATTGTTTTTATACGCAATCGAATGTTCAGAACCCTCCTAAATTTTCGAATGAAATTTTGAAAAAATCGTCAAAAAATTAAAACCACTAATAAAGCTACGCAAATAGACATTTCTTATGTAATTTTTCATTAGAAAACGATTGACATAAATTTTAGAACGCTAACGTGAACCGTTCTCGAAATATTGTACATTTTTTAAAAAAAATATCAAAAAGTCATATAAAATAAAAAGAAAAATATTTCCTATTGAGAAACATGTTTACTTTTCATATGTAATACCATGCGATAAATTGAGTGACATCCTTCTCGTGGATCTAGTTCGTTCCATTCTTGAAAAAAGATACTTTGAATAATACTTTTGTATTTGAACGCCAATAGTCATTTATCTGCTTTAAGAAAAACTTATTTCTTAGTGCATAACGCTTGGCGAGATTTTGGCGACGAATTTGGCGGAATGTCGCCAACTTGGCGACTTTTTTGAAATGTTGCCAAATTAACGAAAATCTCGCCAAATGGATAAAAAGCACGCTAAATCATTGAAAATGACGACTAATTGTCGAAAATTCAATATCTTGGAAAGAATATTAGTATCTACTACAAGAAAATCCTATTTTTTTACTGTAAAAGTAGTAAATTCATTACATTATAAAAGGAAAGTCATGTGTTGCCCACATCAGATTTTTTTATAATTATTACACGTAAGAGAAAATCCATGTTACAAGTTAAAGGTAATGGAAACCATTGTTATAATTTTAAAGGCTGGGTTACTTGACATTGGCGACATTTTTGTGTGGGACACGAATAAATATATTAGAATTTAAGTTAAAGTTACGGCACCAAATGTGGGAAAGATATTTTAAAGTTAGATTTAAAGTTAAATTCATTAAGATTGTGCGTTGTGTTTTGCAATAACCCTCCAACTGTTTACTTTTGTGCGAGTCCTGTAAATGAATTATTAATTAATAAAATGCTAAATAGATCACAGCATTCTAACTTTAACAAAAACATTTATTAAAAATCATAAATACTTAAATAATTCAATTACACTATTTAATTATATTGTTTCAGCGGAGGGACATGTGTGTGACCAGAACGGAAAATCCTAAATAGTGGTTATGACCAGATATCATTTTCAATGGGCACATAACTTCAAGGCTGTCTTGGACTTTGATCATATATCAAAATGCTGGCATCAGATATTCGTACTCGCCATAACTCTCGGTGTGTGGCCCTTTCTCGTACTCTGATTGCACTGACAAAAATCAATAGATCTCCATTATTTTTTAATATCTACGAAGCACTCTACATTTCCAGTCGTTCGTTATGTCGTTATTAAGTCATCACTCCCTAGTCGTTGATCCGTGTCCTTCTTAAGTCATAATCTCAGTTATCTGATTTTTTTAGTCGTTGAGCAGTGTCCCTCTTAGGTCACAGGGTGTGGTTCTCTCCTTTTTGGGGGTGTTACTTTCCCCCTTGCTTTCATTTGTAGCATTCAGTGTGACGCAACAAGCTTCATCAGAATTGGCTAGCATTCCATCCAATGCCGTTCTTTACATTATTTTAATAGTTCGTTCGACCCCTTCTGGCTTGAGTCCCCTAATTTAGGTTTTCAGTTGACCTTTGGGTTCACATGCTGTAAACCCTGGCGTCTTTTTGACTGGACGTATTGTTGCCGTTTCAGACACCATAAATTTGAACATAAAAGTGTCTCACCACAGACACAGCACTTCGTGTGAGATCTATTTCTGGTCTCACAATTTGAATTTAGCGTAATACCGCCAATGATGACTTTTAGCGCGTTTTTAAAACTTTTTGAAGTGTGTAGAATAGCTAATAACTTCACGAGTTACGTGCGTTTTCAAGAACTTTCTATAGAGGGTATATAAGCTCGTTGTCGTTCAATTGGGTTTTTAACTAGATACTAGTAAAAGTATCTGCCGAACTTAATATAGAGCCCTATATTTAATTTTTCTTCTAACTACTCTTTAAGCTATATTATAAAACAATTCTGGTCATAAAGTGTAAAAAAGATAATTGTAGATTCTCGATATATGTGGCTATAAGCCATTATGCGCTTATCGCTTGAACTGATCGCACTTTCATCCGGTCGAGTAACTTCAAACATTACATCCAGACGTTTCATCGTCTATACCTTCGTCGTTTTCGGTCAAATTTGGAAGAAATAAACTGCATTCTTTTAATCTATCAAAATTATAGAGTTTTCAAATAAATAAATAAATAAATAAAAAATAAAAAAATTCAGGAACCCGAAAAATATCTAACATTTCTTTAGGTACCATGCACATCGTCACATATAACGCACATCATCCATTTCGCATTCGAAATACGTAAAAGAATTGATGTTCCACATTAATCTATAACAAGTAACACATTCACTCACTATTTTTTTATGAACAGGAGGTCTATTTTAGCCGGGAACAGAGGAAAGAAAGTGAACTACAAATCACTATAAATATGCATGTATACTCAGGACTTATTATCGTCTTACAAATCCCCCAGTTCCCTATGGTTTGCAGTCAGCCATACCGTATGTATTTTTGGAGTAGGCTAAAATCGAAAATGGATATAATGTATATATTTGTTATTATACAAAGTAAAAATGTTTATTGATTTGGAAAACTGCGTTTCTTAAAAAAAATCCTTAATAATAAAGATATTTGAAAGTCATATTTGACAGTTCGAAGTATTGCATTTTTTATGAAATAACTTTTTGTATTATTAATTGACCACTTCATTTTTATACTTATACGCAAAAAAGACTAGATTGACTTTTTATACTTATACACAAACACAATGTATAATGATATTTCCCAAGTAAATTCAAAAGATATGAGTTACCGAAAAATTTCTTAAATACACCTCAGAAAATGTTATATATTTACTGCCTCTTGGGAGGGAATTAAGGGATCTTAACGGATCAAGCGGCAACACTATCATTCTCTTATGGTTTAGTTACTTTCGATAAGGTAACATTAATTTTAATTTAACTCTCATGTATCATCCTAAACGACCAAATGTACTTAGTACGAAATGCAAATATTATTTGACATTATTTTTGTAGGACGTATACATACCTTTATAATACGAATTATTCATCTGGTAAATATACAATTTAAATATATATATTTAGTTTTAACTCATTCCTTAAATAAGCTGAAAGTTAAGCAAGTTAAAACAGAAAATACAGTTTTTGAAAGAACCCATCTGTATTATTTGTATGTAATTTAAATCTATAAAATATATATTTGTTACATTGAGTGAAAGATATATTAACATGTATTTTACATTTCAAAAATTATCAGTACTTCAAAAAGTAAATATTTCAGTAGTCTTTGGTGGATATAATATATTCTAAAACTCTTCATTATTCTGTGAAGCCATTTATAAGAGTTTTTTAAGCAATATATCGCGAATAGCAATTTTTTTTTCAGCAATATATCAAGAAAAATTATACCGCATCCTAAAGTGTGGAAAAAATTCCCTTTTTATAAATAACATCTTCCTTTATTCTTATATTTATTCAACTGGTTGTTGCCAAAGTTTTCAGATTCACAGTCCAAGTTATTTTAATATCCCTCTAGCATTTTTGATGCTTTTCATTATTAACGCTGAGTGCAAGTAAAGCAAGCTTGCACAATTTTTCGACTGAGATTAATGACAACATGTTTTTTTTTACAAAACATTTTGATACTGAATTCACTGAAGAAGGGAGCTACACTCGCTTATCTGAAGACCAGCATGTCCCTGCATACACATATCCAATTCATTGCTGAAATTGACATTCATATTACAACGTTATCTTAATTTGTAATGTATCCTACTTAAATAAAAATGGTGGCAATAAAATGATTCTGCTTTTCAAGTTTCCGAAATATATTTTAATGCATCTCACTTTAAATAAAAATCTGATGCGGGCAGTACATGTATTTTCCTATCCAATGCAACGAATTTATTTTTTTTACATTGAAAAATCATGTGTAAGATCTATGGCACAAAGTTTTTAAAGTAAAATTGCATATTTGGCGTTTTTCTTAGATGGCAATATGTAAAACTATTTCGAAGTACGTAATTTACTAATTTTCGATCAACTTTAAATTGACAATTATTAATATTGATTGCAAACGCAATAAGTAATATTTTCCATATATTAAAATATTTGAATAATGGATTTAACATATTGGCGTTATTTTTTATTATTTGGCATCATTTCTTTTGCGATTTTGACGAAGTTTCCGTGAATGTCATGCAGAATATCACCTTGTTAACGCTATTTCGTCAAATAAATCACCAATTGCTCTAATTTTTTCTCCAAGTGTTACAGCCAGGAGTAGAAGAGAGCATTTCTTATATATAAATGAATTTTGACGAATTGTTAGGAGTAAAAATACAAAGTTATAACCTAAAATATCTTCTCTCACGAATGGAAAGATTTGATTCACGCGATTGATGTTACCAGTTTTTTTGCATAATGGTATTATATCAAAGTGAACATATTTTACCACAGTTAATATAATTTTTTAACTTTTTGTATTTTTTTGATAATTTTTTTTAAATATGCAATATCTTGAGAACGGTTCTAGCTAGCGCTTTAGTGTTTATGTTATTAGTTTTCTGATGAAAATTGGTGTTATTCGCTTTGTGATGAAAAATCATTTATGTAGTATTATTAAATATTTTCATTCTAATGGTGTTTTTTAAAACTTTTATTTGAAAATTTAGGAATCTTTTGAATATTCAATTGCGTGTAAAACCAATAGGGTACCATTATTCGTAGATTGTGATATTTGTACCTATTTCGATGTAAACTTTCCATTCGTTCGTGAGAGCGTATCCACAGCCTCACGCATACCGACACTTACACACACCACACATATACACACATACGTTCTCACACATTACTTACACTCATAATACATACACAGATAATGCATGTCATACACAATACATACATACGTACCCATGCACACACACATTACCTCAAAAATGTTCGATTCGAGTTGTTAAATGTTCGTCCGTCTAAAAATCGAATTCAGATTTTCGATCTCTTTTCAATACTGTCTCTATATAGAATACTACAGAGGAAAAGTAAAAATAAAATTTGTTAAATTCTAGTATTGGATTATACTTTTATATGTTTGATGGTTTTAAACCAAATGATTCAAATACTAGAAAAAATTGTTCACTTTAGAATTTTTTTTAATATACTATCTACTCAGTATCCACTAATTAGAATTCAAATTTCGTCACAATCCCACTCCACTTTCTAAATTAATGTTCTTACAAGACATTGAAGTTATTCAAGACGAGATTTAAACCCCCATAACCTATTGAGACTTAAAATGGACTGTTCCAGTTTCTTCAGGGTCATTTTTTCCCTTCACACTCAGTTTTATACTTCAAAATTAGTTTGAAACCATATGTATTCAGGATATGTGTTATAAATAAGGATTATTTAAACTACTTTAGAACGATAAAAGAAATATTGGATTATTTACTACTTCTTAGACAAACACCACCAAACAGGTGTGTAGACAGTAGTGACTGAACGGGTTTGGCATTTAAAGGATTATAGAGATATATATCACATCCGAAAACCAAATGACGGTAATTCAAATAAAAAAGTTCAATTTAGATTTCTTTATAATAAAAATACCATTTACTTAATGATCACTAGCTAATTAAATTTCATCAAAATTGGATAGACTTCTCTAAAGTGATGCTGTTACGGACATTTTGGCATTGAAGTCACTCAAGCAGGGATTTACTCTCCAATGTCATGTAAAGACAGCAACAGATTCAGAGACAAACTTGCATTTATTTTTATTTTTAATTTTTTTTTCATAAATTCACATTTGTATCCATGGATACCCTTTGATGAAAGTTTGCAGGAGTTATTTTAAAAGACAATATATGTGCCTTGCTTCATTTATTGGAACCTCATTTAAAATGTTCAAATCCACCAAGGTCACATCATGAATTCCTATTCATGAAATCCTATTCATTGAATTCCTATTTGCGTTGCAATCCTATTACATATGTGCATCAAATCCAATTCAAGTTTAAACTGAATATTTCAAATATCATATTGAAAATTTTTGAATGATGTCTCGTTGAATAAGAAAAATATTACTCTCTCATAGGTATTCTGCAATAGTTTAATTTTGGAGCCATTGACTTCAGTTCTATATTGAATGTACTTTAAACGAATGCTTCTATGATATATACTATGATTATAGATGTTTCGTGATAAATATATGATTACTAATTGCTGTTTTATAGTGTAATCGTATAAGTATATAATACATATCTATTAAAATATTTGTCATTTTAATATACAAGTTAGTGTGCGAAATATGTTTTATGGTAAATAGTTGTATCTATTAATTAATTAATGAAAGTATACATCGTCATTGCATATTTCTTTTCAAAAAGTTAAACTTTTTACGGGTATAATAAGAATTCTATGCTTAATCAAAATATATGCTTGAGCAAATAAACAAATTTTCTTTTAAATTAAATTTTAAAAAAATGTATAAAACAAATTTATTTATTTGTTTCCTCTAATTTCAAATAAAAATAAATATCCAATTCTTTGAGGCTTAGACATAAATTAATGTAATATATAAAATAATTGCAAATTTTACCACATAACATATTTTCTTGCTGTCATGCAAGAAAATATGATACACGTTATTTGATGTTGATGAGCGTGAAAGATAGCGAAATTGCTGTATCAACATTGAAATATGCATTGGGACAATTATTCTAAGCAGTAAGTTTTAAATAAAATAACGCAGATTTGAATTACAGTAAAACATTTGCCAGCGTCTATAATAATGAAAGAAGAAGTATGTATGTTTATTGGCCACGTAGAGAAATTTCAAATTGATCTACAAATAAAAAATTTGGTACAGTGATACTCCAGATCAAGTTCGAATACACTTCAGAGCAGTTTGTTTTAAAAATGCTAATTCGTTTTTCTTTTGTTTTATGCTAAAATGGTTTTTACACAAATCGTTTTCTTAGCTATTGAAAATATAGTTTTTCAGAGTTAACATCGTAGCACTATAGAGACAATGAAGAGATTATCTCTCAAAATGACTGAAATCGGAATCCGTCTTCACAATAGAGGAATTTTCGTAAACTAAAGATATATATGATTTAATAAAATTATAAAATATATTAAAATTATATAAATTAAAATATATATAAGTACATTACGATTTTTATAAGGGATGCATACCTGGTAAATAAATGAACTTCATCGTTCAATCCGCTGTTTAATGGTTCGAACTTTTGCTGTTCAGAACATGCATATCGGAAAATCTAGTATGTTACCAAACGTGTTATTTGCTATGGGTATCATAAAAATACATTCTCGAATTTTGTGACGTGACAACATTTTTTTTATCCACTTAGGCATATAAATCATTCTTGTTTTTTCGAGAATTCACTGAGAGTTTGTTCATTGTCATCCGAGTTATGGGGAACGGATACGTTTATGAAATTGCGTTTGGAAATTGTTTGTTTATACATATTTAAAATATAAAATACTTTATTTTCTCGATGTAAGAAGCTTTGGACCCATTGTAATAGTTCCATATTCAAAATTGCAAAATTTGATTTTAATTTATCTGGTTTTTGTTAGAAATTGAAGCATTTCCTTGTACAGTAGTATTCGCAGATCAAAGCTTGTTTCGCCGATCATTTGGGACATATTACCAAGTAGTGGTGGTGTCTCAGTAGCAGGTGTGCCCACGACTTGAGCACCTGGATTTTTTTTTATAAAAAATAATGAATTAATGCATTTAATCTCTGTTCTAAATGGTGGAAAACAACAGACACATTTTTTGGCTAATTATAAAAGAACTCATATTCTGCATCAACTCCGTTTTACATTGATGTTGTCTTTAGTTTTTAACAAATTCATCTCTCAAACCTCATGCTTCTAATATCCGAAAAATCAAATTATCTATCTCGCTTTCGATCGGAAAAATCTTGAATAATGATGCAGCCATAATAGGATTCATAATAAAAGTTCAAATTTTAGAGAGAGAGATTTCTGATCATTATCCCAGATTCGTGCTTTCGTGCGATTTCTGTCTATTAAAGAACTTCTGAAATCTATCTAATATAAACTTATGAAGTTCCATTTGAAGATTTTAATGGGAAATGGTTTAGAGCATTAAATACCGCGAAAGAACTTGTATTTTTATTGCAAATTGTTTAAAGTGTGTTCTTCATTAACTGCGCAGGCGCAATATTTCGTTGCAGGGTTTTAGACATAAATATTTGCAAGCAGTATATCCGTTCTTTGTACGACACTAAATATTCTATAAATACTACTAAAAAGACACCAAAAATTTAGAATTATGTGCAAATTCCTATAGTGTTATAAATGCAATATTAATTCGAAATATTCTATTAAAATATTTAATTTAATTCCCATAAAATGAAATATAAGTATATATGCTCTTGATATACATAACTGTCTTCATAGGCAGATCTGAAGAATAAAACATTCTGATCCCGTTTGTAAATAAATTTACAAAAATACAAAATCGAATCTATATATGCCAAAAAGCGATAAAATGGAATTGAAGATATACCCGCAAAATTTTTATTCTGGCTCAACAATTGGCTAATGAGTTTGAAAAATCTTTGCCAAAATAAAACAGATGACAAAAGTAATTTAAAATATCAATAGTTTTCGTAATCTTTCAACCAGAATGCCATAATTGATATAAACCAGTCAAAATGCAAGTACCGTTCCTTTATAAAATTCATATTTATGCATATTTCTTTAATCTTTAAATTGAAAAGTAAGTAATAAAACTCGTCTGCATATAACTGCATTTGAGTGTATCGCGTTGCTAAGCAACATTAGATAATTTTCTTCAAATAATGCAGAAAAATAATTGCAGAAATGTAATTGCAGAAATATAATAATTGCAGAATAATTGCAGAAAAAATAATATTGATTTTCGGAATCTTTTTTTGTTCGTTTTTCTATTAATATATCCACAACCCCGAGTTTCAAAAACTGAAACATGGGGTAAATTTTGAATGGGCTATTCCAAGGCTATCTATAAAATTTCATGAAATTTGTTGCATCCCATGATGATGAGACCCACAAACACACACACAGACATAGCCACAGGCAGATTTTTAATTCTATTTATATAGATTGCTTATGAAATGAGAAATGTACTAAATCCAAATAAGATATATTTTCATATGCAGGGAATATCACGCATCTGACAAATAAGTAGAGAACTATTAAAGTTGTCGTTTATTTTTTTAGTGCAGGTGAATAACAGGAAACCGTGAAGGAGCTGTAAGATGAGACAACTTTCGGGGGCTGCCACCTTCATAACGGGAAAGAGGATATCTTGATGTCTGTTATAAATATGGGAAAACAATTACAAAGTTCTGGCGCTTCGCAAATTTACTACAAAGCACTTCTGTCCTTCAGTAAAAGATTGAAAGGTACTTTGGTGCATATTTAAAAAATATAACTTATCGTTTAGTTCATTATTATGATATTATCCAGAATTAACATGGTCATATTAGTAGATCTTATACATTGCATTGTGACGCATTAGAAACCCACAATTATTTCTTTGTGCGAGTTCCTGGAATAAAATATATTAACATACTACTACATAATTAATTTCACTTTAAAATATCATTATTTATTAGGAACATTATATTCATAATTAAATTACAATAATTATACTTATATATTTAAGGGAGAGTTTGGGTATGTGAGACTAGGTATACTAATATTCAAACAGGATTATGACTTTTTATAATAGCTAATTTGCACATACTTCTGTTTTTCTGCCTCTAGACGCTGAACTGCACTTTGGAATTTTATTGTTGTCTTTTGGCATTGAACAACAAAAACTCGCTATTTTGAATGTTCTGGATTCTATCATTCCACGCCAGACCTTTTGGTGATCATTGTCTCAATTTTATGAAGCCACTATTGATACAAAGGCTTTATGTGTACAAAGGCTTTATGTATACAGACTCTTGTCTGACTGCTGACTGCATCATTACTGTATGCGTCACTTGCTGCATATTCTAACATGCCTGAACTTTCAGAGTACCTTGATGCATAATTGCAATCCCGTCTTTTGAACCTTCTGCTGTTGCCAATCGCTTTTCCTGAGGTCCTCATACGCCCATCGTTTCTCATTGGTTTACCTCAGGGCGTTACGATAACACTTTCTCAATAGTTAAACCTTTAGCCAATCCCATGGTTTCATCTTTAGCCTCCAGTAGCTTTTCTTACTCAACCACACCTGCATTTGGAGCCCCCTTATTTATGACTTCCCTGACCTCTCGGGTCAGGGCTGATGTAAATTGGCGTCTATGAGCCTGGACTCTTGGTCTGGTTTGTCAGAAATCATAAATATTTATATATTACACATACTAAATGCATCCTGGTCTCACAGGTACCTTGAAATGAAGTGTATGCAATGACACCCTTACCCAGATTAGACAACGCAGCAGAATACAATTGTCTAATCTGGGTAAGGGAATCAATATTTAAACAACGCAGAAAAATTAAATTTGTTTTCTTATACATAAAATTCAAAATGTTTAATTTCATCAACGACTCATGCGTCCGCACGTGCAATAAGATCTGCTGTATTTATCAATGCTACTACATTTGCACAGTCGCCTGTATAGTAAAAAAATTATCTCTTTTAAAGTCATTGTTTAGAGAGTTATTTTTCAGTTTTTGATAAAAACTAAAAGGAGTTTATTTTATATTAAGGTTCTTATTTTAAACTTAGTATTTGACTGTTTTTTCTGTATCTAACATGAAGCGAGATAGCTTCCATTCTCATTAAAGTTTCCTCATTGTGGAGCGTTATTGGGGGTTTCCTGTACACCTTCATAAAATTATACATTATAACTAACCTAAATAATTACTTCCTAAGTTACTTATCTGATACATGACCTTATTTGGCACTCTCTATATGTACGGAAATACATGTGGTGAGATTTTTAATAACAAGACAGAAAAATTATAAATTTCATAATTCAAATCGGTTATTATATTACTTTCCTTATATATATAATGTATAAGGAAAGTATTGTGACGGGGTTGAAAATTCGAATTCGAGTTTTCGACGGGAGAGCACGTTTCAAGCATCCCTGATCACGAATCAAACATTTTTGAAGTAATGTGTGTGTGTGTGTGTATATGTTTGTGTCAGTGAAACTGTGGAGACGATAACTGACGAACGAATGGACCGATTCGAACGAAATTTGGTACAAAAATCATAATCCGTAAACACTGGAAGCCTATTGGTTTTATACGCAATCGAATGTTCAGAACTCTCTTAAATTTTCAAGTGAAATTTTAAAAAAATCGTCAAAAAATCAAAACCGCTAATAAAGTTACACAAATAGACATTTCTTATGTATTTTTTCATTAGGAAACGATTGACATAAATTTTAGAACACTAAAATAAACCGTTCTTGAGATATTACACATTTTTGAAAAAAATTATCAAAAAGTTATATAAAATAAAAAAAAAATTCCTATTGAGTAACATATTCACTTTTCATATGTAATACCATGCGATACATTTGGTGACATCATTCTCGTGGATCTAGCTCGTTCTATTCATAAAAAAATATACTTTGAGTAATACTTTTGTATTTGAACGCCAATAGTCATTTATCTGCTGTAAGAATAACTTATTTATCAGTCCATAACGCTTGGCGAGATTTTGGCGACAAATTTGGCGGAATGTTGCCAAATTAACAAAAATCTCGCCAAATTGATAAAAATGACGCTAAATCAAGGAAATGATGACTAATTGAAGAAAATTCAATATCTTAGAAAGAATATAAGTATCTACTATAAGAATAAAATTTTTTTAAACTGTAAAAGTAGTAAATTAATCGCAGTATATAAGGAAAGTCATGTGTTGCCCACATCAGATATTTTTACGTTAGAGCTGAAATAAGATAAACACTAACCATTCGATATATTCTGCAGAATTCATTTTATATTATTGGTAAAATCCATACTTTAAATACGTGCTAATAATATTCTAGAACGCATCGGATATATCTATTCTTGTAACTTGATTGGTTGATAATATGGTATTAAGATATTTCCATAAGATTACTAATCAATAATATCTCAAGGGCAGGTTCGTGATTCCGTGTAACAATGTTACACATAGCTTAGATTTAGTAACTGTATTATATAAAGCTTATTATAAAGAGCTTAGCCTTTTTTTTCAAAAATATAAAGTTTCAAAAATATATTTCCAGGGAGAAGTATTAAAAGTATTATTATGAAATATGGAATTACCGTATAGTTAGTGAAATGTATATGATTAAAACTTTAAATCATTTTACATTCCTTATATACAATAAGGTATAAGGAAAATATTGTGACGGGGTCGAAAATTCAAATTAGACAGGAGAGCACGTTTCAAGCATCCTTGATCACGAATCGAACATGCTTGAAGTGATGTATGTGTGTGTGTGTGGCAGTGAGTCTGTGGAGACGATAACTGACGAACGAATGTAACAATTCGAATGAAATTTGGTACAAAATCACAATCTATGAATACTAGAAACCTATTATTTTAAAACACAATCGAATATTCAGAACCCCCACTAAATTTTCGAGTGAAATTTTGAAAAATTTAAAAAATCAAAACCTTTAATAATGTTACACAAATAGACATTTCTTATGTAATTTTTCCTTAGAAAACGATTAACATGAACTTTAGAACGCGAGCGTGAACCGTTCTCGAGATATTGCACATTTTTCAAATAAATTTACCAAAAAAATCCCATAAATTAAAAAAAAAAGTAATAACTGTTGAGAAACATGTTACTTTTCGTATGTAACATCATGCGATAAATTTGGTGACATCATTCTCATTGATTTAACTCATTCCATTCACGAGAAAATATACTTTGAGTAATACTTTCGTATTTGAACGCCAATAGTCATTTATCTGCTGTAAGAATAACTTATTTCTAAGTCCATAACGCTTGGCGAGATTTGAAACGAATTTAGCGGAATATCTCCAACTTGGCGACATTTTTAAATGTTGCTAAATTAACGAAAATCTCGCCAAATGGATAAAATGACTCTAAATCAATGCAAATTACGACTAATTGACGAAAATTCAATATCTTGGAAAGAATATAAGTATCTACTATAAGAATAACATTTCTTTTAATCTGTAAAAGTAGTAAATTTATTGCATTATATAAGGAAAGTCATGTGTTGCCCACATCAGATTTTTACAAATAGTATGGGTTTGTTGACTAGCATTGAACTTGCGATTATTTTATAAACTTATTGTCTAACCATTTCAGAAAAGTTTTTGTGGCACGAACTCTTGCGTTTGTCTCAATTGTGGCACCAACTCTTGCGTTTGTCTCAATTGTGGCACCAACTCTTTATTTGCTTGTTGACCGATGTAAGGTAATATACTACTTTAACAGAATAATAAAGGCATGGAGACCAATAAAAAACATGAACCAGTTGTTTATAAATTTATTATGAATAAATTTATTATTTATTTGCAATATGTCTATTAAGAATATCTCATATACAATTTAGAGCATCCGTGGCAATGGATATTATTTTGCACAAGTAATTATGTTTATCACATAATCTTATCTAGCTAAGTCAATTAACATCGGTTTACGCTCATTATATCTTTCAGGCAGGTAAAGCAGTAAATGTGAAAAACCAAGTTATTAACATTAAGTGGCTTACCATAATTTACATTAGGAAACTCAATTCGTCCATCTAATCTTAACATTTGGATCAACAGACCACTGTTTTGTTATTAAGAAACTTCTTGAGTCGCACATCTTCCATTTTTTATCGGAGCAATGTATCAAAATGATAAAATCCCTTGAACAAGTCGAGTGAAATATAACTAAAAATAACACTGACCATGTTTGAGCTCGATTTCACACTGTAGATCTTAACCGCTTAATGGTGATATCGCTTGAAACCCATTGGTTTGCTCCAATCACTATTTTCAGATAGGTTCTTGTTAGCTCCTGCTCTATTAGTCGGGGCAAATCTAGGGCGAGTAATCTAAGGTCTCATTTTCCCCTATATTTTTGTAGTAAATTTGGTAATGAATCTGTGTCGTGGAAAATATTTTTTTGGATTGCCTATTTTCAGAATTGTTGGTGTTAATTTTATGCCCTGTCAATGCCTTTTACGAAATAATCTTAGCTCCATTATTGATTTTAATGTCCCAATTATGAACATGATTGAAAATAAATCATTTGAAGTGGGTCTGATGCGTATGTCCCAATAGGAGATAAATGCAATGTTTTATTGAGCATATCAGTATGAGGAAGCACTAAAATATCAGAAAATGTAGCAATATTAGTATTAGGCTAAAAGTTATAGCGATTGTGAAAATGTTTTGTAAATGAAATCGAAAGAGTAGGCAGCTTCTAAGGCATAGTTAGAGATAGGCCTTTTATTTATTTTACTATTTTCTTTGATATTATTCCTTTAATATTCATGAATTAGAGTTTCAGTAATATTTATACACATATTTATATGTAATGTAATTACGTATCATGCTCTTAATACAATGTTTTAATGAAGTAGGTTGATTTGATTCGAAAGTCTAATGTGTAGTTATGTGTGATCAGTATTAGAAGGTTAAATCTGTCTATGAACGAAAACATGAGCTGATGAAAACATCGATCTATTAAGTAATAAGGAAGAAATGTGTGACTTCATGATAATAAATAAGATGGTCACTTATATAATGGGGAATAACAAGGTGACTATATGATTAGAGGAATTTAGAAACAAATTAAACCAGTGAAGATAATGGTCGATATATGTGCCTTTGTAGAATTATGATACGCCAGAAATCAATGACATAGAGATGTAATAATATGATGATGAAGATTACGACAGTGGGTATTTAGACATTTTTGAATCCGTATGCCTTAGACAAAATCACGTACCCTTACAATAAATAAAGATGATGAGTGTTTGTTTATTTATTCTTTGTTTTTAAAGGAGCATTGGTTCTAATACGGAGGCTTCGTGATAGAAAAACTCAATAATATATTTTTGTTATAGATGTGCGTTCTAGTAGAATAATATCCGTATTATCATGATACTATTGCGTTCATAATCGAGTAATTTAAAATATAAGTTAATAATTTTTATTTTCTAATTATTTTTTTTTGTCAATATTAAACTTGTAAATAAAATAAAACATAAATTATCATTATTAACTTTCTTACCACACCCGCACGTATCGACTTGCATGCTTCCTGGGATATGCATACCTCACTTTGGATATCACTGCACTAAGTAATTGATGATAAGCTAAACAATCGAATAGACGAATATGTCAGATATACCTATTTAATGGCATTCCTGATAAAATACATATATTAATACATAGACTGTTTTTTATATGTAAATTTTATATTCTATAAAGCTATTCTTTTCCTCCCCTCCGAAAAAACTTCAAAATATTCGCTACCTGAAAAGAAATTATTCTTCACCAAAATAAATAAATTCATTTTTTACAATCCAGAACTTAATATATTTTCTACATTACTTTAAAGGATGCGGGAAAGACATCCTTAGATTAAAGTTTCTGGAACAGGCTAACAAGAAAATAATGGAGGTCATTGTGTTCTTGTCACCCCAGGCGAATGACAAGTAATAAATGATACGATGCAAGGTTTAAAAGTTTTTTCGGTTAAGTATTTTTTCTGAAGCATTTTTATGGTTGTGAAATACATTAATGGAACAAACATTGCTCGAGAAAAGAAGTAAATGTAAATGGTTTATATTGATTTTTTGTCAAGTGTATGACTCTAGTATTAACCCATTAACGACGACTTTGTTTTTAATTTGAAATATTTTTTTACTTATGTATGTACACTATAGAGCTCCATTGTACTGTTAGAGTGATTGATAACGTTGTTTTTCTGAGCAATTTTCCTCTTGCCTTACTTGTTCTCAGGGTAATATCTACTGGTAAATGATGTTTACCATGTAGTTATTAATAAGTAGCTAATGTTAAGAACATGGCAGCGTTCCATTCCGCCAAGTTTTCACGTCCAAAGCTGGTAAGTGTATATTATACCTGACGTAACAAACATCAATTTTAAGGGGTCTGTAGCTCAGCATTCAAGAGAGCTAAAGATTATTACTATCAAATATGAATATTATAATGTATCGAGAAAGTATTGTCACCATGGAAATAATTCGAATTCAAGTCTTCGATGGAGGAGTGTGTTTCAATCATCCCTGAATTCGAATCAAACGTTTTTGAGATAATGTCTATGTGTATCTGTGTGTGTATGTGTACGTGTGTGGGAATTTGTGTGTGTGTTTGTACTCACACTATAGCTTTATCATATGTTTCGAATTAAATTTGGTACAAATGTTACAATCAGTGAATAATGGAATACCATCAAATTTTAGAGTGGAATTTTGAAGGAATCAGTAGAAAATCAGAACCGTCAATAATGTTACCTAAACTATAATTTTGTTTGTAATATTTTATTACAAAACAAATGAAATTAATTTTAGAAAGGGGGCATGAACTTCTCTTAGGATATTGCACACTTTTCAAATAAATTTATCCACAATATCACATAAAATTAAAGTATTAAGTATTATAAAATATGATCACTTTTCGCATGTAGTAATATGCGATAAAATTCCTAATATTATTCTCGAGGCCTAGTTCAGTCCATTCATGAGATAATATATTTTGGGTAGTATTTTGTTTTACTTTAATGCCTTACAATCCGCCAATAGTTATGTATATACGCTACCCGACATAGAAAAAGCAGCACCATGAAGCTTTTGCCGTTTATTTATGTAAATTACGAGACAAACGCAGATGGCAGATGCATGTAACTGATCTAGCATGCAAGTAGATCACGTGATTAAAGCACGGCAATAAAAGGGATGGGAACGGCATATGAGTTAACAGTTGTTAATATTTGACGCCTACGGAAATCCATTTTCCGAGCTGTTTTGCGTTTCAGAAGACACGCGTTGTTCAAGAGATGCCTTACCAATGACGCCGAAGTTCGTTTCAGCATTTGGACAATCGTGCAGGGGATTCATTTTAGGTCTACGCACGGCTGGGTGGACGTACCTGCGTATCGCTTCTGAAACACGCCTAGATGCGTCCACTGTTAAAGGATTTGGAGAAGATGGATTGAGGAAGGGCATGTGAATTGTGGCAGTGGTACAGATCCATCCAGACGTACGTCAGCACGCATTGATCGACGAATTCGATGGCCTGCGCGGAGGCCGCACAAACGGATGTTCCAATATCTGCGAGAACGGTTTTTCGACGATTGGCCGAAAGCAGCTTGTACTCAAACCGTCCTTTGTAAAGACTGCCATTTGCGACAAGGCACCGACGTGTGAGATTGCAATGGTGTCGGGCCCGAGCCTTTCGGACGATTGAATGGGACAAGGTAGTATTCAGCGCGAGTCTGAGCTTTTTTTGTCGAATGAAAGTCGCCGCGTGAGAGTCTGCAGGCGACGTGGAAACAGATCCGATCCTGCTGCGACCGTTGAACGCCGTACTGCTTGACAAGGGGGTATGGGGAGACCTCGTAAATGAGTTAAGTCCCCATATCTTAGTATGGCAAAAAGTATATGAACAGATTAATTATTACAGTTTCCAATTAAGTCCTTAAAAGACAGAGATTAGTTTAAAACTAGATCTCGCAATTTGGATAAAGTTTAAATTAAAATCAATACTTATTGCCACACTGTCCGTGAGTTAAATCACTCATAAGAGTGCATGCCAGTGATTTTCTGGTTTCGTGAAATGTCAATTAATCTACATTTAGGCCGTTACAAAATAAAGACAATTTTTATGCATGACAAACACAATTTATTAATTATTAATATTAAAGCTTATTTCTTGATTAGTATAATTATCGATTTGCAATTGCTAAAACTATATTCAATTGTATCACTTAATCTCATATCATTATTCAGTTTCTTAATCAACATTTGCCTTTTATATATATATTTATCATCACATACATTCAATGTTGCACCTTATAAAAATCAGGCCTTTTACTATTATATACAAATTTTACATAAGCACAGTTACTAGCATATTAATTTATCATTAATTAATCTTATTCATTATCAATTTGAAAGTTAGAGTTAATCAACTTTTAGCTTTTGTGAACCAGTATAGAATTCAAAATGCAAGTTTAATGGTATGGGCTGAGTACATACTCTTAAGAATAAATTTGATAAAAACTCACCCCAATTCTGTAGAAATTTCATACCTGTAATTCGCACAACTCTATAAGTTCTTAGAATTGGTAGCTCACTGAATGTCTTCTCAGTAATTCTATATAGTTCACTTTATCTCTAGAGTTCAAAAGCTTTTGCTATTCTCAGATAGTCTCTCTAAATTCACAATGTAGTATGGCCCTTCTTCCATTGCGAAAAGTTTATTTGTTGAATCGCAATCTGTGAACTAAGATGTCAGGGATCTCAGCATCAGTAGCATGTCACTTCAGCATCCTTGAATTCAACCGTATATGCTACATTCAGGCTTTCCTTCATCAGCTAGGCAGGCATGATTCATCAGCAAAGTCCTCTAAACTCAGATAATAAGAGTCGTTGTAGCTCTTCAGGTATATTCTTGTAATCGTTCAAGAAAAATGGAATCGAATTCTTGTCAGGCTTTAAATGGAGCATTTGTGCGAAGCAAAATTCAAAGTTCGTAAGAGATCAAAAAATAGTAAGTCTCTGTATCATACTGCGAGAATATCGCTTCGTAAAAAATATGATTCAGTCTATGCTGCATCTTAAAACTGTAAAATCTTTCAGTCAATATGTGCACTGCATCAATGTACGGAGCTAAAAGAGCGCACGACCGTTCTGTCCGCCATCCTCAGTCAAAGTGAAGGTTCAGTTGCAATAATATCAAAATGTAAGGTGAGGTCCGAAAAATGACTTCACCCCAATAGGGTTTTTCTTCAAGACCTCTCTATCTGCGTAGTTGCAATTCAACCGTATATGCTACATTCAGGCTTTCCTTCATCAGCTAGGCAGGCATGATTCATCAGCAAAGTCCTCTAAACTCAGATAATAAGAGTCTCTGTAGCTCTTCAGGTATATTCTTGTAATCGTTCAAGAAAAATGGAATCGAATTCTTGTCAGGCTTTAAATGGAGCATTTGTGCGAAGCAAAATTCAAAGTTCGTAAGAGATCAAAAATAGTAAGTCTCTGTATCATACTGCGAGAATATCGCTTCGTAAAAAATATGATTCAGTCTATGCTGCATCTTAAAACTGTAAAATCTTTCAGTCAATATGTGCACTGCATCAATGTACGGAGCTAAAAGAGCGCACGACCGTTCTGTCCGCCATCCTCAGTCAAAGTGAAGGTTCAGTTGCAATAATATCAAAATGTAAGGTGAGGTCCGAAAAATGACCTCACCCCAATAGGGTTCTTCTTCAAGACCTCTCTATCTGCGTAGTTGCACATAAATTCAGCAAAACAAGTAAAGTAAGTGTCGAGACGGTAAATACAGGTCAGTCACGGGAGTTGCAGGAAAACGACAGGAAAAGAAAAGAGCGTTCTTAAAGTTTTCCTTTGATATTTCTCGCCTTTATTTCAAAATGCAGGGAGTATTGCCAATGGGGCCATCTACTTCTGCTTGATGTTCGGCATGGAAATACAAAATACATTTTAACTTGTCTCAAGGCATTTCTTATTTTGTTCCAAAAATCCATTAAGTGCAAAGTTCCCTTAGCGACTGTATGTCAAGCATCATTTAGCCTCTTGGTTGTGCAATTCATGTCTTGCCATCAATCATGCTAAGTGGTACTTTTATGTATTATTACAGGTGTGTTTCTCACCTCTCGTGCAATAATATTGCCCTTGGTCAATGTCAATGCACCTGTTTGCTTGCTCTTTCCCTTCGAGTAACAAGATTATATTCCAAATTTTCATACTTTCTCCATTTTAATATTGATTTTTAAAATGCCATAAATTCCATAATTTTGCCTAAATATGTCCAGTAGGCTTATCATACTGCGACAGGGGGTATCTTGGTTTTGGGTACCATCGGCGTCCATAGCCGGTAACCCCTGGTTCATATCATAGACACAATTGCAACACAACGATATGTGGATGAGGTGCTGCGGTCGGTTGCACTGCCCTACCTTCAACGGTTGCAAAATGATGTTTTCCAGCAATATAGCGCACGACCTTGCATGGAGACCATCAGCAGACAAGCTTTACAAGGTATCCAGCTGCTTCCTTGGTCTCTGATGTCTCCAGATTTCTGACCCATCGAGCATGTATTGGGTATGATTGGCCGTCGTTTGACTGCCCTGCTCCCACCTCTTACAGATGACAACCTGTATAGGATGGTTGAAGACATATGGTAATCCATCCCTCAGGACACTATTCGCATGCTCATTGCATTTGTTCCTCAAATGGTTACTGCTTAAATTTCAGCGAGAGGTGGTTCTCTTCCTTAGTGATCATCCTATTAATCCCATTAATGTGTTGCATTATCCTTCTGGAACTAACATAATTTATTCATATATACCATCTCTGTCTGTGTAGAAAGCCCAGACCACACGACCAACCCGAAGGCTTGTGGTAGCTGTTTGTGTGGCTGGATCTCTGTCTGTGTGTATTTTATCATCACACTCGTTCATGGTGTTGCATTTTCTGTGTCTGATAGTGTATAAGGAAAACTCCTCTGTCTATAACTCTGAGCGATAAATTTTGCCAACTTGACGACTACTTTAGTAAAATATCGTAAAATTTGCAATATTTTGGCCCCGTTTGACGAAAATATGATTAAATTTGTAAAAATGTAAAAACGGAAATGATGTCAAATTGATGCATTAATTATTAAAACCGTTTAATATATGTACGATATTGCTTCTATCGGGTGCTATACTTTAATAACTAACAATTTAGAGTTGTGTAAAATATGAGTTAATTGGACATTTTTCAATAGATATATATGTTGTCATCCAAAGCAGTGTCATATGTAAAATTTAATGTTAAGAATATTTCGCTATGGATCTTATACATCATTTTATTAGTGCAAAATGATTAAATGCATTGCATCATATACGTAAATTCGTGTGTTGCCCACATCAGATTTTTTCAGATATTCAACTGCATTAAATGACCTTACAACATTTTTACCAGAAATAATTTAAAATAATTATTTTAAGAATTATTGAAATATAAACATAAGAAATTGTTATATACTTGTATATATAACATGTACAAATAAAATATTTCGTCTCCGTCTCCTTTTAGAATCAGAAGCCAACGCTCTCTTGATATCCACCGATGAGTTTCGAAGAAGAAATATATATTTCCAATAAACCACTAAAAATAACGTTCATTTATATAAGGGAAGCCATGTGCTACCAGCATCGAAATTTCGTTCTCTGTAAAAGGCTTCAATAGTTGAGAAAATGTACACAAAAATTCCAATTGGCGTGGTAGCATCCAAGAAAAAAATAACTTTTAAATAGCAATATCTACCATTGTTGTTGTGCCATTGTTATACACTTTAATATAAGCTACATAAAACCTGATGAAAAAATAAATAAAAATTGTAATAATTTAAAAATTGGTGTTTACAGTAAAGAACGTGATGTTGCGCACAATAAACTGGATAACAGCATAAAGTGCACAACATGTAAGTACAAGTAAGCATATGTACATTTTGGAAATTATTGGATTCCCTTCTTCTGTATAACAAGTCTAGAATAGAATGTCCAAATGTGCCCTGACTTTGCAGGTCAAACCAAAAAATGAATAATATTGAATATCTAATCACAGGTGGATGACCAGTGACTAGTATGATTTTTCTTCTGTCAGCATTAGGCAAAAGTGTTCTTCAGTTTTCGATTTTTATTTCTCCGAAACTCTTCATATCAATAAAAATTACAGTAATATATTGCAGTTAACTGGTTAATTTTATACAATTATCTGGATAACGTTCTACAGTTATCTGGTTAATTTTCTACAGTTAACTGGTTAACTTTCTTTATGGCGGAAGAACACTTGAACCAGTAAAAAGCTATTTTCATGAAGCGGCGCAGGTACTACTACTGTACTAGTGTTTACATCGCCCTTCCTTCGTCTGGAAGAGACAAACACATGTCCCCGTTGAAATGCTTTGGATCCTCTTAGTTTAAGAAGGGAGAACGGTTTACACACAACAACTAAGGTATTTACAAACTGGATTTGAATTTTCTGTTATTTTACTGTTCTGAATTTAGAACTATGGACTCTTTGAACGAAAATGTGAAAATTAATGATCTTTGAATAAAGTCCTAATTCTCCGAGGTATGGCATGACCATCATGACAATGTCTAAAATTTTTTTTTGTTATTCTGTTATTTTCTGCATATGCTGTTATATCTCCATTTCATTTATATTTTCAAGTTCATATTTCCTTCATTTTTTGTTTTCTTAAAGTTTTATTTATCTTTCATCATACATAGTACTCCTTCTACATTGCGTTCCCAGTTTCGCTGTAATCTGTTTGGTACTTTTAATTTGACTTTTTCGGGCGTTCTGGTCCAAACTTGCTGCACGAAAAATGGATATTCGATGATTTCCGAAACATACGTATGCTTACGTATCTATATTTAAACTGTATTTTATGTTGTGATACATTTTAATATTAAAGTTTACAGTGTTTCTCAGAATTAGGTTGTTTATGCATGGACTTATAATGAAGTTATCCGACATAAATATAATATTTTCTGAATGGTATCATGAACTTCAGAAATATCTATTATAAATTGTACACAAATTGCATTGAAAGAAAATAATTTGGGGAAAATAAATGCATTTTAATAAAAATAACTTACTTGTCTATTAGGTTTATAGGCAATATCTGCATTTCGAAAGGCTTATAAATTATATATATATATATATATATATATATATATATATATATATATATATATATATTACATCTATCACATCTAAAAACTGACTACTGAAAATATACTCAAAGGCGCCAAGCTGCTCAGACAAGTACATTTCTATACAACTCAATAAATTGAAAAAGAAAAAAGAAGAATGACATTGTATCAAAATTTCGCCGGGGGGGATTGTGACCCCCACTTCCCGGTTTAGCCAGCTTTATGTCATGACGACACTCCCGGAAGCGGATACAATGTCGCCAACCAAGTACATATACTAATACTTTAAAAAAAGAAAAAAGTTGAAAAACCTATACTTTCCCTAACCTATACAAAGACTACGCGTTTTACTACATCCAAACAGAAACACAAAATACTACAAAAATGACCCACATCCAATACCAATATATCAAGAAAAACAAGCCACGCATACACCTCACCGAAATGTAAAAGACTCTTACTTTGTACCTAATGATCTCCCTCAGACAGTCAACCATGACCTTCACAATGCAGCCGCTGTCCAATACTATCTCAGACAGAAAGCTCTCTTCCACTCAAATACAAGTCGTAACACTCAGTTACGGTTATGCCGTAAAATTTACACAATATATCACAGAGAAAACGTAGAGGGTAACCCATTACGATTGCTTCTTCTAGATAATTCAGATCACTTATATAATGATTTTCAACACTGCTATTTAAACGTTTGCTTCTTGTTAAAAAATTTATGATAATGTTCCTAAAAACATTTCTATGCAAACAAGAATGCCAATTAATAATGTAATTTATTTTAAAATTAAATGCTTTTCTTTTATCATATAATTTAAAACCTACTTTACCATTAGAAAGTTTATATAATGTTAAATCTAAAAAATTAATACTATTATCAATGTTACGGGAAGTTTCTGTTAATGTCAAATTTGAAGGAAAAAAAGTAAAATCTAAGTGATCCCGGTCATCGTGGCATGCATATAATATGTCATCCACATATCGTATGTATACTATTTCGTTTAAAATATGAGTTCCCTCCTCGTATTTGTTCAAGTATATATCGGCCAGAATAGATGAACAAGCGCCCCCCATCGGAATGCCATTACGCTGTCTGTAGAAATCAGTTCCATCGTAAAGCACAGTTTCAAACAAGACCATTTCGACTAGACATTTGTATATATGTTGTTTAATGAGGTTTTGCATCTCATACTTATCATACATCTCCATCAATATTTGAAACAGATCCTTTATATCTATATTGCAAAAAAGGTCATTGAAATCACAACTCCTATACTGTAAATCGTCAGATATGTTTTTAAGTTTTTCAATTACTTCACTACTATTATTAATGAAAAATACACCAGAATTTTTTATTTTTTTCAATATATTTTTTAAAAGTTTTAATAATCTTGTATTTGCAAAAGTTAAGTATGTTTTAAAACCATTAGTAACAGGTCTAAATTTAATGGGGTTTTTATGAAGTTTAGGTATAAGAGTTATATATGGGAATTTGATGGTATTTATGTTGTAACTCAAAATTTTATATTTTGCCTTAATACGATTTACGATTTCTGTTTTAGACTGATTGAGTTTTTTATATGCATTAATATCAAGGTAACATTCAATTAGTTTTTTATTGTAAAAATGTTGGCAAGAGAAAGCATAATTAGAAGTAACTTTATCAACATATGTTATAACAAAATCCTTTTGCAATTTATCTAAATTTTTTATACTGTACTTCCCATATTTAACGTGTTTTTCCAAAACTCCATATTTAAACTTTATACTTTGTGTTAAACAAGATTTCCATTCATCAAATACTTGAGACGGTAGGCTGTATTTTACTGCACATTTATATATAAACATTTCAATGTCATTCACAATACCTTCAACAATATCGCGAAAATCTTCGGATCTGTATTTAGTACCCAATGTAAAAGTATGCTTTAAATTGTAATCATTCAACAGATTTAGATCACCTGTTACGATATGGCCCAAATTAATGTTTATAAAAGCCGGATATTTTTGACAAGGGCAAGTTTGTTCTGACTTCATGACGTTTTTACAAACACTATTGTAATTGTATAATTTTCTTCCCAAAGGTAATGCATATTTATATGCTACTTTAACTTTCACCTCATTAATAGGAAATTTAAAAACATGTTCACTCAAAATACGTGATAAACATATTTTATCAAAATTATTGTTTTTATAATTTATAACCATGAATTCATAATTCGTTTTTTTCGTTATATTTTCACCCAGATTAATATTTAAAATTTTAGCTCTCAACTTTATGTAATCTAATAAAACATCCAGCTTTTCATTTACCAGACCACATGAATCATAAAACGTATCGTTTTGACAATACATATATACAAATGTCTAGTCGAAATGGTCTTGTTTGAAACTGTGCTTTACGATGGAACTGATTTCTACAGACAGCGTAATGGCATTCCGATGGGGGGCGCTTGTTCATCTATTCTGGCCGATATATACTTGAACAAATACGAGGAGGGAACTCATATTTTAACCGAAATAGTATACATACGATATGTGGATGACATATTATATGCATGCCACGATGACCGGGATCACTTAGATTTTACTTTTTTTCCTTCAAATTTGACATTAACAGAAACTTCCCGTAACATTGATAATAGTATTAATTTTTAGATTTAACATTATATAAACTTTCTAATGGTAAAGTAGGTTTTAAATTATATGATAAAAGAAAAGCATTTAACTTTAAAATAAATTACATTATTAATTGGCATTCTTGTTTGCATAGAAATGTTTTTAGGAACATTATCATAAATTTTTTAACAAGAAGCAAACGTTTAAATAGCAGTGTTGAAAATCGTTATATAAGTGATCTGAATTATCTAGAAGAAGCAATCGTAATGGGTTACCCTCTACGTTTTCTCTGTGATATATTGTGTAAATTTTACGGCATAACCGTAACCGAGTGTTACGACTTGTATTTGAGTGGAAGAGAGCTTTCTGTCTGAGATAGTATTGGACAGCGGCTGCATTGTGAAGGTCATGGTTGACTGTCTGAGGGAGATCATTAGGTACAAAGTAAGAGTCTTTTACATTTCGGTGAGGTGTATGCGTGGCTTGTTTTTCTTGATATATTGGTATTGGATGTGGGTCATTTTTGTAGTATTTTGTGTTTCTGTTTGGATGTAGTAAAACGCGTAGTCTTTGTATAGGTTAGGGAAAGTATAGGTTTTTCAACTTTTTTCTTTTTTTAAAGTATTAGTATATGTACTTGGTTGGCGACATTGTATCCGCTTCCGGGAGTGTCGTCATGACATAAAGCTGGCTAAACCGGGAAGTGGGGGTCACAATCCCCCCCGGCGAAATTTTGATACAATGTCATTCTTCTTTTTTCTTTTTCAAATTATTGAGTTATATATATATATATATATATATATATATATATATATATATATATATATATATATATATATATATATATAAGAAAATCAAAAAAGATCGAGAGGTGATATAAGTGCCAACATGGAAGTAACAAATGGCCAAGGGGGATTGTAACCTCTTGTTCCCGTTTATAGCCAGCTATTACTCCTGAGGAAACACTCACGGAACCGTTACGTGCCTGTGGCCATATTTCCCTGGAACGTCAAAGCAAAAGACGTATGCCAGAAGTGAATGCATGGACTGAGTGGAGAAAACATATTTTGGATTGAGACAGGTTGAAATAGAAGTTAACCCGAATGACAGATCATTCAGCAATTCAAATATAAAGTGCCGAGCCATTCGATGCGTTGCCATTATATTATATAAAATAGGTGTTGCCAATATCACTATCAAATGCCAATATCACTATCAAATGCAAGGCATCGAATGGCTCGGCACTTTATATTTGAATTGCTGAATGATCTGTCACCCGGGTTAACTTCTTATTTCAACCTCTCTGAATCCAAAATATTTTTTTTCCACTCAGTCCATGCATTCACTTCTGTCATTCGTCTTTTGCTTTAACGTTCCAGGGAAATATGGCCACAGGCACGTAACGGTTCCGTGAGTGTTCCCTCAGGAATAATAGCTGGCTATAAACGGGAACAAGGGGTCACAATCCCCCTTGTTCCCGTTTGTTATTTCCCTGTTGGCACTTATATCACCTCTCGATCTTTTTTGATTTTCTTATATACAAGACATTAATAAAGCATCATTGCGCCTATATGACTTGGCAATTTCTATTAGTTTACAATTGGGTACGTTTAGTACTTTGTTATTTACAATATATATATATATATATATATATATATATATATATAAATATATATATATATATATATATATATACACATATATATATATATATATATACACATATATATACACACACATATACACACATACACACAAGCACACACACACACACACACGCACACACACATATATATAATACAGTATCTATTTAAGTTTAATTTATTCAATCTAGTTCTATGACAACATCATAGTCAGTCTTTCGGAAAATTGATGCGAAGAATTTACATTTAAACTAGATCTGTATTATAGAATATTTTGGATTTGCTCCAGGAAAATAAATATCTTCGAGAAATCGTCCATTCACTAAAATAACAAACTCTTTTTATGTGAACCATAACATAAACAGCGATGTATTATCTTCATGATTGATACACAGGTTTAATATTTTTCTCATATGTCATAAATACGTATGAAAAGAAGTAAAGATTTTGTTCTTTATAAATTAGGATTATTTTCATTAAAGTATACTAAATATCCATTCAAGAAATTTTAGTAAGCACACTTTAATTCCTACATGAATGTTAGAAAATTAGTCGAGTGATTTTTTATCATCGTAATAGAAATTAAATTATTTTACAAGTAATTTACTCAAAACTTATAGGTTAAAGTAACCACCCTACATGCAGATGTACTGAACTAATAGCTTAGGTTGAACTAACAAAGGTCCGATAATTTTAAAGCAGTCAGGAAAAATTGTGAAAATTATTCTTACAAAACTGTAATGCTTGGAAAATAATTATATTTTAAATATATATCACTTATTTTAAACTTTATAGGGCAAAAATGATATATAATGTAAAATACACGGAGAAAGACTTTTGTACATTATTATGATGAAAACCTTATGTGGACAGTCATACTGCTGCACGGGAATAAAAATAAACAAAACAATTTTAATTGCTTCTGATCAATAAATAATCCCCTCAATTTTGACACACCATGCATACAGGCCGTCCAAACATTTACCTTACTCATTTCTGGTAGGTCGGACGGTCTGGGTCTCAACAGCAACACAATGCATATACATATTTATTACCGTTTCTTTAAGACTTATCAAACCTGTGTATATAGATCACAATGTTGGGACCATAGGCTGTTCCCATTTCGATTTTTTAACTTCGACTTTTCTGATCTATCATGCACTGAAAAAGGGGATCTAAGTTATCCTAGAAAGAGCTCTATACATATTACTTTTTTTAATATATGCTTCATTACGTTGATTGATTTATCACTCTCTTCCTTGCACCTTCATTCCGTATATTGAAATTTCCCTCTTCGTAACCACTGAGTATATTCACAAAATCCGATACCACAGCATCAAATTCCAAACAGATTTAGCTCATCCTACATAAAACAGCTGTAAGCAAATTCTATACATGCATATTTGATGCTGTAGATTCTGAAACACTCGAAATTGGTACATAGTTGTATACTAATACGGTATCACTGTAGGAGACTAATGTAAACTATGTTTTAATCGTTCCGAATCTAATCATTCATTAGACCTCCGATATAAAGGCATAACCGAATGCATATATACATTACAACATTACAATATTAAACAACCTCCTATACTTCAAACTGACAGACATAAAATCCGTTTTCTTATATACATTCTTATTTTGTTACTTATTGATACAAAAATGTATTTATTAAATTGCAACGAATTAGGATTATCTTGTGATGGATCAATATTAAAGAAATTCGTATTTCAGCTCAGCGATAACCATGAAAAGTGTTCCTGGACATGAGACGCTAAACATAAAATTGTATCATTTCCAATATAACTAGAAAAACAGTTTTTATTCCTACCAAGTATTTATTGCTTGCCTGGCTTCTGTTCCAGGCATTTATGTTTTGTTTTTTCGTTTTTTTATCATAATTGCAGTAAAAGAGGTAATGATTGCTCTTTGAAAGATAAATTTGCTACTCCTTCACAATATCTTTTCAACTAACGATAACAAATTACGGTAGAAGCGAATTTTTAAAAATCATTATAGTGGGATATTTGTGATTCGGTTTCACACTGAGCAAATAAAGACATGGTGTCTCAAACGTGGGGAAAACAAATATAGCAGCAACATGGTGTACTACATATCACGGATACTATATGTAAATTAGAAAATATTATTGCGGATTTTGCAGAAATTCTCATTTATATCTTAGTTTGTAAATATCACTATAAGCATATTCTATCACTTTTACTTTCTTATACTATTGATTAGAGAAATTATTGTTTTTTTAAAGTTTTCAATTCGAGACCTTTGGACAAATTGGATTGTCAAGGCAAAGTCATTAAACGTGTTTAACGTTTAATGACTTTTGCCTTGACACGTTTTAACAGCTTACATGCTGATATGATACCTTACAGTTTAAACCTATTGAACCCATTTCCAACACTTTTGGAAATATGTTAATGTGTCTGTGTACCTCTGAGTTTGTCCGTAAGTTAGTGGAAGTTTTATCTCAAGAACGAATTTAGCACTTAGAAAAGCTATTTGGCACGATTTTTAAAATCGGCGATCACTGAACCCCATTAATTTTAAATACAAACTAATGTTAGGAAATCCTTCAAATTTTCAAAAGATAATTAAAAAAAAGAATCATTGAAAAATCAAGGTCTTCAATAATACTATAAATGCAAAATTATTTAATGCGTAATTTTTAATTAGATAACGAATGCCATAAACTTTTGATTATTAGCATTACCAATTCTCGAGATATAGAATTTTATTTCAAATACATTTAAAAGAATTGCAAATTAAAAAGAATTATACGTATCCTCCAATATAATCACTTTACTCAAGTAATATTATGCGACAAATCTCCCCATTCTCATAGATTCTGCTTTCAATATTTTAAAATTATTCTGAATCCAAAGAATTTGCCTATAGTCTTTTGTTTTAAGGATATTAGTTAAATGTAAATTTCATTTTGATGGGAATTTTTTTGTGAATTTTGTTTGGGATTACTGCCAAATTTCAAATTATATGATGTTAAGTCAATAACAACATTACTGTACGGCTTTATTTTCATACATGCCCATTTGACTTAGGATAATGAGGTGGCTATCTTGCCTAGCAATTTTTGTTAGGTTTGGATGAAATCTAAGTTAGTTCGGTTATTCAAAATCGATATTCAATTGTCATCAAAAATTTGTCAGAATAAAATGTACAATTCAAAGCCAAGAACATTTTGCCGCATATCTTGTACATCATTGTTTTGCTGTGAGAGAAATAAATAATGTAAGAAATGTCATGGGATGCCTGCATCGTGCTGCTTTTTTTTCAGTGGTCAACAATACCACAAACATATGTAAGATCCATGTGGGTCCGAAAGTCCTTCCGATAGGTTGGTGGCATCCACAGGTAGTACGGTACCTGTGGATGCCTCTCCCACTGGGTTCCGGTCTAAATTGGGTGGTACTTCCCGGCCGTCCAAATGGTTACCTTACACCTTTCTGGTAGGTCGGACGGTCTGGGTCTCAAACAAACAAACATACATAAGATCCGGCCGTCCAAACGGTTGCCTTACACCTTTCAGCTAGGTCGGACGGACGGCCTGGGTCTCAACATACATAAGATAGCACATGTAGATGACAATTTTTTAGCCAAACACTTTTGAAGTAGCAGAATTTAAGATTTGGAGATTAAAATTAAGATTTTATAAATAAAATGTCAGAAATATAGTACAAAAGAAGTAGAGAAATATTAAAAAATAGTTTTATTTTAAATTTCTAAAGTAAAAAAATAGCAGAATGGAATTAAAATATTCCATCTTTGAAGAAACACCCATATTGAAACATAACCACATATGAAATCAAAACAAAATTTCGATAATATATGCTCTAATAAATAAAAGAAAGATATCTGAATCAATTTCAAAGATTATATTTCTCCCACTTCATTAAACTCTAGAAATTCAGTGTAGAAGCCCAACATACTGAAGTCAAGTTTTCCGAGGTTTAGGCTTTAATGAGATAAATATGGACTTTTATTGATAAAATGTTTATTTAATCCTGTCTTGTTTAATTTTCAAAAGCAAAACTTTTAAATCCCCAAATTTAACGAATATGCAAAATAGTAAATCTAAAAAAAATAAAAAAATAGCATTATTAAGTTGTAGCGAAAGAAAAACATTGACTCTTGTGACTAGAAGAAGAATTATAAAGCATGCTGTAGGATTCCATCATAGGATCATTAGACATTCTGGAAGAAATATCAGCAACCTGTACCTGGGTAAGCATTTAAAAAATTACCGCCGACTACAAAAATTATCGCAGCTGCGAATTTGAAATCGAAGATATTGAGTTTAGCTTGTATTGATAATCCTCTGGAAATAAATCTGTACCGTATTCCTGAAGAGATAAATATTATTTCTAGAAAAAAAAATAGGTAAGAATCCATAAAATGTTGTATTTTAGCATCAGCTTCAACCAAAATACCTTAAATTAGTAATTCATGAAAATGGCTTCTAGTTTTACGGGAGTTAGAACGTAGGCTGCTGTCAACTAGGTCAATACTTTTATAGCCCTCTAATTATTATATTCCCTGAATATTTTCTTACTGACTATTTCTAAATTTACTGCGCAAAACGAATTTGCTTTGCAAAAGGGTGAATATCGGTCTGCCTGTTGCTACCAACTGTGCTATCCTACAGTACATATCGAAAGTCGTATTGAGTCAAAACATTTAAAGCCATTATTTTGTGATGTGTCGCTCCCTAAATGCTGACTTTCATGATTTATGACATTGTAATATTTTTCACTATTCTCAAAAATTGTACAGTAGTTCTCATAAATTTAAATATTTGATTTCCAGCATATTTAATATTTTCATTACATTTTTTTATAATATAAAATATTAGGATTCTGCAGAAATACAATTGTCCTGATTATCACTGTTGAATGTTCTGTTATTCAAACGACAACATCAGAAAAGTATCGTTTCCAATAAACAGGTAAGAACGGAATTCTTTCGTGACAAAAGTAGCACTAATCAAGTTGCCACGAAATCCATTTCATTTCTGTTTCATTGATTTCCGTTTGGAAGTAACATTTTCTCTGAAAGAGACGTTGATTTTATTCGACAGACAGTAATGCCTTAACCATCAATATTATTATTTTTATTTGAAGCAGAAACATTACGCGACTGAGATCACATTAAATAAAAATTGCATTTATAGATTTTTAGTCATTTAGCCTGGTGTGTAAAACTGTAATACGTAATTGGCTAACAAAGGACTAAAACAAATGTAAGTTGAAAATATGAATTTACTAGAGACGCTTTTGAAGACGCCGACTGTCGCTTTTTCAAAATTGTTTTAACAATACTTTTCTTGCAGGAGCTACTACATAATCACTCATTATATGTGAGCATGCAACTCGCATATGCTCGTAATGTGTGTATTCAATCCATGTGTGCTCATCCCATGGGTGTAATATGTACTAAATATAATGAACGGTTTCCAAATAAGGGAGATCTAGGATGTGTGCAGTGCAACCAAGTATTTGCAAGCATTATGGTCTATTGCAAAGGCCCAAATTGAAGGCATGTGTCCCTCAAATATCCACAGGTTATTAAATACGTTAGATATATGGTTCAGGGTCTGACGTGCTTCCCTCTCACATGCTATCTTAATAAATAATTAATAGAAATAATAGTTAATGTATTGAATGATAGGTATTTTATGTCTTAAATAAATGTTATTGTTAAGTTTAAATTGGTCTAATCTTTTTATATTAATTAATAATTATTTTCAGGACTCACGCAAAAGGTAAAAATAATTGGAGGGTGTATAGCGGCACTACATAGCAATGTACATTTAATAATAATTCCACTAAATATGAATTTACGGTAATATTAAAATAATAATTATACTTAATAGATATAGTGTGTAACATTTCAAAGTGAATGTGCATATAGTTAAAATACTTTAAAATTATCAAAATTTAATTGTGCTTCACTTGGAAGCTTAACCTGGTGGATTTGATGTGTGCATAACTTTTGATATACTGAAATATGTGTGTTCAAAAAACTGTTGGTGTTTACAGCAAGACTATTTAAACTACAATTCCGAACGAACTTTGGCCCAGAAAGTGAAAAATGCCAATTAAAAAGTGGCATGCGAATCGAACTTTATTTCGAACTCTATTGGTGTTGATTTTTTTTTGTCCAAGGGGAGATATGTGAAACCAGAAAGTGTTCTCACATTTAATGATACAATTTTATGTGAGTATTTATAATGCCTAGAACGGCAAACAAATCTATAGTCTGGCTGGCACCAGGGTTTATGAGGACTTGAACTTTAAGGTCAAAAGTCTATAAATTTAGGCGTCTATAAACCAGAGGGGCTGATCTGGGCCATACTAAATGTGCAATAGTGCAATTAGGTGAAGAAGAACCAATGAGCGCCAAAGAAGTAAAGGCGGAGCTCCCCCCCATCACCACCACTGAAGGAACCACAGACGAAGAGAGAACGAGAGGAGATGCAGACGAAAAAAGATGGAGATCAGACTTTGACGAAACAGTCGGATTTTGACTTAGGAGACGATTATGAGTTTTGAGTGAAATAAGATGTGTGCAACGATTGCGACGTTATGACTTGGGCGGAGACTTGCCTGCCTTTATGATAGAATGACAATACTAAAGAGGCAGGGTATTGCGTAGAAGTTCCCAAATAAGGGAGATCTAGGATGTGTTTAGTGCAACCAAGTATTTGCAAGCATTATGGTCTATTGCAAAGGCCCAAGTTGAAGGTATGTGTCCCTCAAATATCCACAGGTTATTAAATACGTTAGATATATGGTTCAGGGTTTCACGTGCTCCCCTATCACATGCTATCTTAATAAATAATTAACAGGAAGAATAGTTAATGTATTGAATAATAGTTATTTTATGTCTTAAATAAATGTTATTGTTAAGTTTAAATTGGTCTAATCTTTGTACGGTTGCCACACATACGACCAGGTTTACATGTTCTTATATATTCATAACTTACAATATATTTGTTGCAGTAGTAGTCGATCGCGCAGCCACTGCTACTCGGTCGCATTCAATTCGTGTACAGTCGGTACGTGGGTGTTACTCAGTCCTTGATAGCGCAGGCTAAATAATACTGTATACCCCATAAGAGAGTAAATGCAATGTATGCATCTAGTCCGACTAAACACAATGCGCGGGTGCAGACACTGGAATGTGCTACGGATAAAATGCTGGGCTATGGATAAATTCTAAATCGGAATCCTAACGCTCAGGTTACACACGAATGTTGCATACCCTCTGTACATATATCATGCAGTCTTCAATACTTCAACCTAAATTATAGTCCTTAAAGCCATGATCTTAAATAATTAAAAGCTAAGACATGATCAAATTAGTGAAATACTCTTAAATTGGGAATTAGTTATGAACTCATTAAACGCCTAACGGTTAGTTCTGAATCATATAAATGTATTGCTTTATTTTCTGAGATACTACTTTGAAATGTTGAAATATAATGATGAGCAAGCACGTGGGAATATAATCTGTCTATATATAGGAAAATCTGATATGAGTAGCACATGGATTTCCTTTTATAATGCAATGAATTTACTACTTTCACAGTTAAAAAATAATATATAAGATTCACGGTACTGTGTTTTTAACGTTGAATTGTACATTGGAGATTTTCCAAATGACAACATGTAAGACTTTTTGCAGTACCCATTAAAATTATATTTCGCGCAGCTCTAGATAAAAAAAAATTATCAATATTGATAGAATCCCCAATAAGCGATGTAGTTCATATATTAAAATATTTTAATAATCAATACCTTAATTAGGCGTCATTTTTGTTATTTTAACGTCATTTTTACAATTTTTGACGGTATTTTCGTCCATCTAGGGTGAAATATCGTCAAGTTAGTGATCCTTTGCTAGATTATTCTCAAAGTTCAATAAATGCATCGCCACTCTAAACTGAAGGAAGGGCCTTTCTTATATACTAGAAGGTATGCCTGTCCTATATACGGAAATCAAAATTTGCGAAACATTACTTCTTATTTGTGTCATTTTTATCAATTTGGCGACATTTTTCTCATTTTGGCAATATTTAAAATAGTCAATAAATTGTCGAAGTCCCGCTAAATTTCTCGCCAAGCTTTACGGACAGACATCGAATTATGAGTTATTCTTACAATATATTCTTGTGTTCTTTCCAAGCTATTGAATTTTCATGAATTAGTCATCATGTCATTGATTTAGCTTCAATTTCATCATTTTGGCTAATTTTTATCAATTTGACAACATTTAGGTATTGGCAAGTCAGCAAGTTGGAGCTATTCCGACAAATTCATCAACAAGATTTTACCAAAAGTTACGGACGGAAAAATAGACTTTTCCGTCTTTCTAAGATATTGAATTTTAGTCAATTAGTCGTCAATTTCATTGATTTAGCGTCATTTTCATCAATTTGGCGACATTTGCGTTAATTTAGCAACATTAAGAAAAGTCGCCAAGGTGGCGAAATTTGCCAAATTCGTTGTAAAAATATCGCCAAGCGTTTTGGATGGGTAAATATGTTATTTTTATAGCTGATAAATGACTATTGGCGTTTAAATAAAAAAGTGTTATCCAAAGTATATTTTCTCATGAATGGAACCAGTTAGATCCACGAGAATGATGTCACAAAATTCATCGCATTATATTGCATATGAAAAGTGAACATACTTCACAATAGTTAATATTTTTTTTATCTTATGTAATTTTTTTATAAATTTATTTGAAAAATATACAATATCTCGAAAATGGTTCGTGGTAGCATTCTAAAGTCTGAGTTAATATTTTTCTAGTGAAAAATGACAGAAGAAAAGCTATTAAAAGTTCTGATTTTTTGATGATTTTTTTCTAAATGTCACTCGAAAAATATTTGTGTGGTTCTGAACATTCGATTGCGTTTAAAAAGAATAGGCTTCCAGTATTCACATATTGTAATTTTTGTACTAAATTTCGCTCTATTCACTCTATTCGTTTGTGAGATCACACACACACACACGCACTGGCATTAACTCAAAAGAATTTGATTCGTGTTCAGGGATGCTTGAAACGTGCTGTCCCGTCGAAAACTGGAATTCGAGTTTTCAACCTCATAGCAACATTTTCCTTATGCCTTATACTATATATATAAGGAAGTAATACCTCAATAACACAATCTTCAACAATATTTTATTCTAAATGAAAAGTTTATCATTTTAGCATTTACAGAAGTGTAATATGAAAAATATATATGAAATTAAATAATTGCTATTAAATATGAATTGTTTAATATCTTTGATAATAGGTTTAGGTACAATTTCTTAAGATTATGTGTCCAGGATATTTTTCTAAAGAGTTTATAAATACGAAAGTTAAATCTCTCTAAAGCGCTATCTTTTATTAAGAATTGTGAAACCTAATACTTAAGACACAACAGCGCATGACTAGATATAAGGAACACGTCAGATATTAAAATACAACTGCTCATGAGTTTTAAAATTATAAGAATTTCTCGAAAAGTAATTATTATAAAGCAGAATTTTATGAATTAATTGCAAATAATGCGATTTATTCTTAGAAATACCCATCATTCGAGCCACACTCTTTATTATGTAACATAATACATTAAACTTTAATTAGTTCTCTGAAATAATTCGAGGCAAAAATGCGGTAGATTTAATAAGATATTTTTATGAAAGAGAGCTAAAAATAAATATTCTATTAGTTGCAAATTACTTGCTTTTAATTATTAGTTTTGACCAACACATGCACAATAATAACAAGTCTATGTGAAAAGATAAGAGCTCCTAGATTTTATCATATCTTACGAGGTGAGGAACTGATGTAGAAGTGTTCGCCGATTTGTATCAAATGGTCAAATTATAAATTCCCCATGTCTAATTGTATAATTGTGAAGTTGCAAATCCTGATAATCAAGGGTTGGTACGAAAAAAGCTAAATTTTGTAACGATTGTAATGAAACGTTCGATTCGTATGATATCATGATATTGCTGAGCTGAACATATGAATCCCAAGCGAAATTTTGAAACTCATATTTTCATTCTGTCTCCTTCATCCGGCTACAGGTATTTTCATTTTCTTATTTTGTTTACATTTCTTTATCAGGAGATTTAGATCATGATTTGATTGCAGCAAAAAATAAAATCCTGACCCACGGCATTACTATAATCATTTACGTAACCACAGCATTATTTACAATTACTGTTTATTATTGCAATTTATTAAGAAGATATTAAGTGCTGACCTACACATTTGTGTGGATTTCTTAATTCTTACTACTTTATACAAAACTGTTCCAAACCACAGGATGTGATTACGGGCGCCACACCGCTTGTAACGCATACATAACCTCTACTTTTTTTTTTTTTTGCTATTCAAATTACAGTTCCATTTTAGTTTTGAAGCAACAAGATATTTACTTGCAACTTCCTTTTTTAAATGTACAATCAGATTTGTTAATTTACACTAATAACCAGAATGAATAATTACACTGTTCTTCAGGTACGTACAAGTAGGTAAATGAAAACGGAAAACAGATGAGCAAAAAACATTACCAGAACATATTGCAGTGTAGTAACTTTTACTCCATACAAGGCGTAGCAGAAAAGTAGACAATTGCAATATACTTCAACCCTCGCTTCCGGAGGATCAAGTTTTTGATGTTACTGCCCATTTGGCAGGTTTGTACGGGAGCATGAGCGTCATTAAAGAGTACAAAAATATTCAAATCAAAGATTTTAGAATTTTTTTGGTAGATAATTATCTGGTTTATGTATCGTTTGGTTCTTTCTCTTTGAGAAATTCTAGAAATTATGAATTTCTGAATTGATAATTTGGTAAATATTTGTTAAGATTTTCTCCATTTTGGATCAAAAGCGTGCAATATCCCAAGAACGGCACATGTTTCCAATTTTTATGTTAGTTCTTTGCTTCTAAAAATACTCACTACGTATAAAATGGCTATTTAAAAAATTAATGTAAAAATATTTTCATAATTATATCTTAAAATTTGAAAAACACATGTTTGAACATTTTTAGATCTTACCATGGCTGTAGTGCGAGCTCCCCCATAATTAATAGGCATCTGCAATTTATTGATTTGAAAAATTGTAACGGGTTTTGTTTGATTGGCTTAATTCGATTTGCAAGGTTAACGAATAATATTTGATGATAATATCACAGTTATTGTTCATGTATTATTTAGATGTATTTATTTTATTAGATATATTTACGACAACGGTTCAAGCTAAGGTATTTGTTATTCGTTTTAGAATAAAAAAATACTTACAAAATGAATACGTACTGAAAATTATTGAATGTCCTTATTTTGTTACGAATTTTTTTAAATATTCTTCAAAAATTTCGGAGGTCTTTTGAACGTTTGATCACGTACGTCTAAGATCAATAGAGTTGAATTATTCATGGATCGTAATAGTCGTACCAAATTACGTACGAAACGCTTCATTCATTCATGAGATATTGCATCTATAGACTCACAGACTCACAGACTCACAAACTGACACATATACACACAGATCACTTCAAAAATGTTTAATTTGTGTTTAGGGCTGCTTTTACCGCGTTTTCCCGTCGAAATCTCGAATTTGAATTTTCGACACTATCACAATTATATCCCCATACATTACTCTGTAGTGGTAATCAAACACTAATACACTAGTAGCAATCCAATATTGGCCCAATATTGGCTTATCATTGGCTCCAAATTGGATAAATATGAAAAAGTGGACGCTTTGGCGGTATTGACTCAATATTTGTTTAAAATATTCGGACTATATTACGTCAATATTTACAGTGTAACACCAATATTAACGTGATATTGTAAAGGAAATATGGACGCCTGGTCTTGGAAGCACCTTCTAGAGAAATGGCGGATAAGGTGAAGGATCACCTTCTGGGGAATTCTGCCTTTGCCCAGAGATTTAAGTTCGAGACTCCGGCCAGGAGGTGGCCTCGTTTGATTTTCTTCAACGTTCCTTCTGGAATTGGCCATGAAGAATTTATTAAAGATTTGGTTTTGCAGAATCCTAAGTTGGCCGGGCTCCGGGACGAGTTTATTTTTAAATTCAGTATCGGTGCCAAAATGGGTAGCCACTGGATTTTTGAGGTAAAGCCTGCGGCTTTTACTGTGCTTCGTGATCAGCGCTATGGGTACTACGGGTGGCACCGGGTGTGGTGCAGAGAGTTTTTCTCTGTTCTACAATGTTCGGGGTGCGGCGTTCTGGGCCATACCCGGGACCGTTGTCGGGGACCCGTGCGCTGTCTGCGCTGCTCGAAGTCCCATCCCGGTACGACCTGCAATGAAAGGTATAGATGCATAAATTGTCTGACCTATAATGAGAAGTCTTCTGGAACTAGACCTGTGAATCATTCCTGTAGAAATAACGAGTGCAAATCTTTTCAGGTGGAACTGGAAAAATATAGAAAACATATAGACTATGGGGATATTGGTTAACGGGAGGCTTTCACCAGATGGGGATTTCCTGGTGTTATAAAAATCGGTTGGTCACATTGTTGTATATAGTGGTTTATATATTTTTGGTAGATCAGTTTTAAAAGGCGTATTTGAAAAAGGTGAAAGTAGTATATTGTAGCATTGTGTAGTATATTGTATATGTGTAGTATATTGTATAAGTGTAGTATATTGTATGTAGTATATTGTATGTAAGCGTGTAGTATATTGAATGGAGTATTTTGTAGTATTGCTGTGTTGCTGGGAATCTATTTGTTTTATTTGGGGTCACAGGTGGTGCCCCCTTTTGTCTGATGTTCGTTAGTTTGTTTTGTTGCGTGGTCGGGGCCGTTTGAATGTGGTGGATATTTAGGTGGGTAACTTCTTGTTTTGGATAATATGTGTTGGATTTTATAGTTTTGAATGTTGTATTTTAGTAGATATTTAGATCGGTATCGGTACTTTAAACCTGGTACGATTGTTGTTATAGTTGGTTCTACTTGTATTTTTTCTGAGCCCGAGAAACCGCATTTGGGGAGGTGCGGGATTCGCCGGGACTTCTCTTGTTTTTGTTGTTGGTTTTTAGAGCCTGTTTTGTTTATTAGGACTTTGGTTGGGGTGATGGATTTTGTTTATGGTTATCTTTGTATATATTGTACAGTAGTCTTATTATAAGGTTGGCCTACTTTTAAAGTGGTATAAAATACTTGTATGGTTGTGATTGTTTATTTTATATTTTCCTGCCAATGTGGCAGTAGATCTGTGGGCCTATGTAACCGGCCCTGGCCAGGCATTTTTAAGGAAAAAACAATAAATATTCTGTGGGCGGTGGGCGTCGCCGTTTTGTCGGTGGCGTGTTTTGCCTGGCTGGTTCCTTTGCGGGCGGGTCCCTGGTCTGCTGGTGGGGGCTTCGGTCGTCTCCGTCGGCGTTCTTCTCCGGGACTGGTGACTTCTGGCCTCGCTCGGCGGAGCGTTGGTCTGCTGTCCCCTTGGGGTTCCGGGTCGTGCGCGGCTGCATGGTGGGGTCGGCGGCTGTCTTTGTCCGGTGGAGTGGGGCGGCCCGTTGACTTGGTTCGTGCTGGGGATCTCTCTTTTTCCCGGCCGGGCGTAAAAAAACTTTACGCCCTCGTTGGCAAGGTGCCCGGTCTGGGTCGTGGAAAGGAAATATTTGCCAATATTGGAGCCAATAACCCCAATATTGGGGTTACATTGTAAATATTTTCAGTGTAATGCCAAGATGTACAATATTGGTCCAATATTGAGCCAATTTTAATGTTACTAGGGTATCACCATAATCAAAAGCTCGTTGCCCTTGACTATTGAGATTTGCTTTTACACAACTGTACTCTTACACATGTGTGCATTGTATTAATTTCTTTATATACATAATGTATAAGGAAAGTATTGTGACGGGGTCGAAAATTCGAATTCGAGTTTTTGACGGCAGAGCACGTTTCAAGCATCCCTGATCACGAATCGAACATTTTTGAAGTGATGTCTGTGTGTGTGAGTGTGTGTGTGTGTGTGTGTGTGTGTGTGTGCGCGCGTGTAGTGGAGACGATATCTCAAGAACGAATGGATCGATTAGAATGACATTTGGTACAAAAATCACAATCCGTGAATACTAGAAGCTTATTGTTTTAAAACACAATCGAATGTTCAGAACCCCCCTAAATTTTCGAGTGAAATCTTGAAAAAATCAACAAAAAATCAAAATCTTTAATAAAGTTACGCAAATAGACATGCCTTATGTAATTTTTCCTTAGATAACGATTGACATTTATCAAAAATAATTTATCAAAAAATCCCATAAATTAAAAAAAATATTAACTATTAAGACACATGTTCAATTTCCATATGTAATATCATACGATACATTCGGTGACATTTTTCTCGTGGATCTAACTCGTTCCATTCACGAGAAAAGATACTTTGAGCAACACTTTTGTATTTGAACGCCAATAGTCATTTATCCGTTGTAAGAATAACTTATTTCTCCGTCCATAACGCTTGACGAAATTTTGGCGACGAATTTAGCGGAATGTCGCCAGCTTGGCGACTTTTTTAAATGATGCCAAATTAACGAAATCTCGCCAAATGGATAAAAATGACGCTAAATCAATGAAAATAACGACTAATGGAAGAAAATTCAATATCTTGGAAAGAATATAAGTATCTACTAAGAGAATAACATAGTTTTTAACTGTAAAAGTAGTAAATTCATTGCATTATGTAAGGAAAGTCATGTTCTGCCCACATCAGATTTTCCTTTAAATGCTACGAAAATCGGAAATCCCCATTTGGCATCACCGCTTAAGCCAGTCATAATCAAATCAAATACAGTTTTCACTTGAACTACAATACATGTGAAATGCAACTGATAAGTTGTTATTATAGGATCAAAAATATTACTTTCAGACTTTAATGTATTTACATGTTTTACACATTCCTGATTATTAATCTTATCATTTTTTAATTGTTTCACTGCTTTTTTGGGTCAGCTTATCTGTGAGTTTGCATGATATTTTAAAACAAGTGAGTTATTATAATGCATTTTATACTGTTTATACTAGAATGTACCTAAAATGGGTGTTTATACTGAAGGTTAATAGAATATTAATTCCTCTATAGATTATAAGATATTCTACGGAACTTGGTTTATACGCCAGATTATACTCTTTTGAACAGTCTAGATTTTGTTTTTGCATTTAATCGGTACAGTTCTGTAGTATTTTTCTCAGAAAAAATATAAAATAAAAAAAGGTCGCCTGAGTACATGGGCATCTCATGTGAGCAACTGATAACCTGTTGCTTACGGGTGGGAGGGACATCGTCTGTCCCAAACGAAGAACCTCTCAAAAAGACATGTATTTGACATACCCTATTCCAAACTGTTCGATCCCCTTTTGCCGACATTGGCGTTCATGGACATTATTTTTATAATTATTTTTGTCATTATTTTTTTAAATGAATTTGAAAAATCGTGGCAACTCAACATATCTAAACTGTTAAGGAACCATTATATTTTCATATTCATTCAGTACAATAAGCATACCATATCACTTGTGGTTTTCTCATTTTTTTTTTCGAGAAATATCATGACTATACTGTTAAGGTACCATTATATTTTCATTCAATACAATAACCATAGTATTAATACATAGTATTAATACATAGTACAATAACCTCATTCTTTATTATTCATTCAGTACAATAACCATATCATGTCACTTGTGGTTTACTCATTTTTTTTTCGAAAAATATCATGCCTATACTGGTAAGGAACCATTATATTTTCATATTCATTCAGTACAATAACCATACCATGTTAGTTGTGGTTTTCTCAATTTTTTCGAAAAATATCAGGCCTATACTGTTAAGGAACCGTTATATTTTCATATTCATTCAGAACAATAACCACACCGTGTCACTTGTGGTTTTCTCAATTTTATTTTTCTAAAAATATCATGCCTATTTAGACTTAACCATGAAAAAATTCAGACATCCCCGAAAATGAGATAATACGTATTCAATATTGCTGAAAGCATATCGATTAATATAAATACGAAATTCGGATTTTTGACACCACCAAGATACTTTCACTTTATTGAAGAATTGTATTTAATCCTGCCAAAATTAGAAAACTAACCCGTTTAATAAATACAGCTACATTATATGTTTATATTTTCTTTCTTTTAATAATATATGGCACTTAGTGTTTGAAATATTACACTAAATCGCATATACGGCTGTATTAGGTACTATCCCTTGAACAATACTAAGTATGCAAAGGTTAATTAATCTAAGTCACCAGAACGTTTATGGAGATTCTAAAGAAACTTTTCGAAAAAGAATATTTTTCTACTTCCCGGGACGGATGTAGTGTGGGGGTTCGAAAATCTGGTTCCGTAAAATACCATTAAGTGTTCTATATGACATGTGTGAAAGCCCCAGGCCGTCCGACTCGTCCAGAGGACTTAGACTATATGACATGTGTGAAATCATTCAATCCTTTAGGTCACAGAGGTTGCATTTGTAGAGTCTGTAATGACACAAACATATTAGATAATTATAATATAGATAATTCTGCATTGAATATAAATTAATGTAAATGAATTAGTATAAATAGATATAAACATCTGCTTATATTAAAAATTAATATAAATAAATGAATATAAATGAATATAAAAATTATCCAGTGCACATTCTGTATCCTTATATTTTGTTTTGTCAATTCTATATCTTAATGAATAAATATAACGTCATTTACTTTCCAGATTATCATTAAAATATTTTAAACTGATCAACAAAATATAATCTTTTGATTACTTTTGACGAATGAATGCAAGGTAATTAATTTGGTGCATTATTTTTATAAAACCGCAGAAACTGAGTTTCGATTTCATGAAACATAATCTTTTCAGTTTAAATACAAAGCGAAATTTTCATTATTTTAGTTTACCTCTCCTTTGCACCATAGTTATTCATCTTCCTAAACAAAGAGGCTGGTGAAGATTTACATTTTTCAGCGATTGTTGTCTTCAAAATCACCAAAAAATGTTTTTGATACGAATAAATATTTTTACTATTTTATGTTTTGAGATGATGATTAAAATCTACTATTCTAGGAAGTGACTTTCTAATTTAAAGAAATAATATCGTAAAAAAATTGATGACATATGATGACAATTGATTATATATTTCCTTCCATAATAGAAATTGGTAACTATGGAGCATCTAAAATGTGAATAAATGAAAGTATTTTCTTTTCAAAGATGCACCTTATAAGTATCATTTTTATTTCTTACCATCTTTTCTATAACGTCTTGTATTTAACATGATCTAATTTTTTTAACTCTGATTATTTTAGTTTATGCAACGTTGTAAAATATATTCTTAAAGTTTATTTAATGAAAAGAGAATGTGGGAAATGCTAATTATTTTCTCTTAGAAAACCAGAAATATTTGAAACCTCGAAGCTTCTCGAAAAAAATATTCTTGATTAGTAAAATATGATTTTATTCAGTTTGATATTATCATAAGCTGGAAGGCAAAGATATCGCGGAATGATTTGGGTTCTGACTTTCAGTATCGTAGATTCTGGAAGAAAGACTGGGTTAGGGTACGGAACCTAAGCCCAATCTCCCTTAGGGTGTGGAACCCGAGAATGCCCACATCATTGTAGTTAGGAATCCGTAGTTCTTAGTCAAAATAGACCTCGTATGAAATGACACCAAAACTTTAGTATAATCCAATACAGTACAATCCGCTACCTTTGAGGAAAGTTTTGGTTACGAAAAATTGATTTAAGAAGAAAATTCTATTCATATTATAGCAGAATTTTGAATTATACAAGACACAAAAACTGCATACGCTTTACACATTTTGGAAATGGTATTGTTTGTCTGAAATTTTTCTAATTGAATGTTTTGACGATATATAAATAACGTTTTAAGACTTTAACATATTTCGAAGACTTGCAAAAATTTCGACCTTTTGTTTTACTTTGTGGACACTTTAGGAATAATTACTCTTAGTCTTACACTGTAAATAGCAAAAGTTATATTGGACCCTAAAGAGGGAAAGGATCGGAGAGAAGCAAGTTCTTATAGGCCAATATGCTTGCTCCCAGTTTGGGGTAAGATATTGGATAAGATGATCACTTATAGAATGATTCACCATCTTGGTAACCAATTGAGCGACAAGCAATTTGGATTCAGGAAGCACAAAAGCACGATAGATGCCCTAAAAGCAATTGTGGAAAGCAGGAATGAGAACAAAAACAGCAATAAAATAACGTGTTTGATATCGTTAGACATCAAAAATGCTTTTAATACGGTAAAGTGGATTGATGTGAGAAGACAAATGAATAGTTTCTCGCTACCAACGGAAATAAAGAATTTGGTTAATGATTTCCTGAGTGAAAGGAAGATCCTTATGGAAGATTCTGAAGTATACTGGGATTATAATATTGGAATACCACAGGGATCTAGTTTAGCTCCAATTTTATGGTTATTAATAATACACGAAGCATTGAAGATTGAATTCAATAATGAGGAAACTAGAGTACAAGCATTTGCTGATGACATCGTTATAATTATGAGGGCAAGTGCGTCTTACCTCTTTGGTGAGATGGGAACAACAGTTATAAAGAAACTTGAAGATTGGGCAGAAAAATTTGGACTTAGGTTTAGTACGGAAAAATCCAAATTTATTATGTTTCCATTTAAGAAAAATATTACTTGCATTCCAAATATAAAGATGTATGAAAGAAGGATAAGTTATGATAAGAATCTAAAATATCTTGGTTACAGTTTGATTGTGAAATGACTTGGATTCCTCATTTAAATGAAATCAAGAATAAAGTATATTGAAATTCCAAAGCAAACTAAACAGATTCATAAGAGCAACCTGGGGCCTAAGACCCGAGATTAGGAAGGAAATCTACCTAAAAGCTGTAGAAAAATATATATCCTATGGAGCAGAGATTTGGTATAACGATATAAGGAGAACAAATGATAAAATTCTACAAATTCAGAGAATAGCATTACTCGCTATAACGAAAAGCTATAGAACTACATCTAATATGGATTTGCAAATATTAGCGGGATGTCTCCCCCTTGATCTAAAATTAAAAGGAGATACGAAGCTATATAGAAGTGTAAATGGAATGGAGGATTTACAAATTGGAGAAGAAATTGTGGAGCAAATAAATATTAAAAAACCAAGTTTTATAAGGAAACCCCCTTGGGAAGAATCATTATTATATTGGAATGATAAAGTTCCAAATAATGGAGGAAGAGTTATTTATACTGATGGCTCCAAAATTGATGGAAAAGTGGGTAGTGCATTTGTGGTTTATCAGGATAATGAAATTCTATACCACGAACAACATCGATTGAATGACGAAACAACAGTCTACAATGCAGAATTATTAGCCATTTTGAAAGCATATGAATATATTCGAAATAATAATATAGGAGAAACTCATATTTGTACCGACTCCCGATCGGTACTACAGGCACTTTGTGCTTATGAAAATAGTAATAGGTATATCAACGATCTTAAGGGAAAATTGATTCACAGTAAGGATTTCGTCAAACTTCATTGGGTAAACCCCCATATTGGTATTATAGGTAATGAAAAGGCAGACGAGTTGGCGAAAGAAGCTACCAAGAAAGCATCAGTTGACCTCTACTTTAAATGGAGCAAAGACCAACTAAAGAAGAAGATCCAGAATGATATGATCTTGGAATGGCAAGGAAGGTGGGACCAGCTATGTACAGGAAAGTGTCTTCACAATGAAATAAAGAAAGTATCTACGAAAAGGCTTTATGGAGACTTTTTCATTAATCAGGTTTTAACTGGACATGGTGCATTTAGAGAGTACCATAGATTTTTCGGTAAAGATAAAATGTGCTATTGTGGTAAAGCGAGTGGATCTGTATACCACACTATTTACGAATGTGAATTATGGGATAAAATTCGGAATGAAACTTTCCCTAAGAATTATAAAAATGTTGGTTTATTTAATTTATGTATGCACTTTAAGTGCAGGTATGGTGTTAAAGAAATAATGAAAAATATTTTATCTTTTTCATTAGAATTGAAAAGTGTTTTGCTGTTATATTGATTGTTTTTATGATGGATTTTAGATTGTATTTGAAGTGGAATTATGTAATGTGAATTAAATTATAGTGTGAATTGGATTGTATTAAAAGAAGATTGTATGTTAAGATGATTGTAAATATTGTAATATAAGAACTAATTTGAAATTGGATTGTATTATATAGTAATGTTTGATTTATGAAATATGTTGATTGATATTATGATATGTTGGCGATTGATTATAAAATATGTATTATTTATATTTATTTTTTATTTTTTGTTGAATTCATGATTTTATCCAAGTGTGATATTTTGTTATTATAATTTATTCCTTAAGAATGAAGGATGTTTGGTTTTAACCCTAAATGAAGGGTTCTTGTAATTTTGTAATGATTAATAAAGTGTGAGGGATCAGTCAGAGGATGACTCTTGGCAGATGGTGGTTCGTGTTTGTCCGGGCTTGTTTTTGGTGTCTTGCACCTCCTGCCTGCGCGGTTGGTCCTTTCTGGCGGCGCGCGGATGGGGTGGAGCGCCGTGGCCATGGGCCACGGCTTGGTGTCCCGGGAGCGCTATTGCAGCGACTGCGCATCTTTCCCGTGTATCTTCGGGTGGGTCGGTGTTCTTGATAGAGTTAGTCGTACACTATGGAATGCATTTTTCTATTTCTGGCACCTTTGAATATTAACAGACATTCTTCTCTATTGGATATTGAAATATAACATTCATTACTTATGATATAAGAATTTATTACTTTCTCTATATATGTAGTAGAATGTATAAGTACTTATATAGTATATTAAGTATATAGGGAAATTATTGTGCTGGAGTTGAAAATTCGAATTCGCGTTTTCGACGAAGAGCACGTTTCAAGTATTCCTAAACACAAATATTTTGTTTTTGAGATGATGGATGTATCTCTCTCTCTCTGTGTGTGTGTGTGTGAGAGAGAGAGTGTGTGTGTGTGTGTGAGTGAGTGTGTGTGTGTGTGTGTGTGTGTGTGTGAATGCAATATCTCCTGAACCATTGAAGCGTTTCGAATGAAATTCAGTACAAATAATGCAGTCGATGAGTATTGGAACCCTGTGGATTTTGAACACAATCAAACGTTCAAAAGGCAACCAAATTTTCAAAAAATTTTTTTAAAAATCATTGAAAAATTAATAATATTAAATAATGTTACATGAATGATCATTTCATATGTAATTATTTTTAGAAAACGAAAAACATAAACTTCAGACGGCTAGCATGAACTGTTCTCAAGATATTAGACGTTTTTCCAATAAATATATCAAAAAATTACATAACATAAAAAAACATTAACTATTATCTGATATGTTTTATTTTTATATGCAGTATTAAGCAAAACCATTGTAAACTTCATTTTCGTGGATCCAGTTTGTTCCATTCAAGAAAGAACGTAATTTGAGAAATGGTTTTGCATTTTAATGCCCCAAAATTCGCCAGGAGTTACTTATTTATAAATCTTATATCCATCTGTCTAAACGATTGGCGATAAATTGGGCAATATGGCTTCTAATTTTGGAAAAAAATTCGCCAACTTGGAGACGGTATTCTATGAAAATGCCAAATTGACGAAAATATCGTCAAAAATGAGAAAATGACTCTGCATTAACACAGATGAATTCAAATTGACGAATTAATTATTGAAATGTATAAGTAATATATAAGTGCCTACATATTATATTAAGTATATAGAGAAATTATTGTGCTGGGGTTGAAAATTCGAATTCGCGTTTTCGACAAAGAGCACGTTTCAAGTATTCTTAACACGAATATTTTGTTCTTGAGATGATGTATGTATGTCTGAGTGTGTGTGTGTGTGTATGGGGGGGGGATGAATGTAATATCTCACGAACCATTGGAGCGTTTTGAACGAAATTCTGTACAAATAATGCACTCGATGAATACTGGAACCCTGGTGATTTTGAACACAATCAAACGTTCGAAAGGCAACCAAATTTTCGAAAAAAATTTTTAAAAATCATTGAAAAATTAATAATATTAAATAATGTTACATGAATGATCATTTCATATGTAAATATGTTTAGAAACGAAAGACATGAACTTTAGACGACTAGCATGAACCGTTCTCAAGATATCACACGTTTTCCCAATAAATATATCAAAAAATTGCATAACATGAAAAAACATTAACTATTGTTTGATATGTTTAATTTTTATATGCAGTATTAAGCAAAACCTTTGTAAACATCATTTTCGTGGATCAAGTTTGTTCCACTCACGAAATAATGTAATTTGATAAATAGTTTTGCATTTTGATGCCCAAAAATTCACCAGGAGTCGCTTATTTATAACTCTTCTATCCGTCTGTCTAAACGCTTGGCGATAAATTGGGAAATATGGCTTCTAATGTTGGAAAAAATACGCCAACTTGGAGACGGCACTCTATAATAATACCAAATTGACGAAAATATCGTCAAAAATGCAAAACAGACTCTACATTAACGCAGATGATGCCAAATCGACGAATTAATTATTGAAATATTTTTAGATATGGACTATGCGTAATTATTATTGCTTATTACAGATGCTAGCAATATTGATACTTGTCAAATTAGAGTTGCGCAAAATATAAGTGAATCGAATGCTTTGAAATAGCCTTACATATTGTCATCTGGAAAAGCGTAAAAAAAAAATCAAAGTTAAAAACATTGCGGACGGATATTTTAAATCATTTGTCGTTGTCAAAAAGTAAATGCATTGCGTTGCACAAGGACAGACATGTGCTGCCCACTTCTATTTTACTTGATATTAGACTATATGACAGAAATTGAAAAAAACTGCACCATAATTAGTTTTTAAATAATATTTCTTTAAAATAAAAAAAACATGACAAATATTTTGTTTATATGTATATAGCAAGAAAAAATTGAAAGTATTTGTCTCCGTCTGCTTTTCGAATTAGCAGCAAATGCTCTCTTGATATCCATTGACAAGTTTCTCAGCAAAAGAAATATATGTTTCCAATAAACCACTAAGAATAGCGTCCATTTATAGCGAGTAGCACAGTTCCGAATTCTTAAGAACGATTATTTTTCTGTGGACACCTCTCATCGATATCCGTTTAAAACTAATTCTCAGGAGGAAAGAACATTTGTCTCTGCATGGCGCTTACTGTTTATTTTCTTTATATTTCATTTAATAGAGACAAATAGTTTTAATGTCATAAATAGCTAAAATATGAATATGCTTAAATTGGAGCTTTTCGTCTCGTTTTCTAAGATCAGATTTTGCAACATGTCAGTTTTTTTTTAAATTCCAATGTTTTGTTCACATTTTATTCCTTAAGTAGAATGAATCACCCACCATTGACCGGGTTCTGAATAAGTACCCGCTATTTAAATTATATATTTACAAATAAACCAACTCAATTTCCAAATTGCATCTTTACATCGCTTTAATTTCCAAATCATTTCCTCTATTTGCTTCAAACCAAAGACACATGATCCTTACTCTAGTAGAGAAAGGGTGGCTCAAACTGAAGGTATGTTTTATAAGATATGTTTCGACCAGCATGCACTGAAATGTCCGTCCAAGACAAAACTCAAAATTATTTCATTAACGAAACCGGACATTAAAATGTTTATGCGTTTGATTGAAAAATCATAGAAAATAAAATAATCTATTAATCCATTTATTGAGAATGCAAATATATACACATATTTGTCAAGTTATATAATTGCACTAATCTTCCTTTTTCGGATGCGGCAAAAAAAGTATCAGGTAACCTAAACATTTCGATGTATTTGAAATACATAAAAAAATAAATATAAAGGAAATCTGATATTAATTTGTTTCAAAAAATGGTGAAGAAACGTTTAATGGTCTTTCCAATGGTGTCCAGATGGTAACTATGTAATAATATTTTAAGTCGCTAAGGAAACTGTATGCTTGAGAATCTCTCAAAATCGTGTTATTACATAAAATAACTAAAAAACATTCGAATTAAAAAAGAAATATCGTCAAGCAATATTATCCCGGTGTTTTGAAGTAACTCTGTGCAAAATGTCATTGTTGTTTGAAACTTGGATTCCCCATTACATACAACACACACACAGAGACACACACAAACATTTTCTTTTATACTGTAAAATTCTATAATTTCTTCATATTTTGAATATAATTCGTATTTTGAGTTAAAAACATAGTCACCACTCACTAAGCCCATTTCCTTCCTTGAAATCATTTGCAATTACGAGGTTTGTAGTAAGCATTGAATAAGCTAATTTACATATTTTAGTTAATTACGTAATTGCGTGGTAACTAACAAATTAATCCAATTACCCCAAATTTTATGGAATAAAAACACAGAATTAGTATTTATTCTAATTTGGTTAATGCAAAAATATGTTAAAAACCAGAAGAACGACCGGAAAAATTATTAAAAACAAATTTTAAATGCCGAAGCTACATTTCTGCCAAGGCAACGTTTTTACCAAAGCGTGTATTCCTTTTTAATTGTATTGTTCAAAGGTATTGAAAAGCTAGAAGGCTAATGGCTTAATTGTCAACATCTTGGCATTTGCAAATAGATAATTTCCTTGATGCGTACAGGAGGAAAATGAGCTTAGTTTTTGTATTTAAGCTGATTTAAGACAAATACAAATGTTAAGCTCAATTCGACTTTCTCATATCAAAATTTATTTTTATTATTATTTTTCATTTTGCAAATTTTACAAGAATTTTTTTTAAATATGTATTGCTGATCCGTATGATAACAATTATTACAATTATGACGTGTTACCCTTTATCTTAAAGATATGAAAAATATTTCGATTGTAGTCATCTTTGGCAATGTACCTCCGAGGGTAATAAAATTTCTTTAACTTGTTCAAAGTTTCTATGTTAAATTCATGAAATTTCTAATAATTCCCAACGTTTTTTCTCGAATTAAAAATATCTACCTAGTTCTAGATAGTTCTTTAACAAGGCCGAATATAAAGTTTCGTGAAAATTCCTTAATCTTTGTGGCAGCAATAGTGTACACAACAAATCGAACATCTATATACACATAGATGGAAATCACGCTAAAATTAGTCGAAAAATGTTCAGGAGGTCTTAAAATGTATATTCTTATCAAAATCTCGAAACTGAAAATTTTCGTAAAAACAATGCTATGAGAAAAATATATATATGAAAGTATGCAATATGAGAAAGTAAAAATTAGATTTCAATTTTATTATTATATGTTTTATTTTGTTTTACAATTTATGATGTTAAGCTCTGCAATCTTTATCGAAAATCGTGCTCATTTAAACCCTGTCCCGTGGTTTATACCATAAATTTTCATGGTTTTAGTATTCTGTCACACCGAAGGGCATCTGGGGGCGCGGTAGCCCATTGGTTGGCGCGCTGGAGTTGCACTCGGTAGGCCCGGGTTCGATTCCAGCCACTGCCAAAACTGCCGCCGTGTTCATGCGGAGTACGATCACGTTAAACATGTGGGTCCGAAAGTCCTTCCGAGAGGTTGGTGGTAGGGTAAGGAGGGTACGGTCCCTGTGGATGCCTCCCCCACTGGGTTCCGGTCTAAATTGGGTGGCACTTCCCAACCGTCCAAACTGTTACCTTACACCTTTCTGGTAGGTCGGACGGTCTGGGTTTCAACAACAACACCTAAGGGCATCTGAAAAGTATTTTCACAACTTATTTTTCAACACTAAGGAAAAATAAAAAAATACCGGCTCCTCTAGATTCTGTTCCGTGGTCTATACAATAAGTGTGCTGTTATTCAGTATTCCAGCTCTTCGGGTGAGCCCCTTGAACGTCTGGGATGTAATGTCTTTTCTATCCCCCCCTTTCCCCCCAGAGTAAATATCAAAATCCGGCCTGTATAGGTTCTGTCCCGTTATCGATGCCTGAAGTACGTGTAGTGATTCAGCTGTCCAACCTATGAAGTAGGTTCTTGTAGGTTTAGAAAGCGGTTTTACCAAAATTTAATTTTTCTCCTACTCTTGGGGGGTGAGAGAAACCGGATCAGTTAATGTCTGCCTCGTGGGCAGTACTATCAATCAGTGTGCAGAGTTTCAGAATTTTAGCTTCTCAGGTATGCTTTTGGAGGTATTGAAAGGTTTTAAAAATATTATTTCCCTTGCTGACCCAAATAAATCAAAAATCCTTCTCTGTTGATTTCTGTCCCATTAGGGCAACTATAAGTGTCCAAGGTTTCAACTTTCTAGCTCGCCGCAGGGCTTGCAAGATATTATGGAAAGTCAAAAACATGTTGTCGAACTTACATCTGAGACCACTGTCCTAGCCTATCTACATTTTTCTTAGAAATAATTAATCAGGGCTCCGCGTTTACTCGAAAAATGCCAAGTTGGGCTGGAACAGGCCAATCCGTAGAATTTTAATATATAACTTGATTTGTTTAGAAAATAATTAGTATGGATCTTAGTTCAGCTTATTAAAAAAAATTAAAATGAACTGAAGGCATAAAGCAACGAACTTAGAGGCAACATCACTAAAGCACCGAGCTTAAGGCAAAATCACTAAAGCAACGAGCTTAAGACAACATCTCTGAAGCAAACTGTATTGTTTGTGAGGGAAGAACTTTTTACAACTCTTTTGTATAACGCAGCCACATGCGAGTTAGAATTAGCATATGATTGTTTCATACAAAGGATGTTGTAGCATTTTTCAAACTTTGTTGGTCCCGGTATTTTATGACGGAACCTCAAACTGAGACGAAGTCCACTGTGATTCACATCATACATTCCAATTTTATACGTTTTTGTTAATGTTTAAAAAAATTCACACAAAACTATCACGGGTTCCGCGGAACTCACTTTGCAAAATACTGCTTTATGGCAATATACTTCTTTTTACAGAATTGTCTAAGTCGTGTTCTCTCAATATCTGTTTATCTTATTTCTCCAATTAATACTTTTTTTTATTATTAAGAAAATGAAAAATGCTTCAATCTAATTTTTTCGGACAATAGCGTGCTATGACTGTAAATTTATCATAAATTTTTATATATCTACTACTTCTTTACTGGACGTCAAATTCTGCAAATAAATATTTTTTTACAAGGGCAATTTTTCCGAGGCGGTTAAAATGTCAAGAATGAATGTTTTGAATGATGATTCAATGATGTAATTAAAGTTTCTAATGGGCCTTTATATAGGCCTTCGGTTTAACTATATTATCGAATTATAAATGTTAATTTTGAGAAATAATTATATAAAATTTCAGAATATACATAAATGGAGTAAAAAAAGTAAAAATGTAAATAAAGTTCGCTCTCTAGACACATATCCGTACAGTACACTAGTAATTTTAAAATATATATTTAAAATGTTATAAATTATGTTTACTTATTACCAATTACCTTAAAATTAACAAGTGGAGTTAACGGCAGTTCTATTTCAAAATTTGTGATTTTCTGGAAGGGCATTTAAAAATGTTAAAACATTCAGTATTAAAACCCATTGCAGACCTTCATGCTTGGTACGAACGTTCATTTAAAAAAATAACGCTTGTAAAACTTTGGTTTGCCATAAATATTTTAGCTTAAAATGTAAATTCTGTTATTTGAATGAAGTTGACATCATTTTCATATTATTACTAATGAATATGGAACGTTAATTTTTAATGATTTGAAATAAAATAGTTAAAAGTCTGTTCTCAGGATTAATTTCTTCATATTTTAAGTACAGTAAATTAATCTCTTTGTTAAAGCACTGTATTTTATTAGGTATTATAAATCATAATAGTTAAGAAACAACTACTAATGAATTTCAAAATTCTAAGAACTTCTAGATAAATAATTTTTACACAACAAAACATTTCCAAAGTAATTTGAAATAATGACGTTAATTTTTACGATTATACAGCGTTCCTTTAATCCAAATTTTTTGCTTTTAGTGAAAGAATTTTTCGTTAATTAATTCTCTGAAATAATTAGCTGCAAAAATTTGGCAGAATTAATAACCCTAATTCCCTAATGAAAATAGAGCTGAAAGTAAGTAGTCTGTCACTTGTAAATTACTCATTTAGAACTATAGTACTATCATATTTATTTTACTTTTTCAGTTTTTCATGAATATGTTGACTCTATGTTTTGTAATATCTTTGTCAAATTAAATATCATTTTTACTCCTTAACATAGTATATTCAAACGTTTTTTTTTCCAAATGATCAGACACTTGATCGTCTAATCATCTTTAGAGATTGAATAGAGAAGCATTTTCTCGTCAACCCCTAGATGGAGAACTCTTGACTATGCCTAATAGAAGGGGCGTAACACACTACGCCCTTAGTATATACCACAAAATATATGCCTACCGGTGGACTCGAACCCACAACCCGACAGCCGAGAGAACACGAGGAAACCCTTGTTGGAAACGAGGAAACCTTTGAACTTTCAGTCACCGTGTAAGCGTATATGCAAATGCTAAATACGTGTCTCGTTCTTCTCCCCTACATTCATTTCGCTTTTACTCTTTGATGTTTTGTTCAACATTTTTGACGGACTCATTTCCAGCTCTTAGAGTAGTTAGAGATCTGAAACACGGTACCACCTTTCAGAGAATTTTCATCTATCAAATTTCCATGCCATGACTTTGTTTATACCATGTTCTAAGACGTCAATACATGTATATAATACTGCGTAAGTTTAGAAGTGAATTACGTTAAAAAAATGTAAACCAAGAGATAAAATATGAGAAGAAAAAAATGTTTGATCTACTACCATATACAGCAACGGTGCAAGAAAAGGTTGAAATTAAAATTTAATCATGCACCAGACTGAATCATTATTTAAAATTGATATTATGCAAAATTGTCGAAACGAAATGAAGATGCAGACAATTGAAATAGTCTAGTCAAATTTTCATAATATCAATTATATATAACGATAATAATTATATAGTATTGTTATGAATTGAATCTACTTAAACCCTCAAATTTGTTCAATTTAGAGCGTGATTAAAACTTAATTTCTACTTTTCCATGCGTCCGGAATGTGGAGTATGTGTGTGTAGGACCCTATGTAGGGAAATACATTGAGAAACTTGTTCGTATCATAATTTATATTAATGGTTCCAATGTTTTTGATAGTCTGCGTGTATGTGTGTTGACTGATTTTCTCTTAAAACCAGTCAGTATTCAATACCCGAATTAAATTATGTGCTACTATGTATGCATCAATGTATCTATCTATAGAGCAAGTGCAAATATATAAAAGCGAATTGTCTTCTTCTCGAGCTTAGATGACTTTCCCAGTTGGATTCATCGGCGCGCGTTTCTTCGTTTTTTTTTCAATTGTTTTTTAATTTTTCTCTTTCAAAAACATTTTACTGTATTTAACAAGTAATGCATCAATATATAGTGATCGACATGTAATTAGACAAATTAGACATGTGATATTGACTTACTTGCAGCTATCCATATTCAGAAAAATTCTAGTAATTTAGTTAATAAATTGTCCAGTACTCCATTTTTGTCCGCAGTTGGAGAAGTGCCCTGTAATTTCATTATTTTCATTTATATTTGTTCCATTTCTTAGAGATTGGAGCTCTGAAGTGTCGTTTTGAAGTTTTACATTTTGTTGGGTATCCTTTATTCTTATTTAAACTTTTTACGTCTTGTTTGGATATTTCTTTTGGGTTTGAGCGCGCGACAATCTAGTGTGTTATTTTTCGTTTAGGATTGGCTGGAGTATTCTTCTTTCTAAAGTCTGATTGTCTCTCCCAAATGGAATCTTAATCCAGGACTCGATTGTTTAATCATATTTGACTTAGTTATCATTTAATAAATAAAAATATTGAGTTTCCATAGAATGGGTCAATGGAATAATATCACAGAATGAGGATAACTATCAAATGTCGAGATTGGGGATTAAAGGCGTTTCGAGGCTGGTGCTCTGTCCTGGACGACTAATCCGTTGGAATAATTTATTAAAATGTACTGTGGAAATAAGGGGTCATTCAGAATTAAGGGAGCAATCTTAAATTAATTTCGGTTGCAAGTGCTAACTAAAACGTTTACTTTCTATACCGATTGATTTCACACAACAATTTTAGAACACCTATTTCATCACCATTTCGTCGATACTAGCCTTTTCCTTACGGCGGTACAACAGTTGTACCACTGAAAATCTCTTTCTTCTTCTAGAACGGCTCTGGTTTATCTGCTGTACCAGTCTTTCCCCCCCCCCCTTTTTCTGGGAAAGGAGGAGAGCGTCCATTGTATCCAGTTCAGTGCCTTGAAGAATATCTGCAGCCCCTTCCTTCAAGTTTCTCCTGACTGAAGGGGGAACGGGTTACGAACAAAAGACAAGGTCATTGAAGGTGTTTATTTAGAGTTGTGGAATTTTCAGTTATTTCGCCGTTCTGGATTTGAAGAAATGGATTTTTGGATCCGTAATGTAAAGGCTAGATTACTGAAAACATTATAGCACTGTTGAGCAATGCCGAACACTTTGAGATGATTATAATTTACGACGAAAGTAATCTATCTCCTAGTTTCGAATGCAACCGATCTCAACAGATATCAAAAACTAAAGGACGTGTTTATTTTTTTCAAATATTCTGTTATGGAAACATCTGGAAGAAACGAAAATATCAGTTTTTAACTTACTTAAAGGTAAAAATATTTTATAACCAAACTCATATATCTATCCTTATCAGTTTCACAGACAAACTACTGAAAAATGTAGTCTTAAAACATAAATGACTTCTTTGAACCTCTACAATTTGTGAACGGCCCCTGGATTCATGGATTTCAGTGTATACAAGCGTATCAACAAGCTACGATAAAGTGGTGTAAGTCATTAATATGACAATGTATTAAGTCATAAATTTACACTTTCGAAATCCATTCTTTTTTTGCACTTTACTTGATGATATAGGCATAACATTTTTATAATTTAAAATTTTTACGGAGGAGCTGTATAAAAATATTATTGTATTATTATTTTACGAATGTATTGAATTTTTTAAGATCACTATATTGTATAATTTCCTACTTTATTTAAAGCATTTTTGAATTTCGAACTATATATATATATACCTAATACCAAAGGTTAAAAAAATCTTCCAGTGTTCACTATTTTTGTTAACACACTGTATATCAAAGCATCAGTTAGAACTGTTTACTTGATCCAATAACATGTGTGTCGAAAGAGAAATATAAATTTCTTATAAACCTCTAAGAATGGCTTTCCTTATTGTTCTGAAGCACAATTTCGAATTTTTAATACTTTTTTTTTCTATAGATACTTTTCATCGATATCCGTTTAAAATGAATTCTATAGCTGAAAGAACTTTTGTCTCCTTTTCGTATATAATGTTTCTTTCTTTAAGGTTTACTCAATGGAAGCAAATAGATACTGTGTAAAAATGATTAAAATTTTATCATCCGACTTAAATTGAGTTTTTCTTTCCACTGCTTTAGTTAGATCTTATTAAATTTACTTTTTTTTATCTTCGGATTTTTTTATTTTTATTTTGTCACTGTATATTTTGAATTTTAAATGAACATTTTCTATTTTTTATTTTCGTATTGTGCCTTTTAATATCCTCACTTCTACAATTTCTTGAAATTTGAAATACAATGTTTAAATGTTGAGTTAATAGCAAAGGCAAATCTATTTCCGGTCTAAATCGCATTTGTTTTCGTTTAAAATTTATAGCTCAATTAAAAATGTTATCTCGTTAATAGGATATATATACAAGGTGATTATAAAAAAAACGTTGCCGATTTACGTATATGAATCCCTAGCAATCACACCGTTGAAGTAAACGGAAAGAAATTTTGGTTGCAGGTATTTTGAAGTATGCGCTCAAGAATGTTGTGAAGAAACAACAGTCCTGGTCTCACAGGTAGGGTTACAGTGACACAATTCCGAAATTTTCAAATGACAACACCTACTTTTTTTAATGGAATGTGATCTTCATAATGGAAAACCATAAATGCCGTTGAAATGGTACCTACAGCATGAAAAACGCCGGAGCTAAGCAGAGACTAAGAAAAGAGTTATAACAACCAATACGGACAGACCAGCGACAGAAAAGCAAAACATATTATTGTGTTTTACAAATTTCCCACGTGCCCGCCATCACACACGATGACACTTTGCATGCGGCAGATGGTAGATAACAGTGAAATACGTACCATGACAAGAGGGATCTGTTAAACCTCACATGTGGTGGCATCTCTCAAATCAAATAGAGTGTGCGGATTACATACATACACATTGGATTTGATGTATTCCCACAGTCAGAAATCCATTGCAGTGAGATCGGAGGACCTGAGTGACCACGGAATCATGAAATGGCGGGAGAGAATTCTGTTAGCAAGCTTTTGTGTCAATAAACGTTTCACAGAAGAATCCACACGTGGGGGAGCGTCATCTTGCATTCACATGACTTCATATATGGCATTTTGCTGTTGCAATTCCGGAATTATGTAATTGGTCAACACTGCTTCATAGCGACCATTCGTTACCTTACACATGTGTAGATCTGCGACAGTAACCACTTTCAAAAGTAATGACCTAGGATGAAGGTGCTTGTTATCCCACACCACACAGTCACTTTTACTTGTTGTAACAGTTTTTTGTAACGATTCTTCGAATTCACATTAACAGTCAAGGAGAGATGTGCCTCGTCCGTCCAAAGAATGAGTAAAGACCTTTTATTATCATCATCATACCGCATGAGGAATTTATTGGCAAAATCTAAGTGTAGTTGGTGATCACCCGCTAGCAACATCTGGACACGATTGAAACGATACGGAAACATGTGGAGAACAGAACGCGGAATCTTGCGGACCGTAGAATTCAGCAAATCCGACACACGTGAAACACCCCGTGCACTTGCAATACAACCTTCCCTTATCGTTTCATGCACTTCTGCAACAACCTGGACAAGAACTGAATGTCGTCCAGACCGAGATCGATCGCATGTGCAACCAGTTTCTTCAAAATTGCGTATCAAGTCCCGTACAACTTGTACAGAACATGGGCCTCGTCGTAGACGATGGTTTGTGTGGTTGAGACGTAATGCCTCTGCGATATTTTTCCCATTCAGATTATAGAGCTTTACCATTTCACCTCGTTGCTTTACTGTAAGCATCATGTTGGTCAAGTCGAAGAGCAAGAAAGCAAGCGGCACTGAAATAACAATGTATTTTCTTTCTCCGATGACGTCATTTCTTTCTCCGATGACGTCAGCCATGACGGTGTCTTACACCAAACCTGGATATCTGCATACCTTGGTCTCTTCTTCTCCTTTTAAATGAGACTCACCAGACTATGTTCTGAGCCGGATACACGGTGTGGGATGTGACGTCAATGGAACATAAATTCGTGTTCTGGTGAATGTCACAGTTGTTTTCACTTTTTCTTAGTCGCTGTCTAGCGCCAACATTTTACATGCTGCAGGTACCGTTTCAACGCCAATTACGGTTTTCACTGTTAAGCTCACATTCCAAAAAAATACGATTCCTTCTCCCGTCCAGCCGTGTTGGGAGAAGTTATGGGTCTAGCAAATAATCTCCCACAACTCCTGTCCAAACGTTTATGGTAAATCGTTGTTGAGCACCACGTGGCCTTGTTGCTCGCGGGTTTTCAGGCGACCAAATATGCCAGTTGTGTATATTCACAATACCGTCCCTTGAAAATGAAGCTTTGTCCGTAAGCAAAACCAGACTGGAAAATGGACCTGCGCAGCAGCTTGTTGCAAAAACCAAACTTAAATCCGAGTCGCAGGAGATAGTCTCTTTCTCCGAGTAGCTAGACACGTTAGATTTGCGACACACACTGGATTGCGAAACGCCAAACCTACGCGAAATGGCTCGCGCACATGTATTTGAGTCGCGTTGAACTTCGCGTATGATCGCTTCTTCTATGGCAGGTTCACACTTCGTTCTGTCTCGACCAAAATTGTGTGTACTCCAAATGTCCCTGTTGTACATAATATTTGGTTCAAACGACCAAATGTCTGATAATGGGGCATCCGCCGATTTGGATAGCGTTGTCGATACAAACACTGTGCTGCGCGTCCATCTCCTTTTGCTACCCCTAAATCAAACGCATCTCTGCCATTTCTCTATGACTGTAGCTCTCCATCCTGCATCAGCAACGATCTCGCCTCGAATGATCTTGCAGCAATTCCAAACTCACTTACTTGCAAAGAGCTCCCTCTAGCGGTCGCTCTTTGCGTTTGCGACCCCATGTTCTATTGTAAAAATGACTTGTTTCTGTTTGACAGACCTACCCTTAAAGTCTGTCTTATATATATATATATATATATATATATATATGAACATGAAGAACTGCTTACTCTAGTTCAATATATTAAAGATTTTAAATAATATCCGTCAATTAGAATTTGAAATATGATATCTTACAAACAATGATACCAGATTGGGAAAAAATGATACCAGAGAATTAAAAGAATCTAAGGATTAAGAGATCTAAGGGCATATATATATATATATATATATATATATATATATATCCAGAAGGATAATGCAATACATTAACAGCATGGACAGGATGATCAGTAGGCCGTAGGACCACTTCTAGCAACCGTTAGTGTAATGGGTGTAATGAACATGCGAATCGATTTCTGAGGCATGGATGACCACATGCCTTCAACCATCCTCCACGCGTGATCTTTTGTTTGAGGTCGGGACAGAGCTGTTAAAAGATGGCCAATCACGTCCTATATATAATCGATGGGTGAGAGATCTGGTAACATTTGGATACATTAAAAGACTTGTCTGATGACGATTGCCATGTGCTGTCGACCGTTATCTTACTGATAACCGAAAAGTGGATTTAGCAATCACTGAAGGTATTGCAGTTCATCCGTCCGCATCACCTCATCCACATATCATTGTGCCTCCATTATGTCTCTTATATGTACCAGAGGTGAATGGCTATCGACACCGATGGCACCCAAATCATTATTCCACTTTATAGAGCATTATGACATCCAGCAGTCGCAGCAGGATTGAATATGTTTCCATGTCGCCTCCAGACTCTCACACGACGACTATCATTCTACAAATAAAACCGCGACGCCGAAGACTACTATGTCCAATCCAGTCGTCCAAGAGGAACAAGCACAACACCATGGCAATATATCACGCCGTTCTCTTGTCGTCAATAGCTGTCTCCGTAAAGGACAGTTTGAGTGGAAGCCGCTTTCGGCTAATTGTCGAGAAACTGTTCTCGCTGATAATGGAACATCCAATGTACCCTGTAAATTCTGCAGTATGTCGACTGTCCTCATTTGTCTGCTCTTCACAGCGTAGCTTTTAATGCATTGATTAACGCATGCTGACGTACGTCTAAATAGACCTGAACCACTGCGACGATATGCTGCCCTTCTTCAACACATCTTCTACAAATCATTTGCACACTTAATGCATCTTCGCGTGTTTCAGCAGCGATATGCCGGTGCGACCACTCAGCCGTAGGTAAGCCTAAAAGGAATCGCCTCGCTCGATCGTCCAAATGTTACAAAGGACTTCGACGTCGTCGTCTATTTATCTCTTCAACGACACTTGTCTTCAAAAACAAAAAATAGCTGAGAAAATGTGTTTCCGTAGATGACAGACAGAAACAACTGTCGGCTTATCTGCCTTTTCCATCCTTCTATCTCGCGCTGTAATTACCTGACCATTTGCATTTCTGATCATTTGTATACATTAGCCAGCTGCCTTTGTCTCATAATTTGCTTAAATATACGGTCAAAGCTTCATGAAGTTGCAATATATATATATATATATATATGTATAATATAAATATATATACGCTCCCTGATTATATATATATATATATATATATACCCTAAGTGTTTGTCCAGTGTACATATTACCAATGTTCACTTTGTCAAACCTAAAAGTTTTCTAAATGCCCGCAAAATCGTTTCTAATAAACAGTTAACAGCGAAATGCAATCATGTTAAAATGGGCGTCTATCTGGATTCCTATAGGTTTGTTGGGTTGCTTTAGAATTTAGGTAATTTGGAGGTTTGGAAGTTTACTTTTATTTCTTTTTCCCTGGCTCAATATTCTTAATTTGGTAATATTTAAATAATATTTATTGGCTTTTTCATTTATTCTTTAATTAGAATATTTTTAATCATCTAAATTAATTTTCTTTATAATATTCTTAGTTAAAAATGTTCCATTCCTTAAATTAATATTACTTTTGATTTGTAAATTTTAAAAATTATTTATTTATTTGATTCCCCTTAAAATTCCCTTTAATTTGATGTCTCATTTTCCCATTTTGGTTAGAAATTCCGTTTGTTCTACAGTTTCAAGTTATTTCCATGTCTCACTGTAATTCAAAAATTTCAGTTGCGGCCATTTTCGGAATTCTGTTTTGCGGGCTTTTTACTGCGATTAAAGGCGCCACCTAAGCGTTTTTCGCGCCCCTTTGGAATTTGGGATTTTTTTAATTGGTTCGCGTTTTTTTCGGATCGTCTGCTCTCGGAATTAAGAGTATTATTTTGGCAATTCTAATTTCGGTAAGCGAATTTTAATTGCTGCCGTTTATCTAAACTCGCCCTTTTGCCGCAAGTATAAATACGCGCGCAGAACTTTTCAGTTTCAGTTTTTTGTTGAAATCCTTCGTTGTGGTTAGCGCGAGAAGCGCGTTGTTTATTTTCGAATGGAACTTATGTTCCACGCGACCTTTTAATGGAACGTTAAGTTCCTCGCGTTATTCTTTTTTTTTTCATTAGTTGTTTTGATTTAAATTATGCATTTTTCAAGCTTTTATCGCGGAATTCGCGACGTAACTCTCCAGAAAAGTGCGTGGTGAAAATTCCTTATGCGAGCTGCGTGAACGTAGTTTCTGACGAGGACGGCCGTTCTAAAAAGATCCGAGTGTTCCAGAAGTAGTTGTTAGGTCTGATCTCCTGAGTTTGCAATCCTTTTCAAGAAAATGCTGAATCCTCTCCTGTTTCAAGTTTGGGTGAATTCCAGAAAACCAGTGTAGTTTTATTCCTGTCAGCTCAACTATTAGAACTTTTTGTCTCCAACCAGTGCAGCTCTAATGATTGGAACTTCGCCCCCCCCCCATGTCTGATGACCCAGCTGGTGAATATTACTGTTATATTTAAACTCCTAATTTCTTAAATTCTCAATATTTTTGAAATGCATTTAATCAAAATTTATTCTGTAAATTTAAAATTCTAAAACTGTATTCTGAGAGCAAATTTCTAAACCTTCATAATTTTTAAGAGCCTGGATTAAATTCTAAAATTATTTAAATTTAATATTTTTGTTAATGATTTTTTGATGGAATTTAAAATAGATTGTTTTGAGTAAAGTTTTATGCTAATTCCTTAATTTTAACCAAGTTGATAAATTCTAAAATTCTAATGTCTAAAATTCTAATGTTAATTCTTCCTGAGTTGCCTGCCTGTGAGCAGTGTTTTTGTATTTGTTAATTTGAATTAATTTGAAGTACTATTTAATAAACTAATTTTCTTTAAACTAAATATTATGTCTTCATTTATCTTTTTTAAACACAGCAGGTTTTATTCTATCTGTCAAACACAACAGTAGTTTTTGGTGCCGTGTACCAGTCTAGAAATTGCTCTCATGTTTTATAATATTTATTAGTAGTATTAAACTTTCAATTGTATTGCAATTATGGATGATGTTAGAGAAAGTAACTGTATGTATATTTCTGTATTTGGGTCAGATGAAACTGGAGATGGCTCTAAAGATAAGCCTTTTGAAACTTTATTATATGCTATGTTCTCTGTTGGTAAAGAGCCATTTCCTTCATTTCTTACTAATTCAAACGATGGTAAAGATTGGGATTTAATTCCCAGAAGTCAGGTTGCTAGTACCAAGAAAACTTGGTTATCCTAATAATAATAATATAATTGGTTATCCTAATAAGTATAATAATTTTTAAGAGCCTGGATTAAATTTAAATAATTTTAGAATTTAATCCAGGCTCTTAAAAATTATGAAGGTTTAGAAATTTGCTCTCAGAATACAGTTTTAGAATTTTAAATTTACAGAATAAATTTTGATTAAATGCATTTCAAAAATATTGAGAATTTAAGAAATTAGGAGTTTAAATATAACAGTAATATTCACCAGCTGGGTCATCAGACATGGGGGGGGGCGAAGTTCCAATCATTAGAGCTGCACTGGTTGGAGACAAAAAGTTCTAATAGTTGAGCTGACAGGAATAAAACTACACTGGTTTTCTGGAATTCACCCAAACTTGAAACAGGAGAGGATTCAGCATTTTCTTGAAAAGGATTGCAAACTCAGGAGATCAGACCTAACAACTACTTCTGGAACACTCGGATCTTTTTAGAACGGCCGTCCTCGTCAGAAACTACGTTCACGCAGCTCGCATAAGGAATTTTCACCACGTACTTTTCTGGAGAGTTACGTCGCGAATTCCGCGATAAAAGCTTGAAAAATGCATAATTTAAATCGAAACAACTAATGAAAAAAAAAAGAATAACGCGAGGAACTTAACGTTCCATTAAAAGGTCGCGTGGAACATAAGTTCCATTCGAAAATAAACAACGCGCTTCTCGCGCTAACCACAACGAAGGATTTCAACAAAAAACTGAAACTGAAAAGTTCTGCGCGCGTATTTATACTTGCGGCAAAAGGGCGAGTTTAGATAAACGGCAGCAAGTAAAATTCGCTTACCGAAATTAGAATTGCCAAAATAATACTCTTAATTCCGAGAGCAGACGATCCGAAAAAAACGCGAACCAATTAAAAAAATCCCAAATTCCAAAGGGGCGCGAAAAACGCTTAGGTGGCGCTTTTAATCGCAGTAAAAAGCCCGCAAAACAGAATTCCGAAAATGGCCGCAACTGAAATTTTTGAATTACAGTGAGACATGGAAATAACTTGAAACTGTAGAACAAACGGAATTTCTAACCAAAATGGGAAAATGAGACATCAAATTAAAGGGAATTTTAAGGGGAATCAAATAAATAAATAATTTTTAAAATTTACAAATCAAAAGTAATATTAATTTAAGGAATGGAACATTTTTAACTAAGAATATTATAAAGAAAATTAATTTAGATGATTAAAAATATTCTAATTAAAGAATAAATGAAAAAGCCAATAAATATTATTTAAATATTACCAAATTAAGAATATTGAGCCAGGGAAAAAGAAATAAAAGTAAACTTCCAAACCTCCAAATTACCTAAATTCTAAAGCAACCCAACAGGTTGCTTTTATTTTTCCTAGCATTGATTTTAGCTCGGGAATAACTCTCCCACTGAAAGAGGTAATGTGTTTGCTTAGTGGGTTATAATACACCCCCTTTCATATATGTCATATGAATAAAAATATTGTGATGTAGAACTATCGACATGTTTATCAAACTTCATGACTGAGCAATATAGTGAAGAATTGTTTATGGGCTTATTTCGTAATAAACTTGGCAAATTTATGTTTTTTATCCAAAATAGTATCTTGCTTTTAAGAACTTGGATGAATTAAAATAAGCTAGAGTGATCAACTTTTATTACCCATTTAAAGCCTGTTACAAAAGTGTAAAACCACGATACGTTTTGTTGTTTAGTTAATTAATGAAATATTTCTTATTCAAAAGCAAAGCTACAGCATGTCAGTACACGTTTTAAATAAAATTAAGCAACTTACATGTACGAAATTCATTTAGAAAAAAAAAATTAACAGCAATATAACAAAAAAGTGGCACAAATACCTGTTACAAAATTATAGGACCACATGTGGAGAAAGAAAGTTTTTGCAAATTTAGTAATTTGTTGCTCCACCACTTTTCTGAATAACTTTAAACACGCGATTTGGCATCGATTTAATTAATTTTTGAAGGACAGATTCCGGAATATAGTCCCATTTCTCCATAATGGGGACTTCCAATTCATATGCCGAATGATACTGTTCGTTGTTTTCGTATATTTGGTGAGACAAATACCCCACAGGTTTTCTATGGGCTTTATGTCAGGGCTAAGGCTCGGCCAAGATATAACATCATTCTGTTCTCTTTAACTAAGCTTTTGTTGTTTTAGATGCATGACTGGGAGCATTATCTTGTTGGAACTTCCATTTCGGCCCTCCGAAAAATTGCTCGAAGGGTATCAGACTTCCGTATAACATCCGTTGATAACAGGCCGAGTTCATTTTGCCATAAACTCTTTGCAGATTGCATTTTCCTGCATATGAGAAAGCGCATCACACCATAACGGCACCGCTTCCCATCTGCCAACTTAAGAACTCACCAGATTATTGCCTTAAGTCAAACCAATAATAGTTATTGCCGTCAAGATCTTCTAAGTTAAATTTGTTCTCATCCGAAAACATTATGTTTTTCCATGTAGAGTTCCAGAACATGACATTCTTTACCCACTTCAGATGTGTGCCTTTATAATGTTTAAGAATTCGTGATTTGCTTATTAGTTTTCAAAGTTTAACATCAACATTCGACTTCAAACTTCGTCACGCAGTTACATGAGACACTTGTTTACTTGTATGATGTACTATTTCACGAGAGGGCTGGTAGTTTTTCGTTGCAAGCTTGAAAATTTGCCTATTATCACCAGCTGATAACTCCTTTGTGCGGTCAGATCTTTTCTGCTTTCCACATAATTCTGTTTTACTCAAAACATTGTGAATAGCCGTTTTAGAACGATTAAAAATATTACTTACTTCACGTTTCGACATTCCTTTTCAGTTGTAGTACCAAACTTTTCTCAATTTTTCTTCAGACAAACCACACTTCTATGGGACATTTTAATAATCCAAAGATTCAAACAGTTCAATTCTGAATTTCTACCTTTTCCACTTCTTTCAAACCTTCCCAAATGGTTAAGGTTGCAGTTAAACACCGAAGTTAAACAAAGATTGTCTGATTAATTAGAAAAACTACAGTGGTCTTAATAACACTTCAGAACATAGTTGAAAAGTGTTTATGACTTTGTTCATTCTGTCTGTCTGTCCGTTAGCACGATAACTGCTGTAGAAATGACGTTTTCAGAAGGAAATTATAGTATGCTGTTCAGACGGTCTATGGGCCTATGGGAATATAAATGAATAATATCAGCCGATAAATTTTGGATTGAACACTGGTTAATAAAATGAAATACATTGAACCATATGGGACTTAATTTTTGAAACATTTTTTAAGCGAATTTAAAATTCACAAATTAATTCAAAAGTTTTCGAGAATATTCAAATTATACCATAAAATACATAACAAAAATTTAAGCAAAATATAATCTGTAGTTTTTTAAATAAAAATTAAAATAATAATAACATCCTCTATATGGAGACATCACGTAACCATTACATGAAGAGATCGCGTGACCCACTTCAAAATAAAATATGGCATCCATCTTGTGTCAAAATCATGATTTTTTAAAGTTCTTTTTAATTCATATTTAGTGCTGTATCCGTCCTAAAACCGCTTCATCTTTGCTTAAATTATGTACATCTACATACGGAAACAACGCAATTACTATATATTCGAGTTTAAATGATCATCAAACTTTGATTATTTCTACAACGAAGACTAATTTTCACTTATGGTGAATGTAAACACCAAAAGATGTAGAATGAATTGTACAAGAATTACTGCATTTTATTAACGCAAAATTATTTATTTCATGGAGTCTTCAATATAGCTGATATGAATGAAGCATTCATTGATTTTACACAGAGAACCAGACGATTTCTTCGATGAAGTTTTAAGCATAGAGTTAAATTGCTTTCACCTCCATGGTTTTAAATTTTTAAATAAAATAAATTATTATAGTATTGTAATGAATGAAAGGAATGGAAAAAAAATTTATGAATGAAATGCTGCTTTTTATATAGAGGTGATTTATATTTCGATGACGTCATTTGAATGAAGTTCATTTATTTTCGATGAAGATTTCAATTATAATAAATTATTGTATTATTATGATAATTTTAAAAATATTACCGAGGAATGCACCGGATCATTACCGAGGTCGCATTTTAGAGATGTTTAAACCAGGCAATTTATATTTCAATGCCGTCATTTGAATGAAGTTAATTTTGGTCGATGAAATTTTAAGTTTCAAATATATTAAATTAATGTAGTATTGTGATAATTTAAAAAATATTACAGAGGAATGTATCGCATTTTAAAGATGTTTATATAAAATTGCATTGAAGTTGGAAAGTGTTTCATAATCAACACTTTATGCAGGATTGATTTTTCTTGTATTTATGTAACACCATGATTTCGAAAAATCGTTTGGCACGAAAAATATATTCGATTTTTTTTTTTTTTTTTTGAAAAATTGTTTCGCTTCATACACCTTCTTGGAAATTCATATTCAATGTTGCCTGTGTTGAGAATTTTAAGTGGTCTTATAATTTTAAAACATACTTTAATATAGTATATCATTATTTGATACATTTGCGCTTTTATTACGAAAATGTGATATACATTTTTTCACTTATATATTCTTTTACTGTTATTCATGAAGTTTGTTCAACTTGTTAAATACTTCATCTTAATTATTTTTATGTCTGATACTTTTTGTAAAACTAACGTATTTTGCTTTATTAAGTTCATGTTTGTTGATATACAACTTATAGGGATAAAAATGTTTGAAACCGAATGTACATTACATAATAGGATAAGAAATATATTTCAGAAATATCTATTGAGAACATACATGTTGAAGACCCAGACCGTCCGACTCAGATGAATACATAGTGCATCCATTTGGACTTCCCGGGAGAACATACATGTATAATTATCAGCAATTTAAATTATCTTCTTTGTTAATGAAAAACAGTAACAATTTTTGCACAGAAATTACGTCTCGTATAAACAGATAAGATTTAAGATCATTCATGACAAAAGCAGAACTATTTGTGGTTTTTTTCAGACCCATGACCTATTTTATTATTCTGCATATTGATTTCCATTCGGAAGTGCATATGTGCTTTCTTTTGCTTGAGAGACTGTTATATTTTATCTCATTTTCACTCTATAAAAAGGTAACGCTATTGAAAAATATGAATAATTATATGCTAAACTCATGTTTTTATCATTTAAATCTGATGTTGGTAGCCCATAACTTTCCCGGTGACGTACATGTTTAAAACTATCTACCATCAAGTTGTCCTGGTCCATACTATGTACAGATGACGCTGCTCATTTTCGATATCGGCTAAGATGTATCATTTGTCGTATGCATGGAATTGAGATGTATACATCAGCTTACGTTTATATTGATGTTCTGTAATGTGCTATGGTTGATTTTAAATATGTGTGTATTGAACTTTTTCGCAATGCTTTGCTTCCAAGACTAATGATATACCCGAACCCAAAATCAAGTCAGTGAAGTCGAGTAGGGCACATATTTGTTTCGCATTTGTTATTGAGAAACATTGAATTTCGGTTGCATGGCATCGTTCGACTCTCGACAAGATCAAATCGTGAATGTATACGAAAAGCGTTTTAAGTGATCTTTGTTAACAAACAGAATTACGGATGAAAATAAAAAGCGAGCTATATCCTTAACGAGGATTTGGCCTCCTACATATGGATTACTAAAAAATCGTCTATCGCCAGTATGGACAGCAGAAATAATCTAAGTGATATTATGATTAATGAAGCTCAAAACAGCCATTTTGACCCAGCATCTTCTGAGATTGTGGAAGGACTTAAATTCAATTTCCGAGTTCAAAAGCAAAGTCTCGTATCGCATGTATGTTCGATTCGACAGTTTGAGAATCGCGGCTTGGAAATCTCTCCTTTTCAACGCCTGCATTGTGTTAAGCCTTGTCCAGATTCATTTACGAGTGAAAGTCTAGTTTCGTTCGAGAATGTGAATTTAATGTTCTGCTGTTGTTTTTTCGCGGCGCCTGCCTCGTCTGTGGGAAGTTTTCGAAAAGCGAAACTTCTCCTCTGGTCGGCAGCCAATGGGAGAGCTTCTTGGCTGTTGTCGGGCAGTTGCGGCCGTGTTCGGGGGCTTTTTGGAGAAGAACTTTGAGAAGTTCGGATGTAAGTTTTCGGAGGAGAAAACGGAACAAAGAGAGTAGGGCCGGTGGCCCCATATTGCTGTGGATTATTGATTTTCCCAAAATCTAATCTGGGAAGATGCCCGAGGAAGAAATGCACCGGGATCTGAAATTTTATTCAAAATTTAATGCTTTATTTTTCTGTTTTAGGTTGTGATTTTGACCGTTGTCCGAAAATCCGGGCGTGGCTGCTTGATCGGTTGATCGGTGAATGCTGATGTCGTATACTTCAGTTAGGATATAATTTTTCGGACATGTCCTTCAGCCATGTTTTTAAAGTTAAGATCGGATGTTCTGAAACTATGTGGATTTGTTTTATCAACAGAACTGTAAGGTAAAATTACTAAAATACTATTCATGAACAGTAGAACTTTGAATCATCATTCTAAGCACTGGTATAAATTTAAAGCTTATAAACTAACGTTTCTTAATTGGATTTCATATTGAAAGTATATTGATAATTGTCTATATAGAAATTTAAATTGATAAAGATTCTAAAGAGTGTGATTGATATAATGTTAACTGAATGTTAATTTACTTTGTATAAAGTTCTCTAGTGAAAGAGATTGTTTTATTTACCGAAGGCATTATTGTGAAATGGATATTGAATATTAAATTTGTTTGGAATATATATATATATAATTTAAATGGCTTACTTAAGAATAAATATGAATATTTGGTTTATGAGTTAAATTATTTGCACACCCTGAATTCTGTCTTTCATTCTTCTACCCATCTGTGGACTAATGTCTCCAGACCGTAAGTACTCCTGGGTTACATGCGGGTTAATATATATGAATTATATGTGAGTATTATAAGTGAATTATGTGTGATTATACTGTGACGCCATGTACGGGACTGCATATCTTCGATTCTTCTGTGCATATCGGTCGTGAGATCGGTTTCGGTTTCACTTTCGTTCGACTCCCCGCCGATTTGACTCCGGAGCCGAATCCACCGCCGATGTGACTCTGTCGACGGGAAGGGTTCTGATGCGACACTGATCTCGAGACTCTCCCGATGCGACATTGGTGCCGTTCTGACTTACGGAGTGGTAGAAAATAAATTTAATTGCTCTATTTGAAAAAAAAAAAAAAAAGTAAAACTTTGGCTTTGTGCTTTTTCAGGGTGTAAGTTATAAATTTGTGCATATTGAAAAAAAAAAAAAAGAGGAAAAAGTGGTATATTTGATACATATATGAGTATTTATTGTGCAAAAATGTTTATAAATGTGATTGTATGATCAAAGTAAGTGGTTTCTATTTGTATATTTGATGCATAAAAATGACAATTTGTGGGCAATATGAAATTGAAAAATAATAAGTCTGACCCACACATATATATATATTTTGACATATGATTTTGTGTTTGATATTTTGGGGGAAATATGAGTGATTTTTATAAAAACAATAACAAGCTCAATTCTGATAGTATTTCATATACACTTTAAGCACACAACCACAAATATTAATCGCACTGATTGTTGCATTTCAAAAAAAAAAAAAAAAAAAAAAAATTCAAACATGCCTCGTAACAAAACTGTTCGTGCTAGTAGAAGCACTGATTCCTCATCACAGACTGGAGCTAATGCTCGTGTGCCTTCACGCTCTCCTCCCCGACTCTCTCCAAATTCTGGAAGATCTGTGTCGGTTAATGCAAGTTCAAGAAAAACCAAAACAAACTCAGTCTCCTCACAATTTATAAACACAATCCCTGATTTTTCTGGTTCTCCAAATGAATCATTTGTGGACTTTCTTGACAAATTTGACTTAGTGGCAAAACATGCGGAATGGTCGAACATAGATAAAATTTTCATATTGAAACTGAAATTAAAAAAATCAGGCTGAAAGATTAATTAAGGGAATCCCTCGCCTTAATCACAGTGAAAACTTTAGTGAACTGATCCTTGCTTTGAAGGAGCAATTTGAAACAAAAGAAGATATTGCCAAAAAAGTAGAGAATTTAGAAAACTTGAAACAAAAACATAATGAAACAATTAGGCAGTTTGCCTTGAGAATTGAAGCGGACTCTTTTCGAGCGTTTCCGGAAGAGTTATGCAACTCTGGTGAAAATTCGCTGAGAACTGCAATTCTGAAAAATTCCTTCATAAAAGGATTAAAGATGACTATTCGAAAAGCTGTATGTGCGGCGAATCCACAAACATTTGAAGCTGCAAAACAGGTCGCTATCTTGCATGAAGAAATCCTGAATGAAAGCTCGGACTGTGTAGATGAAGAAGTTACTCTTACTGTGTCGAAGAGAAGAAAACATGAAGAAGAACTGGAAAATTTAAAAACCAAATTAAAAGAAAAGAAAACTGAGTATGAAGCTTTGAAGAAGAGGTTTGAAGAAAATGCTGCGAAAAGAAAAGAAAAACTTTCATTTTTAAGAGAAGAAATTGACAGAAGCTTTGAGGACAGTTTGAATACGCCCTCTACAAGTAAATATAACGAAGAAGAATTCGCGGAAGAAAAGTTTGAGAATATTGTTCCAAAAAAGAAATCCAGACCTTCATCTTCTTTTCAAACTTCAACTCCATACAAAAGCATAGGAAACAGAAGTCTAGTAAATCAAAGAGGAATTCCAGCTGCCTCGAGAAGAAACGAATGGAGAAATGGGAATACTTATCAAAATTATAAATCCAAAAGAAGTTTCCGATATTTTAGAAGACCATTTGAAAACACATATAGAGGAAATCAAAATAATTATAGAAGAAACTATTCAAACCAATTTCAAAATCGTTATGATAATTATAAATTTGCAACTTTCAATCAAAATAACAGAAATAATTATGGAAGAGGAAATTATCCAAATTTTGGTAATAGAAGATATTTCAATAGACAAAATTACAACAATCAGACTTCCTTCCAATATAATCCTAGTAGACCGAACTTTGAAACTAATTCAATGGTTGACTTTGATACTCCTTGTATCAATGCTTTTCCGATTATAGCAGTGTTTGTTGGTAATACAGAATTGAATGCTTTGATTGATTCGGGAAGTTCAATTAACATAATTTACGAAAGCTCTCTTCAAAATATTCCTCCAGAAAATTATCGAATAAAACATACCTCTACAATTTTGAGGGGAATTTCCAATCAAAATATTTTGGTAGAAAGAAAAGTATACTTTCCTATTGCAATTGCTAACGAAAGAAGTGAAATCGAGTGTTGTGTCCTGGACATTCCTGCTCCCAAAAATTACAATATGATTTTAGGAAGTGTTTTCGTAAACAAAAAGGAAGTGACAATAAGTTACAAATACAAACGAGTCAATTTTAAATATTGCAGTATTCCTTTTGTGGAAACAAGTACATCACAAACGACTGCAGTGGTATCAGAAGAAATGAAAGAATGCAACACGATTAGTCACTTACAGTTTGATACAAATTATGACACACAGTATTTAAAATACATTGATCTTAGAAACAACAATAACAGTTTTTGTGAAAATTTCAGAAATGATTATTTGAATGTACAAAATGAATTCCATGACATTGATTTTAGAGATCTGTGCATAAGTGAAAATAGTGAGTTTAACAGTAGTAATCCTATAATGCAAAGTGTAGTAAATGACTATAAGCAAACCAACAAGACCTTAACCGTTTCAAATATCTGTGATAATGATGTCAGTGAAATTACAAGTTCAGATTGTGATATGAATTCCTTAAATACAAGTTCTTTTTGCCAAGAAAAGAGAAAAATACAGCCAAAAGAGAATTTAAATTTTGTTAAAGCATACCAGAAATGCATTTTGAAACCTATGGAAGAGTCATTCATAAAAGTCAAAATTGATTCAAAATTTGAAAAAAATTCTACAATTTTATTAGAGCCTAGAGATGTCAGTGAATGTTCCACTGAACAAAATTATTTTTTAGCAAGAGCTGTATATAAGGTGACAAAAGATGATTTTCTATATGCTCGAGTAGCAAATCCTTCTAAAGAAAAAATAAATATTAACAAAGGAATGAAATTGGGTATAATTAGTCATGTGCAAGAGACAAATTTATCTGAAGTAAATAGTGTGGATGAACAACATAAAGAAAACAACGAGATATTTGAAGTATGGGGTGGTGACTTTGATTTAAAACATATAAATGGCATGCAGAAAAAATTGTTACAAAATTTGTTAAAAAAATACAGAAATGTCTTTGCCAAGTCTGTTAATGAGATAACAGGCTGCGACACCATTTTGCACAAAATTAATTTAAATTCAAATATTCCAATTAGACAAAAACCCTACCGTGTGCCTCATAACCTGCAGAAAGAGTTATCAAAACAAACCAATGAGCTCTTAAACGCCAAAATTATCCAACCAAGCACTTCTCCTTATAACACACCCGTGTTATTTGTGAAGAAACCTGATGGTTCATATAGGCTGGTGGCTGATTATCGAAAATTAAACAATCTGACAATTAGCGAAGTGTTTCCGATTCCAAACATAGCAGAGTTGATTGACAAACTTTCTGGTGCTACATACTTTAGCACACTTGATTTGACCTCTGGATTTTACCAACTATGCCTTCATCCAGATGATTATGAAAAGACTGCTTTTTCAACACCCGATGGTCACTTTGAGTGGCTTAGAACTCCTTTTGGGCTGAAAAATGCACCTGCATCATTTCAAAGACTTATGTCGCTTGTTTTGGCTGGAATCTCAGAAATATATATCGATGACATAATAGTCGCTTCTCGCTCTTTTGAAGAACACTTAAAGAAATTGGAAGAGATTTTCATAAGATTAGGAAAACATGGTTTGAAATTGAAGCCTTCCAAGTGTCATTTTTTTAGGAAAACCATTAAGTACCTTGGTTTCCTTGTGTCTGAAGGAAAAGTGCAACCTGACCCTCACAATGTTGAAGTAGTTGAAAATTTTAAAATTCCAAAATCAGTGAAAAATGTGAGGCAGTTCCTTGGTCTCACAGGGTTTTACAGGAAGTTTATCAAAAACTATGCAGAAATATCAGTACCTTTAACCAAAATTTTAAAAACAAAAAACAAGGACAACAAAAAGAAATTTGTTTGGTCAGATGATGCTCAGAAATCCTTCGATATTCTTAAGGAAAAACTCTTATCTAAACCAATATTGAATCTCCCTGATTTTAACAAACCATTTGTGCTACACACTGATGCTTCGAATCAGTCCTTGGGTGGTTTTCTTTCCCAAGCTGATGAAAATGGAGATTATCACCCTATTTCTTACGCGAGTCGAAAGTTAAATGATGCTGAACAAAAGTACAGCGTGGTGGAAAGAGAAGCACTTGCTGTCGTATGGGCTACAAATTACTATAAACATTACCTGATTGGAAAACACTTTACTATTTTTTGCGACCAAAGCTCTCTCTCCTTCATATTTAAATTGAAAGACCCTACTTCCAGACTTGCAAGGTGGATTGCTTCATTAACACAATTTGATTATGAAATCATACATAAGCCAGGAAAGGCAAATGTAGTAGCCGACTACTTGTCAAGAAATGTCAATGATTGTGCAAACCCAGTGAATGTTGTTCCTAACAACAGATTTGTGTCTAAATACAAAGTTATCAATAATGCAAAGAAACAAAATTCTCCTAATTTAGTATCAAAAATTCCTAGTGTCAACAATAACAATATTCATGAGAATTTGAGTGAAAGTGTTTTTGGAAATTTAAATGAAAATCAAACTAATGAAATTTGTGTTGTGGATAATAATTTAAATGATCAACAAGATATGCAAAATGACAACAACATGCCAATTAAAGAGTTTGAACAAATTTCTGCACATCCAACTTTACTTGTAAGAATAAAAAATGCTCAGAAATCTGATTCCAGATGTAACAAGATCATAGATTGCTTAGAAAAGAATATTATGCCATACCCTCAGAGTCTAGTATTTTTTCGAAAAGATGATACCTTATGGTGCACCCACAAGAATCCGAAGTTGAGACACCAATACCAAGAGAGAATTGTTGTTCCTCAGGAACTTGTGTCAGAAATACTTTGGTTGCATCATGATTGTCCCACTTATGCTCACTGCGGTTTTAGAAGGACTTTAGCTTCTATTAGTCGTAAATACTATTGGACAGGGATGTACTCCCAGACAAGTAACTATGTGTCGTCATGTGAAATCTGTGTCATCAATAGAGGTTACAAAAACAATAAAGCTCCAATCCAGAGATTTTCGAGATCAAGTTATCCATTTCAACGGGTCGCAATGGACTGTGTTGGACCCTTGCCTACCTCTTATTCAGGAAAAAAATACATCTTGGTGATTATCGATTACTTCACTCGATGGCCTGAAGCGTACCCACTCGCTTCTATAAAGACGGATGACATTTTGCAGTGCCTAGAACATTTTATATCACAGCATGGTATACCTCAATTTATGGTCACAGATTGTGGTTCGAATTTTTTATCAAGATCTGCGAAAAGTTTTTATGAAAAATTAGGTATTAGTAAATCTACTACAAGTCCATATCATCCTAGCTCAGATGGCTGTGTCGAGCGTCTCAATGGAACTCTCCTCAGGTCATTAAAAACATTGCTTATGATGATAAAAATAATTGGGACAGACTGATCCAATTTGCACTTTTGGCTCATCGGAATGCAATTCATGCCTCCACAGGTGAATGTCCTGCATACTTAGTCTATGGAAGAGACTTGACGGTTCCCAATACACTCATTTCCGGTTTTAAAATCCCTACATACGACTCTACATATGAATACGGTGAAGATCTACAATTTCGATTGAAAAAAATGTATGACTTGGTTAAGAGAAATTTATAAAAAGCAGAAAACTCACAAATATCACAACAACATAAGAAAGCTAAGCAACCTGAAATCAAAATTGGTGATTTGGTTTACTTGTATACGCCTCATTTGCCCCAGGGACAGTCGAAGAAACTAAGCTCTTTTAATAAAGGACCCTTTCGTGTGATTAAGAAAACATCACCAGTGAATTTCTTGATACAACACATAATGAATCCGAAGAATGAACAATTGGTCCATGTGAATAGACTTACTTTATTACCTCCTAGAAGGAAGGAACTTCAAAAATTTACTCAACAAAAAAAGGCTGGAAGTGAAAGTGTAAATCCAAAACAAAATAATTCTTCATCCAATATTCAATCTAGAAAAGATACAGTGATCCTGAAGCCATGTTTATCTAACCCAGCTAACAAACAAAAAACAAAAGAATCTGTAAAAAGAGTTAGATTTAACCTTCCTGCTCCTGTGAATCCTTCTGTTCCTGGAAAACAATCAAATTTTCATGCTGATACAAATCGACAAATTTTTACAAGAGTGAATTCAAATCCTAACATTAGAAAAAGCAGAGTTATTTACAATAACAGTTACTCACCACAACAAAAACAAAATGTTTTCAATGCAAACAGAAGTACAAAAACACCATACAATTTGAGAGCATACAATAGTAGATTTTATTAAATAAGTTTCACATTTTTCAAAAAAAAAAAATTCTCAATTATAAAAGAAATTATTGTTCAGATACATTTTATTTAGTAGATGATTGTTTATTATGTTACTTTCCAACCATTATCTTTTAAAATTAATAGTCAATTTTTGAAAAAAAAAAAAAAAAAAAAAGTGTCTTGATAATTCAGTAAAATGTTGTTACACATATGTTAATTGAAATGTTGAAATATTTGATGTGTTTGTTGTGAAACTTAACTTGCTGGTGTAAATTAAAATTTATAACTGATTTAAATGATTTTCATAAATGTTTTGAGCAACTCTCATCTTGAACTCTATTGAACTTTAAAATTTTCTGAGAGAATTTGCTCTGCCTGTTGGTGTTTGGCTGATTTGTCTAAAAATGATATTTTGATAATTTATTCTGATGTTGTGATGTTTTTCACAAAATTTTGTCTTATTAAACAAATGAAATTAAGTTAAAAGAAAGAAAATTTGTTGTTAATTACAAAATAATTTTAAAAATTTACTGTTTGAAAATAATTTTATTGAAAGTTTGAGTGTTTTGAGTTGTGAATAACTGTGATTTCAGTTAATTAAGGAATAATAAGAGTATATGACATTTGAAAAAAAATATATATATATATAATTTCTTTGACAAACAGAATTTGATTTTGAGACTGAGAGAGATGAATTGATTTTGGCCTGAATTTTTGAAATTGATGAATTGATTTTCTTTGAATTCCTGTTTACATATATATTTTTTTTTCCGTGCCTGATGTTTTCTGCCACACATTTTAGTTAGTCATCATAGGAGTGGAACCTTTGCTGCAACAACCTTTTTTTGGAAAACTTCGGGTGTACACAAACAGATACACTTATCACGAGCCTGGAAGAAGATGCACGCTGGCAAATTAATTGTCCGACCCGTGCGGTGGTGATTGGAACCAGAGATGACGACTGCTTTCTACTCCCACTAGATGCGGATCGGAAGCCTGACCAGTGGGAAACTGAAGTTGATGAAGGAAGGATGTTGGAAGTCGCCGTGGACAGCTCACTGCTGTGAGTCTGTTCAAAATTTTTACATTAAAGATATTAGGCCAACGACCGTACCGTGCTGAAAACACCGGTTCTCGTTAGATCACCGAAGTCAGGCAGCATCGGGCGCGGTTAGTACTTGGGTGGGTGACCACCTGGGAACACCGCGTGTTGTTGGCTCTTTTCGGGCGCGGCAGCCCAGTGGTTAGCGCGCGATTCTCGCCGCTACCAGAACTGCCGCCGTGTTCATGCGGAGTACGATCACGTTAAACATGTGGGTCCGTAAGTCCTTCCGAGAGGTTGGTGGTAGGGGAAGGAGGGTACGGTCCCTGTGGATGCCTCCCCCACTGGGTTCCGGTCTAAATTGGGTGGCACTTCCCGGCCGTCCAAACAGTTACCTTACACCTTTCTGGTAGGTCGGACGGTCTGGGTCTCAACAACAACAACAACATTAAAGATATTGAATTGAGGGGCGCGATCTCTGTGACTGATTTCTGCTGCGTGGATCCTGCGCGCGGGTAAATTTTTTTTTGTTTTACACTCCCTTTTTATTCTGGCAACCCGACTACTGTCCCGCCAGATGTGTGTTTTTGGATAGGCCATCTTCACTTGCAGTACATAACTGACGGAATTTCTTTGGAGTCAAATTTTTTTCTCTCTCGTTCTCTCTCTCAGTGCTCATTGTTTGTTGGTGATTTTTGAAATGTGAACACATGTACTTAATTGAAACATACATTTATTTTGGAAAACATACATTTAATTTGAGAAACTTACATTTAATTTTGAAAAATACATGTATTTTGGAAGATGTAAACTGATTTTGAAAATTGTTTTGAGAACATATAATTATTTCGAGAATTTAATAAGTTAAGAATTGAAGTTAAATTCATGATGAAACTATGCATAGTGATAATGATAATGAAAATATTAAAAGTTGAAGTTAATGATAATAGTAATATTAGAAATGAAAATGATTTTTGTAAGTGTAATACAAAAGAACTTTAAAGTGAGGAAAGTTGAATGAGTAAAGAGAACTCATTTGTTTGTTTGTTTCATGAAATATATTTAATCTCATTGTGTTGTTATAAATTAGTGTTTATTTTATTGTGGTCACTTAGTGTATTGAAAGTGACATTGTTGGTTGATATAGTTGTTTTCATCTTGCATCATATTATTAGTACATATATTCATATCATTTGTTTTCTGGAATTTAAGAATTTCGGAAATTGAAATTTTGCTGTCAGGCAAAAGTGCCCTGACGTTTTCATGTATTCATGTATTTCAGTGTATTTAATATATGTTTATATTTTGTAAAGGTTCCTTTTTGCTGTTGGGACGTCTTGTTGTCATCGTTTGGCCCTTTTTGGTCTTTGCCCTGAAAGTGATGGGTGTACTGCCTGTGCATCCGGATCTTCAGGTGGGATGTGTGTGGACGCATACATTTCCCTTCTTCAAAATTTCTGATAAATTGCTGACTCAGTAGAAATTGTTCTCTGAGTTGGTGTTACACTTAAAGGTTCCTAGTATTCCTGTGTAAATGTTAAAGTTGTGTATGTGTGTGAGATAAAAAAAATGTCTCACTGGTTCGAAATTTTTTCCTCCCAGGGGGAGGAAATGTCGTATCGCATGTATGTTCGATTCGACAGTTTGAGAATCGCGGCTTGGAAATCTCTCCTTTTCAACGCCTGCATTGTGTTAAGCCTTGTCCAGATTCATTTACGAGTAAAAGTCTAGTTTCGTTCGAGAATGTGAATTTAATGTTCTGCTGTTGTTTTTTCGCGGCGCCTGCCTCGTCTGTGGGAAGTTTTCGAAAAGCGAAACTTCTCCTCTGGTCGGCAGCCAATGGGAGAGCTTCTTGGCTGTTGTCGGGCAGTTGCGGCCGTGTTCGGGGGCTTTTTGGAGAAGAACTTTGAGAAGTTCGGATGTAAGTTTTCGGAGGAGAAAACGGAACAAAGAGAGTAGGGCCGGTGGCCCCATATTGCTGTGGATTATTGATTTTCCCAAAATCTAATCCGGGAAGATGCCCGAGGAAGAAATGCACCGGGATCTGAAATTTTATTCAAAATTTAATGCTTTATTTTTCTGTTTTAGGTTGTGATTTTGACCGTTGTCCGAAAATCCGGGCGTGGCTGCTTGATCGGTTGATCGGTGAATGCTGATGTCGTATACTTCAGTTAGGATATAATTTTTCGGAAATGTCCTTCAGCCATGTTTTTAAAGTTCAGATCGGATGTTCTGAAACTATGTGGATTTGTTTTATCAACAGAACTGTAAGGTAAAATTACTAAAATACTATTCATGAACAGTAGAACTTTGAATCATCATTCTAAGCACTGGTATAAATTTAAAGCTTATAAACTAACGTTTCTTAATTGGATTTCATATTGAAAGTATATTGATAATTGTCTATATAGAAATTTAAATTGATAAAGATTCTAAAGAGTGTGATTGATATAATGTTAACTGAATGTTAATTTACTTTGTATAAAGTTCTCTAGTGAAAGAGATTGTTTTATTTACCGAAGGCATTATTGTGAAATGGATATTGAATATTAAATTTGTTTGGAATATATATATATAAAATTTAAATGGCTTACTTAAGAATAAATATGAATATTTGGTTTATGAGTTAAATTATTTGCACACCCTGAATTCTGTCTTTCATTCTTCTACCCATCTGTGGACTAATGTCTCCAGACCGTAAGTACTCCTGGGTTACATGCGGGTTAATATATATGAATTATATGTGAGTATTATAAGTGAATTATGTGTGATTATACTGTGACGCCATGTACGGGACTGCATATCTTCGATTCTTCTGTGCATATCGGTCGTGAGATCGGTTTCGGTTTCACTTTCGTTCGACTCCCCGCCGATTTGACTCCGGAGCCGAATCCACCGCCGATGTGACTCTGTCGACGGGAAGGGTTCTGATGCGACACTGATCTCGTGACTCTCCCGATGCGACAAAAGTCAGTACCAGTATCAAAGTTCATCATTAGGCTCAGGCATTCATCTAACCACTGCCATTGTGGAAATGCACTCGATATACTGCTTCATTACAGAATTTTTACGACGATAGTATTCAGCATAAACCTTTATCAAAACCGTGTCTAAATCTCGCTCGGGCAATGGAAATTTCGATTGCAATGGAGTCAACTGCAAAAAATAATTTCGATTTAAAGGTCGTATCATCAGCACCTGTGGAATCGAAGGTGCTGAAAATTTATCAGGAGATGTATGAAAATGGAATATGTCAATATCCAGGTAAAAGAAATATTACCTATCGGAAAACAGAAGTTAATAGCCGTAATGTAAAGAACGTTTTTTAAATGTTTCCATTGTGATGACTGTAATTGTAAATCTGAAAATTGGCGTTTCATTGAAGCCGTATGTTATTGTTGTGGTAAACGTGAGCATGTAGCCAGAATTTGCAAATGAAAAGAAAAAGTCAATGTTTAATTCTAATCAAAGATTTTTAAGATCAAAGAGAGCACAGAGTATAAAATATGCAACATAATGTTTTTGATAAATCATAATGTAAATACTCTGCAAAAGTATGCTGTTTTTTTATTATAAAGGAGAATTTAATGCAGTTAGAGATGAAGATATTAATAATAATTTGATTTTAAAATATATCAGTAATGTTCCTCCCATTAATGTGAAATGTTATATTGAAGGGGAGTGTATTGATATGGTGGTGGATTCAGAAGCTCATTTTGTAATAATTTCTTATGATACGTAAGTTAAATATGATAATGCATTTCCAATATGATAATGCATTTTAAATATGATAATGCATTCAAGCAATTGATATTTTAGGCGTACTAAATGCTGATGTTGTTTACTGTTCTAAACAAGCTTCATTCCCTCTGTTATTGGTTAAATAAGGTTTTACACCCATAATTGGTATAGAGCCAACGGCCGTACCGTGCTGAAAACAACGGTTCTCGTTAGATCACCGAAGTCAGGCAGCATCGGGCGCGGTTAGTAGCTGTGTGGATAACCACCTGGGAACACCGCGTGCTGTTGGCACATTTTGGGTGCGGTAGCCCGGTGGTTTGCGCGCTGGATTTGCACGCTGCCACAACTGCCGCCGTGTTCATGCGGAGTACGATCACGTTAAACATGTGGGTCCGTAAGTCCTTCCGAGAGGTTGGTGGTAGGGGAAGGAGGGTACGGTCCCTGTGGATGCCTCCCCCACTGGGTTCTGGTCTAAATTGGGTGGCACTTCCCTGCCATCCAAACAGTTACCTTACACCTTTCTGGTAGGTCGGACGGTCTGGGTCTCATCAAGAATATTATATAATTGGTAAGAATTGGATTAATTACCCTTCGCTTTACAGAATAGTTTTGGAATAATAAATTCATCTTTTGCTTCGGCGGCAAATTTAATGTCAAATTCTATATCTATTAATGTTCATTTAAAACGTATTTGGTATAACTATAATCATTTAAACAGTTGAATAACATTATTCTCACCTGCTAATGTCCAGAATAGTGGCCTTTGGCAACACGCACTGCAGCTAGTTGCCATCGGAGTGACTCAATAATGTGTTGAATAGTTTTTCGGGGTATTTGGAGCCATGAAGACTTCTGTGCGTCCGACATTTGCTGACAGGTGCTTGGCGGTGGATCCAGTTATCGAACATGTCAATGGAGGTGTTCCCAAATGTGCTCCATCCGGTTAAGAACAGAGGAATTTGGAGGCCAAGGAAGTAACCTTCTTATCTTGAATCTGAATCTGGCTCTTCGAACCACTTGCAAACAATTTAGGTGGTATGACAGATAGCATTGTCCTGTTGAAAGATCCCATCGGACATATGGAATACCGTCAACATCAACGGGTGTACTTTATCGGCAGTGATGGAGAAATACCAAATCTGCCAAGAGTGCTTTCCACAGGAATTAAGGGACCCAGAGTAGACCGAGATATCATTCCCTAGACCATAAAGCTGCCGCCACCAGCTTCGCTATGTCCAACAATGATTGGTGGGTGCTTATTCTTACCCGTTTCGTGAATTATGCGCCAACGTCCATCCGTTCGTTGGAGTTCAAAACGTGACTTGTAAAAGATGTCAACCATTTGTTAATTGGTACAAGTCCAATTTGATACTCCTCTGCAAATTCCATCCGTTATTGGAAATGAACCTTCTTGAGCATGGGTGCAGTTACCAGCGATCGGAGCAGAAGGTTCGGAACACTTTGGAGTCGTCGCAATAGGGTACATTGCACACATATCTCGATGTCCCCTTGTTCGTTTGTATGGTAAGTTGCTCCACAGTGTACCGAAAATAAATCGCGCACCTCTCACATCGATGACTCGTAGTGATCTACAGTTACCACATCAATGTTCTAAATTGTTCCATTCTTTCACTCACTGTATATGTTAACCACACTAGCCCGTGAACAGTTCACAAACTCGGCCATTTCCTAAGTGCTACTGCCCTTGGCCCGGTAGTCAGTGATCATGCCTGTTACACGTCTGTTAAATCACGTTGTTATCCTGACAAGTTACCTATATACCGCCTTATATACGGACGGAGTTTGACATTGGCATTTGCATTCATTCATTGGCTATGCGTTCTTGACATCAGAGATGGTCATAAAAATGTGATACGGCTCTTCTATTTTCAGCTGGTCTTGGTAAAATTAGAAATGTTCCGGTACATTTAACTGCGCAAGATTCAATACCGCCAAATATTTGAAAGCCCGTTGAGTAATTTTTTCTCATCGTGAGAAAGTTCGTAAAGAAATTCAGAGGCTTCTCGTAGGAGGTATATCAGTTCCAATCAAAATTTCTGATTGGCATATCTTGTTATATCTTGTAAGCTCCCTTGTGCTGAAACATGATGGAACTTTTCGTTTATGGGGTGATTTTAATATGACAGTTGTTAATCAGGCTATCGAAGTAAAACAATATCATTTGAATAAAATCAAGGTGTTTTTGTAAATTTATATAGAGGTGAATCTTTCCAACATTAGATTCAAATGATGCGTGTTTTAGCTTGAATTAGACTGAAAATCTATGCATTTGCTAGTGATTAATACTCACAAATGTTTCCTTAGATCAACAAGATTGCCTTTTAAAGTGGCGCATGCTTCTGAAATTTGTAAGGAAAAATTGAAATAAAAATATTCAGGGACAAAAAAAAGCTTCATACAATTTAGACGATATTTTAGTTACCGAAAAAATAACACCCAGTAAAGTGCAAATAAAAAAATGTTGAATACTTAGGTTATAGAATTTATAAAGAACGTTTACATCCAACGGAATAAAAATTGATATAATTGTTAATGCGTTAGAACCAAAAAATATTTTAATGAAATTCAATTATGTATTGATTGATAACATACTTACTATGCTATGACTTTTCCAAAACGTCAAGTAAAAAGTTACTGGAATGCAATACACGTTAGGAATATACTGTGCAATGGACACTTTTCAGAAAGCCAAATATTTTCTAAAATCCTTGTATAGAGAATAAGACATCACCAACTTGGTAGTGTTGGGATTTAATTCCAGGAGCAAAACGTGATAGGTCAGTATTATACCATTTCGTTAAATACATCTTCAGCTCAAGGCATGTAATACTGCTTTATGAATTTTCTCTACGTTACTCTAATTTCCAGTGAGTTATCAGTTACCGAACGAAGCTATTGTTGTCTAGATTGCAAATACGGCATGCAATCTGTAAGTTGAAAGGAAGGAGCGTTCATGCGTTCGTGAGAAGGTGTGCTTAGAAAATTGTGTTGCCATCACGTGGTTGATGAAGAATGTCCAAGGTCCAAGGCGGTTTTTTTCGGGACACCTGTGAGAAAACTCACGTATCCCCACTTCGAAGCTAGTTGTTTTTGTGCATGATTTAGTTGATAGTTGGATGGTCTTTGGCATTCCTTTGGGTCGGATGCTGGCTCAGGATAATCAGGAACACTTGGTTTATGCATCAGTCATATAGAAACTTGGGCGGGGGACGACAAAATCATAATGAGGAAAATCAAAAGAGATAACCTTTAAGGAAGGGGAAAGTTTGGGAGCAAATTCCTTATTAAGAGATGGGTTTGAAGTATGAAGTTCTAGGATCCCATCGTAACCAATCATAATCAGTGGTCACAAGGTAAAAATAGTGAGATAACAAGTCAGATGGCCGAGTCTGCATCGCAGTATCATCTTAAGTCCGCACTTTGAGTCAAACCGGTACAAGCAGACGAACTATCTTGGTACAGATTTTGAATACTTCATTCAACTGTCTCCTGCTTCCATCTCATGGGGATACAAAAAGTACATTTTTGCAGTGCATATATAATTTTCAGACAGCTGAAGGGTTGGAAATAATAGAGTGAAGGATGTTTTGCAGGACCAAACCTTGGCAGGCCAGTATAATAAGGTTTAGTTAAAGACCTTTCCAGCTCACGACATTTAACATTGCCTTTAACATTGCCTTATGTGCGTTCGCCATAAAGCAAACGCTCATAAGGCAGTGGCTATTTTTTACTACAATGATTGAAAATGGTAAGTTTCTGTATTATTGAGTCATAAATAAACCCTTTTATGTATTATTATCTCAAACTGCATTCTAAGCTGCCATGTTAAGGAAATATAAAATTTCGAATAAATGTCGAACTTTTCGATGGAATTTCGAAAATATTCTGACTAGTTCGTAATTTGTCGTTCACAAAGAAGAAAATAAAGTAAATCAATTCGCAAAAAACCGTAAAATTCATAAATTCGTAAAAAATCCATTTTTATTTGTGCCAGCTATCGTATAGAAAATAAATCAACCACAGAAACAGAGACAGATCTACAGACTAACGGGTATCAATCAAAGATAGTACAAAAGTGATCTGGAGGTCCTAAAGCACATATTTGATTGAAATCTCGAAATCGAAAATGTTCGTGAAAACATTATTTTCTGTATAAAATATTCTATAATATAAGAAAATATAAATGTATTTTGTAATAAACAACAAATAAGCGAATTCACTCGTGACAAAAGTAGCACTCATCAGGATTCTGATAGATCCATATCATTCTTCCTTTCATTGATTTCCGTTCGAAAATATATCTTGTGCTGAAATATACATGATTTCTTTTCGACACGTTGAAAACGTTTTTCCGTCACAGAAAATTTAAAATACGCATTGTAAATAACGATGAATTATCATTACATATCGATGCGTTCAGGTTCTTAAACTGTATTCTTTAAAATTATAATGACCCTGTACACGATATAAGAAGTTGACTCAAATTGGTCGTTTAAGTTTTTCCCACTCAACTTTCAATTTATACGAGGTAATTTATGAATGGAGTGTTTTTCCAACTACCACAAATTTGTTCAAATTTCATCGCTCAAATTTCTGGTAATTCAAATTTGTGTTATGCAACTTCCATGTTATGCGTCCGCAGTTGCCTTGCATGTAAGGTTCAGTTCGGTGTGCTCAGACGATCTTATGGTTGTTTAGAATTTTTTTTATTACTTCGTTATTATTTGAAAATACATTTATTTTTTCTATTTTGAATAGGTTACTTCTTTGTATTTTATTATATTTGATAAATGCTACATTTTTAATTTGTAAATATGTTTTTTCGAACAGTTGCAATGTCGTATCTGTCGACAGAACTTTCTCCCAGAATGCTTTTGGCAATTGCTTTGGAAAAGAAAAAGGGAAATCATATTATGAAAATAAGTATGTATTTTTAATTTCAAATGTAATAAATTTGTCATACATTTCGTTAAATATATAATTGCATCAATTATAATTGCTAGCGTAATTGAGTTTCCATGTTTAAATCACTAACCCCTTAAAATTGGAAAGGAAAAAATTAATACGATTTTTGTAATAGAAAAATTGAAATTAAATGCACTTAATTAAAATGATTTAAATTAAAATACACAAGTAAAATCGTCAATTAGAAAAGCATAAATAAAGTAGTCCCAGTTGCAATATATGCAGGAGCAAAGCAGAATGTCGGTGAAAATATATAAACATGAATAGTGACATCATACGAAATTAGAGTTATGATTGCTGAGTTACAGTTTAGAAATTGTAAAATCTATGTAGTTTCAAAGTTTCATTGGAAATTTTATACCATTCAACTTCTGTTTTACACAATGCAATTTCGCACAATAAGCTGATTGTTCACTTTGATTCAACTTCTTGTATCGTGTACAGGGACTTTTGGAAAATCTTTTGGAAAATCTTGGAACTTTTGGAAAATCTAGAACACTAAATTTAGAAAAAAAATATTAAGTTTACATCACTTACAGTTTAAAAGCCATATTCTTATTCTAAAGTCAAATTCATATAGTATTTGACACTCCTACATAATCAACAGAAATATATCATTACGGACTTTGTGTTAGTTAAAGTAACAAGTGTATTATAAATATTTCCTTGGATAGTGAATTGTTGTGTGGAAAAAAATGTATTAACATGTTTCCACCAATTAGAGTTTTAAAAGCACCTGTTTAAAAGTCACAGTTTAAAAGTGCAGTCACCTCATATTCTGTGCTATTTAGAGGTGTTATACCACAAACGTTAGATATCGGATAACCAAAAGTTGCCACTCACTCAATGTTAGATCACTCAATGCGACAATCACTCAATAATCACTCAATTCCAGACAGTTCCAAGTGTGCAATTGCATCTTGTTCAGAATCAACGACATATGAGGGACGTATTTGTATTCTTTATTGTACATAATATTATTACATTAATTTTTGCTTTCAGTTTATACATATAAATGTCATAAATTGTACATAGAATTGTTCAAGTTGACCTTTGCTTAATTTCCCATATTTTCATTAAATATGCATTACATACTACTTTCCTTATATACATAATATATTACGAAAGTATTGCGACGGGGTCGAAATTTCGAATTCGACTTTTCGACGGGAGAACACGCTTCAAGCATCCCTGATCACGAATCAAACATTTTTGAAGTGATGTCTGTGTGTGTGTGTGTGTGCGTGTGTGTGTGAAAGTATGTGTCTGTGTGTGTGTGTGTGTGTGTAAACCGATTCGAACGAAATTTGGTACAAAAATCACAATCCGTAAACACTGGAAGCCCATTGTTTTTATACGCAATCGAATGTTGAGAATCCCCCTAAATTTTCGAGTGAAATTTTGAAAAAATCGTCAAAAAATCAAAACCTCTAATAAAGTTACGCAAATAGACATTTCTTAACGTAAATTTTTATTGGAAAACGATTGACATAAATTTTAGAACGCTAACATGAATCGTTCTCGAGATATTGCACATTTTAAAAAAAGATATATCAAAAAGCTATATAAAATAAAAAAAAAATATTTCCTATTGAGAAACATGTTCACTTTTCATATGTAATACCATGCGATAAATGTAGTGACATTATTCTCGTGGATCTAGGTCATTCCATTCATGAAAAAATATACTTTGAGTAATACTTTTGTATTTGAACACCAATAGCCATTTATCTGCTGTAAGAATAACTTATTTATCCGTCCATAACACTTGGCGAGATTTTGGCGATGAATTTGGCAGAATGTCACCGACTTGGCGACATATTTAATTGTTGCCAAATTAACAATAATCTCGCCAAAGTGATAAAAATGACGCTAAATCAATTAAAGCGACGACGACTAATTGAAGAAAATTCAATATCTTGGAAGGAATATAAGTATCTACTATAAGAATAACATTGTTTTTAACTGTAAAAATAGTAAATTCATTGCATTATATCAGGAATGTCATGTGTTGCCCACATCAGATTTTTTTCAGATATATTTATGCCAATTAGGAATACCAGATGCATTCTTTCATTGCAGATATACTGTATACAACTACCTGAAAATGCATTTCGAACATGTAACGAATATACTACGAACATTTAGGCATTTAACGCTCTTTCCATTCGTATATGTTCAATTCCAGAGCTGCAAGCCTCTAACAAAGCTAGTTTTCCATGTTTCGTTTAATAAGAAAACATTTTGTATCTTGTTCAGTTGTTTTATTATTATATAGGTATCTCGATGGATATTGTAGTTCAATATCATTTGTGGCAAAAGTATCAATTTTAAATTCATTAAAGATCATTTGATTATAGTCATTATTGATTTACATGTACACGAAAAACTTTTGCCGTATAAAAATATAATGTGTTTTTAAAAATTCACTTTGGAGACGAATATACAAAAACACAAAATTGAAAAATTGAAGGCAAAGAAAGAGTAAACTTCCAAAGCAATCTCGAATATATTTTTCTTTCTATCAGACGCGTTTTTGAAATATTTGCGAAAGGATAAATTGATTTTTCTGTTGTACAATGGATCCAACACGATGTTTATTTTCGCCTGTCATGTGAGAAGGATTCAGGATATTTTCAAAGAAATTTTAATTGAATTCTATGAATTCAAAGAAAATGTTTTATAGGATACCTTCTTGAAATGTTGATTTAAAATCTGCAGAATATGAAAATAAAAAAATCGTAAATCATTTTACCGTACATATATATATATATATATATATATATATATATATATACTCATTGCCATAAAAATTACTACCGCACCAAGACACCAAGAAGGAGCTGTCAGAATGGAACGAAATTTATAAATGTGAGCGCAGCGTTAATATAAACAAGTCATTACAAAATCAAAACAAAATGATCATTTATTACAGGAAAAACTACAAATGAATGGAGGTTCTAGTACCCTGTTGGGCCACCTCTAGCGTGAATACACGATGCTATACGGACGGGCATTGAGGCATACAGGTTCCGGTCCCGTATGGTGTCCTGCGTCATCTCATTCCACAGTTGTTGTAAGTGCGGCTCTAGTTCGACTAAACTCGTAGGCTGTCCAACTTGCCGCCCCAAATGATCCCACGCATGCTCGATCGGTGACAAATCTGCGGATAGGGAAGACAAGGGAAGGGTGGTAATGTGGCGGAGGCATTCCTGTGACACCTTTGCTGTGTGTGGTCGAGCAGTGTTCTGTTAAAAATGTCTCCTGGGAGTCTTGCCATGAGTGGCAACACATGTGGCTGAAGGATGTCACGAACTTACCTCTGGACTGTCTAGGTTCCGTGGATCAATATTAGAGGTGATCGGGTGCGTATGCGACGCACCCCATACCATCACACCAGCTGTGGGAACGGTGTGCCGCTGTAAACCGAAGGCAGAATTGAGGCGTTCTTCACGGGGTCTTCACACACGTACAAGGTCGTCACCACTCGTTGTCGTCATTTGGTTGCGGTCCAATCCCGTCGAGCGCGACACCACTCCAAACTGTGGCGACGGTGCGTGGGTGTCATTAGAAGCACACGTTATGGGCGACGCGATAACAAATATCCTTGAGCCAGGTGCCTGACGATGGTACGGATAGATACAGGGGTCCATAATGAAGGTGCTGCCTGTCTAAAGTTGGCGGATAAGGATGCAGATCTCGCTGTGCTTGCGTGTCGGATGATGTGACATTCTTCTCGGCTATTGGTCTGCCAAGCGCGTCATGAACCTGGCCGCCGTGTACGCAAACTCTCTCTCTTCCACCGGTCTCAACACCTCCTCACAGTACAGCCATAACGGTCCAGGTGGCCGAGTTGATCAACCGGCTTGCATTATCCCGATGATTAGTACCCTCTCGAACTCTGGCAGCTGATCGTATAGTCTTCGATGCCGGCAAACGGCATCCCTAATGAAAAAGCGTCCCTCAGGCAAAAAGCTTCTGCGTGCTTTTGTCTGCGCCAGGGAGAACGAAGTTCAACTCTCTCTGGTGACATTACACAATGCGCAATCACGCTGTATTTCTAATCATTTGCATATCTGCCTGACACGCGACTTCATACCAAGTTTCCTTACGATCCCATAATTACTTCTTGGTGTCCAAAGTTTTATGGCAGTGAGTATATATATACTATACATATATATATATATGTGTGTGTGTGTGTGTTTGTACGGTTAAATGATTTACCGTAATTTATGTCTTACATAATAAAGGAAGATGTATGTGCAATATTTTCCGGAAATTTAAACTTCTTACGATCATGAAATTAGAAACATAGGACCCGAAACGGTGAATCACGAATGTATATTTTTTTAATTTCGAATTAGTTTTTTAGATAGTTCAATGGCTCGAATTTAGTTGTCATTGTATTAATTTCTGAATGTAGTTTTCACTATTACCTTTATTATTACCTTCATTATCAACTTTATTATCACCGATCAACTTAAAAAATCACAGGAAGTTTTAGGTTTCGCCTTGTATCTTTACTGAATTATGCCAGTGTAAACTTTGAGTATGTTTAAAATGCCATTTATAAGGAAACAATATTTTAAAGTTTGGTTCATACAATTTCCCTACGCGTTGTCCAATTTCGTTGTTCAATTTTGTTTTATTTATAACATTTACGTAAAGCTTACGTCATTCCTTTCTACTCTAGTTATACCTTTGGTTAATTAATAAAAACTATATATTATCAAACAATTTCTCTCTCAAACCCCATTACGTTGTTTAAATATTCTTTCTAATAGAGCGCAGGTAAAAACCTTTAAAAATTGTACAATATTTAAAGTAATGTTGCTATATTTTCCTATGAAATAAGGAAACACCTCATGACCAAAAGAGATTCGAAATAAAAATATACATCCAAATTAACGAAAAATTCAAATGGAATAAGATAAAGACCTGTATAGCAATATGAGCAATTGACAAAAAACATGTTTCTTCTTAGAATCAGTTACAAATGTTCTTTTCAAACGACAAGTGCCCTACAGAAATAAAAGCTCCATTTCCAATAAAAAAAGGAACGGAGTTCATCATTGACATGTAGCACTATTCTAGAATCTTGAAGACGTATTTCTCTTCTTCTTTTCATCGATATTTGGAAGAAATTATTGCTCTGAAAGAACATGCATCACTTCTTTGTATATAACCATTTTACTGAATGATTCATCCATTAAGGGATTGACGGATTCAATTTAAGATGAAAATGGTTTAATTAGCATAAAATATATATTTTTTCATTTTACTGGATAATATATTTGATTAGTAAATAATGCAATGTGTAATATTTTTGTTTTTCATTTACAATAGAATGGCATAACCTACAGGCAAATATCCTGCACCATGCTTGGTATATCGTGTAAGTTTTCGATTTTTTTTCTTTAAACATTTTACATAATAATAATTTAATGTGTTTTTGTCCTTTTTGAATTCTCCCCGAGAACCCTCGCAGTGATTTAAAAAATTGAATCTTTGCAAACTTATATTATCTACCACGGGACGGAACCTAATGGGGCTACATTTTTGATATCCCATCGCAAGGACGGTGAAAATGACGAAAATCGAGTTCCAACCCTAGACTCTTCTGAAACCTCCTGATGACCTAGAAAGCTGATTATTATAACATTTATCACGTTGACCACGGTACAGACCATAATGGTGTAGTACTTTCGTTTCCATACTCGAGGGAGGAGAAAATGGAGTTTTTCGAAAAGCCACTCTATACACTCCACACACCCATCGCTGACATTGAAGGTTGAAACATTTTACACTTATAGTAAAGGCTAATAGAACCTAACGGAGCCAGGTTTTTAATTTCTGAATTCCGGGTGAACATACTAATCGAAAAATCTTTCTAGATGCTTCTAAAGCAGTTTAGTGACCAAGAAGGCAGATTGAAGATATGCAAGCACACTTACAGTATTGATCAGAGGACAAAACCTTACTTAGCCATATTTTGATTAAGATGGCGGATTATTTATGACCTTAGTGCCACGAATTGTTAAACAAGATAAAAAAATTTAAAAAGAGCTTCAAATTTATTTCTTGAACGTCTAATCTTTGCCGTCTTTGACAGGCTTAAATACTGATTATTCCCTTACTATTAATTAATCCTGTCACAGACAGGAAAACTTACACAATTATAAATAAGGCTTTTTAATAAGTTTTATTTATAAGTTTTGACATATGCTGATTAGCATAGAAATGAGTTGTCTCAATTAAAAATTTGCCCTTTTAGATTCTGCCTCCGTTTTGAATGACCTTTTGTACCCTTTATTCTAATATCGAACACAATAAATCTCCACAACAGCTGCCTAAATGAAATTATATATCTCATTAAGAAAACAGGACAAAATTCAACTCAATCGTTCAGGCGAAGTATCCAACATACCGCATTCCATATAATATCATACGTATTAATGAAATTAATCTATCTCAAAAGCAATTATAAAATGATTACTTTCCTACAACTCGGACTTGGAATTTAGCCTTTGTAGTATTGGTTCACGAATTGCAATCTCCAGAGTTTCAGGTCAAAAAGTGATCCAAGATCATGGGAATCACGGTACCATTAACCCCTGTAATCGAAATTTGTCTCAGTTATTTTAATTTATGAAATAATAATTTCTAAATTATGCAAATATATCAGAACGTTTATTGTGAGCTATTTCCTCAATTTAAACAAAGAACGGAATGATATTTAAATTTAAGAAAATGGTGGTCGCAGAGTTTAAAATTAAAATTAGCTTTTATGCAAATCAGTAATATTTATGCAAATAAATTAAAGAAAAAGTTTTCAAATTCGGTATGATATTTTACTTTATAACAATGGCGGATTTATTTAATGAATTCAAAATAAAAATATTTTTAAATTGCAGTATGTTTTCCTAATTGATAATGGTATACATCGTACTCTGAATAGAAAATTTCTGGATTAGTGATATAATACTCTAAAATTACACTTCCAGAAATAATTAATTTAAATCGTTTCACAATTTTATAGTATATTTAGTTTCATTAAATATATTCCTTTGTACTAAAACTTACAGCAAGTAAAATGCACTTATAAATTTAGAAGAATTTTTTCACATATATAATTTGTACAATACTAGACAGTGACATTATTTTATTATATACGTAAATGCAAGGAGTTGTAAGATAACTAGAATTGTAACATTGTATAATGCAATTCTCATATTATTGAATGCAGTACAGTGAAATTATCGTTTTCACGCAAGATTTTCGATTGAGTTTTTGATGCAAATATATGTTTGAAAGTCTCGTGAACACGTGTTGACTATTTTTGAATTATCTACATGTGGTCAATTTCTTAGGTAGTTGAAACAAATATTTATAGATTTTCAATAAACTTTATATCCGGCTTTTGATAAGGCTCTAGAATTAGATACAATTTTTTTTTTAATTCAAACAAAATCTCGAAATTAATTCAAAATTTTATATTTACTTCACATGGCAGCATAGGACAGAATATGACATAATTAATCTTGAGGAGGATTATTTATGGCGCAATGATCACGAAACTTAATATTATCAATAATTGTAATAAAAAATAGCCGTGATGTAATTTTTAAGTTCATGACGTCATTGCTTATATAAAGCAATTTTAAAGTGTAGGGATTTTTGTAAAGACATCATAGCAATGTGTAGTGACAAACAAGTAGGATGGTAAGTTACTTGGTTATCAAAGTATATTGTCAATCTTGATATTAACGAAATATTTTTTCAATCTTTTTAACATGAAGAGTAACAGATTATTTTAGCACATATTTTCATGTCTTTTAGTTCTATAATTATTTAATAATATATATATATAGCTGAATGAAATCTACTGATTGATTATTTGATATACTGAGGTATGATTTACTATTCATTTATAATTCATACATCAATAATATTAATATCATGTAATATATTTATTCTCAGCCGAACTACTGACAGAATAAACGTGAAATGTTGCATCTCGTGAAACTTATTGTTAAAATATTGAGAAAAATATAGTCTTAGAATTCTGTTCGATAAATTTATCAATCGCAGTATTTTATGTTCTAACACTCTTTCAGCTACATCTCTTGACACATGAAATTCATTTTTATATCACCGTAGTTAGAAAAATTATCATAAATAACCTCATGAACCCTATGGGTATGCAATGCAATTAACCATTTTTGAGATATTTCAATTTACAATTATAGCAGACATATTTTTGTCTTATATTTTATAAATGCATTTATGATGGATGAACAATGACAGCACAGCTATAAAAATTAAACCCTTTTATTAGTAAAACATATTTAAAACGTCTTTAATAAATGCATTAGTTAAACAGAAACAATTTAACAATATATAGCTTAGGTACATTAGATTTTATCAGCATTTATCAGATTTTGCTATTAAAACCAGACATCCACACTACACTGGTATAATGATCATTTACCAGTGACTTTCGACCTGCTAGTCCGCTAGTCCGTTCATTTGGTTTCAATATCCACGCCTGCGCAGCAATCCAATTTTGGGTTAGCGTCATCTATATAAATATAGAGTTAGTTTTCTTCCTTCCCACAATGCATGGTAATAAAGGAAAATTTAGGAATCATGTCGAAAATCGGACTTCGAGTTTTTGACGATTCTACATGTTCCAGACGTAACGTCTAGTCCAAGCGTAACGTCTGTGTTGTTGTTGAAACCCAGACCGTCCGACCTACCAGAAAGGTGTAAGGTAACTGTTTGGACGGTCGGGAAGTGCCACCCAATTTAGACCGGAACCCAGTGGGGGAGGCATCCACAGGGACCGTACCCTCCTTCCCCTACCACCAACCTCTCGGAAGGACTTTCGGACCCACATGTTTAACGTGATCGTGCTCCGCATGAACACGGCGGCAGTTTTGGCAGTGGCTGGAATCGAACCCGGGCCTACCGAGTGCAAATCCAGCGCGCTAACCAATGGGCTACCGCGCCCCAAGCGTAACGTCTGTGTGTCGTTCTATGTGTCTGCGTAATGTATGTAACCACTCTAGATAAAAAACTATTAGACTAAACTTTTCAAAATGTGTCGAATCAGATAAGTTACTTTTGGTTTAACCTGCTTCTGATTAGGTTTTGGTAACATTCGGAAGAAAGAACTTGCTTTTTTTTAAATGATCAGTAAAATTGTCAAAATATAAAATAAACGACTACAGGCTACATATGCTCAAATATGTATATAAAATAAATGTTTGTTTTATACGTAATTTTCGACGACGAATAGAATATGGCAAACTCCATTTCTCTGGAATTAATAGTTTTCGAAATATTTTTATTTTTTCGCATCTTCATAGCACCGCCTTTGAAATGACGCCCAGTTGACAAATAAAAACAAAAATGTAAGTATAAAACTGCAAATTCAGTGAAATTTTAAATAATTATTCGTGTTTTTGTGCAATTAAATCTAATTTAATAAATTATAAAAGAAAGAGAAACATACTTTTTTACGGAAAGTCATATGCTGCCCACATCATATTTTCATATTTTTGCGAAATCGTCCATCAATTTATTAATAATTTCCATTTAATCATGGTAACTATGGTAACCGAGTTGCGTTTCAAATAACGAGGTCATTTGTTGGCTATTCTTTAAATCAAATAATTGAAAAAGGATGCTATAATTAACTAATTTATCTAAAAATATTGAAAATATGTCAACATGCGTTAACCGGAAACGAAATATTGCTTTCCATACCACAGTTCCTATGTTACTAAAACTGTAAAATGTGTTTCATTTCTGGGCTTAAATTTAAAACGGCTTTTGATATTCAGAACATTAAGTGTGTAGATGTCACATTTAGTGACAACTATACATTTTGTCCGCTCGAAATGTGAGTGTAAAGGGCTAGTATTTTAATGAAAATGGTATTGATTCAGATGTAAGAAAAACAAATTCTGTCGTCGCTGGAAATCTGTTGGAATGCTATTATCATTCCTTTAGCTAATATTCTTATTTCTCTTGTTAAAATATTTTTTTTCTTATTGTGCTTAAAAATTATTGATAACTTTAACAAACTGATGTTGATATGAATTGGTAAGATTATTTGTCTTTTTATAGACAAGACATATATACAATATATATATGTCTTGACATATATATATTGGATTCGGCATCGTATTGATATTCGACATATAAAAATATCGAATAAGTTTTATACAGTATCGAATTGATTAATATTCTAACAATATAAAAAAAAAGTATTTAAGCCACTGTTAGGTAAATCGGTGGGAAGTTATTTTACAATGAACGACTATAAGAACAATATCTTGTCAAGAACAACTACAAATAACAAATCGTGTTTTTTCTCCAGTATCTACAAATGCTCTCTCAACCGTACCACAAGTACCCCTAGAGAAATAAAAGTTCTATTTCCAATAAACCAATGAGAGCTGGGTTCATTCATGACAAGTAGCAACTTTCCGGATTCCAAACGACACATTTTTTCACACTCATTTCATCGATATCCGCTTGAAACTAAGTCGTTTGGTGAAAGAACTGCTAACATTGCTTGGTATGGGATTTTATTCTTTTCACTGAAGTTTGCAGATCTTACGTAGTAGTTTGTTCTGATTTATTTCTGTATTTTTTGTTTTAGTAGATTGGTATAGTCAATTCTGTTTGAAACCGATCACGCAGGGAACTCATAATTGGAAAATATTTTTGGATCCGTCCAAAAATATAGGACATGTATGTTATTTCCTCTGTGTAAAACGGAACCTACACAACGCGAAAACGAAGTAATTTGTTAATAAAGCACATGTTGTAACGAACTAAAAGCAGAAATTTAATCTATTTCAGGCATTTTTTCAAGAGAATGATAAAATATCACGCGTAAATGTGAAAGGCACTACTAAAATGAAACATTCTGTTAAACCGTGGCAATTTTCTTAAAGCTGTTTCAGAACTGCAGGAACTTTCAGTTAATCAGGGAAATTCTAAAATTCTAGAAACATTAATCAATGCATGAATTTTCACTGAAAGTTGCATCATTAGTGAGACATATGTCCAGAAAACCTTGTTGACTTATTTTCAAAGTTCATCTCAATAAAAAATGTGTTCTTTTAGTTTTTAGTTTAGTTATTTGTTTCATGGTAAGCAGTAGCATTTTCTCGGTAAGTTAATTTATCTATTTTTTTTGGTATGGTAATAAGTGGAAAATTCTTTCGGTTCTCTGAATTCCGTTTCAGGCAGATTCGACTATATATGCACATAAAACTTGATTAAAAGGGATGTTTCTTAATTTTGAATCGAGTTATGATTGCAGATACAAGAATGCAAGAACTGGTTTCCTATTTTTTAGCACTCTTCAGAATGAGGTAGCCGATAAATAGTATGGTGCTAAGTGAACATGCCATTTTCGGCAATGGACATATTACAAATTCATCGGACACCCCTGTTCTGTAAATGAACTAGTCCAATTTTATGCAAATAAGGATCAAAACTTTCCGGACACTCCTGTAAGTGGTGATCATTATTTGCATAAAATTGAACTAGTTCATTTTCAGAACAGGAGTGTCCTATGAATTTGTAAAGTGTCAATTTGTGGAAACCTCCTTATCATCCAGGTATTTTCAGAGAGTCAGAGAAAAAAACTGATCACTATATCGTCGATATCCTTGTGAATTTTTACGATATTCCAGTGGATTTTTTTATGGAAGTTGCCCTACAGTATTCACTACAAATTCATGAAGGAAAACTATTGCTTTGTTTCGCGCCTGCGTAGTAAAAACATAGTTTTTTCAAATGCTTATATCTCATCATATATTTAATGCATTAATTTTCAATTGAAGTATACTGTTTTTCTAGGACGTTGGCAAATGCTCTTTGAGTTTCGTGACATTTAATTGAAACCTATATTGTATGCAAAAAACGTGTAACAAACTTTATATTTTTTAAAGAAACGTTTATATCTTCATGAATATACGTTTTAGTTTTACAAGAATGCTTATACACATTGAACAAAGCTAGTTAATTACTTTATGAAAGTTATAAATCATTTCCTGTTTTTCATGATATTGGGTGTACAAATATATTTTTGGTTTTTTCAATATCTTGGTGGTCCCCTAAATGCACAAGCCAATGAAACTTTACTGGAAAGCGTGCGTTCAAGCATGTTCTTCACATCGCCAAAGTTACAGAACATTTTGACAAGTATTTGTGTAGAAAAATATTCGAAAAACATTCTAACATCCAAAGTGTCTGGATACTTTTGAATATATAATGTTTATGGCATAAAGCATATTAAATTTAAAAAAAAAGCTAATGATATAATAAAATATTTTTCCATACACGCTTTTCGTTTAAATCTATATACATTAATATATAATATTTCAATCCATATTTTGGGATTATTGATAAAATTTAGAATGAAATTAAAATAGAATAAGTAATATTAAAGTATTTAGAAAATCATGTTTCATATTCGCCAAATCCTATTCACATTCTGAGAAACATTTCAGTTTGATTTTTCCATAATGGTAGAATTTCGACGAAAAAGTTACATCTTGAAATATTTAACGTCGAGAAGAAGGTAAAATGCATTTCTGTCTAGCAACACATCTGCCATATATAAAATATACCAGGAATTAATATTCATCTATGGTTCATCTTGATTATCATTCATCTAGATTGCTATCTAAACTTAATTCTTCAGAAACTCATATTTTTAGTACATAGGGAAACATAATTTAGAACAGATCTATTGTAGTTTTACTGAATCTATCTTAGGTGTATCTGAGAAATAGTTTACCTAAAGTAGATAGTAGAACACGAGTGTGTGTTCCGGATTTCAGCAATGATTGAAAACAAATAATAATTAAGTTTTTATAGTCTCCAGAACAAAAGCTTTGGTTCAAAATCGGTGGGTAAAAGGAGGCAACATTTTCTTATCATTCGTTACAATCAAATTTATAATATACGTTTTTACTAAGATATTTTTTATCTATTTCCCAGGATCTACTATAAATATAGCTTACATAAGGATCGATATGGAAATAATAAGTAAAATACAATTTGTGCAAATGATAAGGAAAAGTAGAGCAACGTATATAAACACAAATTACACAATAAATCAACATATAGCTATTTCATAAATACACCCGATGCTCTGCTTTTTGATTGGCTCTCACAAGTAAGCTATTAATCAAGGTATTGGGTGTTATCAATCCAGGCGTTTTCTTATAATTGCGCACATTCCTCTTTTGGACTTCAGGCTGCCCATTTTACTTAGAACAGACAAACTGGCGTAGAGTCATTTCCAAGCAAAATACAATTGTTTCTAGACCCCTGGAAGGAAAACTGATATGAAATATTATCAAAATTACCCCCTGCTAATGAGGACGATTACAGGAAGGTGCAATCATATCTTGCGGCGAAGCCAAATACTGTTTTATCAATTTCTGGAAGGACAAGCCAAAAAAAATTGTCTTTAAAGGCCTTCCCTTAGACACCGAGATAGAAGAGCCAAAAACCGCCGCGATCACTGGACTTGGTTTTAAACCGATGAGGATATCGCTGCTAAGGAACCGCCGAAATGGTGAACCCCTGCTCATATTCCTCGTCTGCCTTGAGCCGGAGAAGTGGACGGAGATTTACGCGATCGGATCGATACTCAGTATGCAGATTTCAGTACAGTCGTTTAAACAAAAAGGGTTTAAACAATGCTGTAATTGTCAGCTGTTCAACCACGCGAGCGAGCTATACGGACACCCCTCTAAATTCCAAAAATGTGCAGAAAGTCACCCCACCAGAGAATGTGAAACACCGCGGGATGTGCCAGCCAAGTGCTGCAATTGTGAAGGAGATCACCTGTCAATTTCAAGAAGTGCCCTAAAAATCCGTGGCAAAAAGCCAAAGAGAGAGAAGATAAAAAATCGAGAGGAGTTATGCCCCCAAACTTAACCCACCGCCACCCATGGACGAGGAGAACTCCCCCCCCCCCCTCGCGAGCTGCTCAAAGACCATCACAGCCGCAGACATGATCAAAAGCGCTCCTGAGACGGGAATCATCAGTCCCGAAGGGAACGTGGTCGCCTCCAAAGCCAACAACGCTGCTGCTGTGGCTGCTGTTGTTAGCCCTCAACTCTCTCGACTAATAGTTTTCTCTCTTGAGTTTCTCAAGTTCTTTAGAGAGCTCGAGGAACATTTTAAAATAGATAACATCATCGTCTTCTTAAAAGACACCATGCAGTTTCTAAAATCGGAGGATGACCCCATGACTAAAACTTTCAAATTCGTGGAAATGCTCGCGGCCAATGGTAAGAGAGCAAATCCGTGAATTTGAAAGTCCCCCCTCCCATATCTGCACGTTTTACTCTGTAAACCGCTTAAATACATTTTATTTTTTTTTAATTTCTTTACTTTTCTTTTACTGGTTGCCATGTTAACGTAAATTCTTTTAATTCTTTTTCTTTCTTACTTGCTCTCATAAAGAATATTTCTTCCCTGCATGGGGTTTACTCAAATAATGTCAAAGCCTCAGATATTCATTCAAGTACTTGCATACCGGAGATTATAGGTACTTGCATCTGGTGCTCTGACCACGTGCGAACACATACTAGACTTCAGGTTTATTGGTTCTCTTGCATTCGAGAAGAGGATCCAGCGTATCCCCGAAACAGCTGTACGCTGATTATTGCATTATTTGTGCTTATATATATATATATATATATATATATATATATATATATATAGTTTTCCTTATTCTTTGCAGAAAGTATATTTTAAAGTATATTTCCAAAATAAATCGTTTCTGCAATTTGCATTTAAAGAAGCAAAAATTCAAATCATGTGACGTTCTTTTGAAATGTATGCGTTATACAATTGTTCCAACATTTATTTCCGTCAAATGTAACTTTAAATTCTCTAATAGTGTTCATATATCTATGTATAAGTTTCGCGTATCGCTTCTTTGGACGGTTATTCAAAATACACTCAGCCATATTGCTGCCATTGAAAACTAGTTGCTTAAACTTTATTTAGAAATTTCTATTTCTCACCCACATTTTTCTACTTTTGAGTATAATTCTTTGAATAGGATGCCTAATATTTCTGCTCTACATAAGGCTTCTTAGGATAAACAATGTTTTAAAACTTTGTCAACATTTAACTCCTTGTTTTATCAATGCTCTTCCATTTGGTAATGGAGATTCTGATGTAAATTTATCTAAGATTTCCCTTAACAAAACTGAAATTAATATCTTAAAACTGAATAACAATTTCGCTTTCAATCCTAAATTGTCTGTCGCACCTGTTAAAAAGCTATCAAATTCAGCACTTTATCTACCACCAAAAATAACTCTAATAGACATATAATTATGAACACTGACATATAATTATGGGACATATAATTTTTCTCTGTTAATCCTGAATGATCTTATAGCATCTGGTAAAAAATCGTTCAAATTCAGCATTTTATCTACCACCCAAAAGAATGCTAAGAGACATATAATTATGAACACTGTCAAATCCAATGATAGCATCCATAAATCAAATATTAACACGTCTAAAAGAGGCAACTTCAATGCATTAAGTAATAATTCTTATTTAGTATTCATCAAGGCTGAAAGTTAGTCAGTTTGTTGTTTTCCATAAAAATTAATGTACGTTGAAAAAGTTGTTGAAAATTGTTTATCAATGAATGTCCGTATTGTGCTATTTGAAAGGTGTTGCTATTTGTTCAAACAAAATTAGACAAGCCATTAAGTCTTCACGTGTAATTCTTAAAAATTATAAAAAAGTTTCCGAAACCTGCTCTGTCCAATTATATTAAATTGTACCCTCTCTCCAAAGTTCATAAAGCATGTTATCTTTTTAGATGCATTGTATCTAAAGTCTTCCTGCAAAATAGCCAAACATTTTTTTTCTAGGTTCTCTCCCCTACTTAGTAATAATAGTTATATCTACCAAAATTCTATCTAGTTGGCGAAGAAAATTCGCATTTTGAAAGCTTGTGGTTTCACTATGGTCTCAAGTCTCACTTTGATGTCAAGTCGTTGTTTACTAATGTCCTTGTTAAGAGTCCATTCTCTTGTCTTAGGGAAATACTGTATGAATTTCATTTCTTTGAATTTGAAATTGTTCAGATTATTTCTCCTGTAGTCACTTGTCTATCGGAAAATTATTTTGTCACAAAATTCCACAGTATGTCTGCTGCCTTGACTATGGATAATCCAATCGGTCCTATTCTCAATGACATATATATGCATTATTTTGAAGTTACAGTTTTTGAAATTATCCAACTTGTTTTTTGTACTCCTTATGTTGATGACAGTTTTACTCTTATGGCTCGCTTTTCAAATGAAATCGGTGATATTTGTAATATTTTGAAATCCATTGATCTTTGCATTCAATCTACCTATGAAATGGGAAGACACAATCGTCTTTCGATTTTGAATGCCTTTCTTTTTTGGATGACTTTCGTTTTTGGATGACTTTGGTTTTTGGATGTCTTTCGATTTTGAATAGCTTTCGTTTTTGGATGGCTTTTGGTTTTGGATGTCTTTCGTTTTTGGATGTCTTTCGTTTTTGGAAACCCTGGTTATCCGTAACGATATTGGATTTCTCACTACGGCCTTTTGTAAATCTACTTCTGTATATCTACCTCCACATAAAATTTCATGCCTTCCGATGACCAGAAAATGTATGTTTTCAATACGTTTGCCCATCGCGCTTTGAATGTTTATTCTAATATGCAGTTGTTCAATTCTGAGATTGATTATTTAAAAGTTATTTCTGTCGATAGTGGTTTCTCTCTCAGCATTGTTGATCGTGCAATTCACAAATTATCTACACCCTTCTTCAAACTTAATTCTGAAAAATATTTTAACAATACCATCATTTTAAGAGTTTTCATAAAAATTTGTCAGCAAATCGCTAAAATCCTGAAAAAATTCAAATTTAAGAATGCGTTTAAACCTTCTAAGAAACTCAGATGTTCTGATCTTAAGGATCCTTTAGAAATGGCTAATAGTTGGGACACTTACAGTATTTATTGCTAGTGTGAACTTTCTTATATTGGTTAAAATAAACGTGCTTTAAAATTTTGTATTGAGTAACAAGAAAACTATCAAGAAACAAGATTTAATAAATCTTAAATTTCTCAACATTGCTATCAATTTAACCAAAGTTTTAAGTTTTTTTTTCGCAAGGATCATACAAAAATGCACATTGAACTATGATATTAATTTCTTTGAAGTCTTACATATCCAGAAAAATTCCAGTAATTTAGTTTTGACTTGTCTATTATTCCATTTTTGTGTTACTCCTGTGTAGTTCTCTATAAATTTTTCCACATTATTCGTTCCATTTCTTAACCTTTAGGCTTCTTAACTTACTTTTAATCTATTTTTCATGTTGCTGAGTGTTATATATATTCTTGTTTGGATTTGACTCATCTTGTCGGGATATTCCTCTTTGCGTACGCAAATTTTGTGCTTTATTTCTCGTTTCGCATTGGCTGGACTGTTCTTCATTCTACTTTCTGATTGGCTCTCTCAAGTGATCTCTTAATCCAAGTCTTAGGTATGTAACCGCGAGTATAAACTTCTCTGTTTCTGTGGTGCACATTTTAAATTTTTATTGAAGTTCATTGAAGTTAATTAATTACATTGCGTTGTAATAAGAAATACCGCATTAACCCACCTTATTAATCATTAGTGAGAGTCCTGTTATAGAATATTTATTAACATAATACTACAATTAATTGCATCATTTCAATTTTAAAATAAAATCATTAATTAACAGCATAGATTACTTATTAAATCAATTACAACAATTATTTATATTAATTGCGGTGGAGATAACAAATATGAGATCAGTTAATAAAAAATGTCTAAAATGCATTGATGACCTTCAACAATAATTGAAAAACACACACCTTCAAGTCTGTCTTTGGACGTTGATCTCAACTCTCACATCAGATAATTTTGGACAGGTACCAACTGAGGGTGTGATACCTGTACAAAAATTAATTGTGGTAGTTGTACTGCCGTTGATATGGCATCTGCAGTTGACGTTCTGTATATCAAGACATTGGGCATTTCCGTGGAATTTCTACGGAACATTCTGTTTGCAAAACTTGCGGAATACTTTACTGCATCTCCCCATGAAAAATCGCTCATGCCGTCAAAGTCATCGTGATATGTGTTGCAGAAGTCGTTCTGAATATCACCTGGAACCTTTTGTTGCCGCCTCTTTTGTCTGTGGTATGTAACGCTCCTTGTCGCTCTGATTGGCCGACCTTAGGGCAATGTGATCAAACATCTCCCATAATTGGTCAACGTTATTAACCAATCTCGTGGCTATATGTGGCCTCTTGGGTTTATGGCCTAATTAACCTCTCTGGTCAAAGCGTTGTAAAAACTGGCGTCGTTATGTCTGCTGCTATTGTCAAACATCACAGACATCGTAAATAAAGAGCATAAAACTGGCTCCGCTAAATCTAACTCAAAATCTGGTCTCACAGTTTCTTCTATTTGCGATCATTCCTCGAGTATAACCATCTGCGAGTATAACCATAAACGTTTCATGGATTACAGATAATAATAAATTAAATCTCAATTTAAATGCTTCCTTTTATTAAACACATGCTCAAAAATCACAGATAAATTGTGGCGCAACTTGTAAAACACAAATGCATACCTTCACTTACCTTCCCAAATCCAAGTTATGTTTTCAATAAAAGTAAAGTAAGACAAATAACTCGCTAAGAACAACTAAAAATGACAAATCGTGTTTCTTCTCGGCATCAGCTGCAAACGCTCTCTTGATCCAAAGACAAGCACTCTAGACAAAAAAATGCCATTTCCAATAAACCACTATGAACAATGTTCATTCATGACAAGTAGCATCATTCCGAATTCCAATGGACACTTTTTTCCCCTTCGTCTTTCCATCGATATCCGTTAAAAATTAATTTGGGTGCTGAAAGAACTTTTGTCTCTACTTGACACATAATGTTTTTCATTCTTGTACAATAGAGACACATTAGGTGGGTGTAAATTTGGTAAAATTATCATTAGACTATTGAAATGGCATTCTTATCCTGCTAATTTTCTGTCATTTGTCATTAAAATACATTAGTTTGTTTAATTTGTCTTGCAATTTTTTTTTTAACTTCTTCAAAATTATTTTAAAAGACCAATTTAACTTATATTTCGTGCAAATATAACTTGACATTTGGAAATATTATTAATATCTGATAATCAATATATTCCATTATAATTAAATATGTTAATTAATCCATTTGGCGCAATTTTTGTAACTGTAGCATTATTTTTGCCAATTTTGTAACATTTTTGTCAATTTCGCACTGCATTACAAATCCACCAAGTTGACGATAATTCGCCGAATTATCCATCAAGGTCTCCCAGTTTATCGTTAAGTGTTACACATTTTATGGCACTTACTGCTCATATTTATGTAATTAAATAAATGTATATGAAACACTTAATGTATCTGGAAGACGGTAAAAACTACAGATCTAAAGTTTATGCCATTCGTTTTAGAATAAAGAGTATGTATAAAATGATTATTTATTTAATTTTTTGAATGGCTTGAAAATGTAGGAGTCTTTCGAATGTTCGATCGCCTTTAAAATCAATAGGGATTCAGTATTCACTCATTGCAATAATCATATTAAATTTTTTTTGCAATACTCTATTCTATTCGTTTACTAGATATGACATCCACAGACTTACTAACACATACATTGACACCCACATCGAAAATATGTCCGTCAAAAACTCGTATTCCAAATTTTAAATTCGAGTTTGCATTTCGAATTCATACAATATACTATGTATGTGAAGAAAGCAATAATAGTATGTATGTAGGTAAAGATAAAACAATTTCCTTTTTTATAAGGTTGGTTATTGGCTTCTTTGAATTAACAAATGGATATACTAATAACTGATATTTTTTTAGATCCATAAAAAGTTTTGATATTTCATAGATAACACATTACAATATTAATAGTAACCCAGAAATAAATTAATCGTTTACTTACAAATACTTTCATAATATTTTCATCAGTGAAATAAATATAAGTTTACTACAGCTGTTTTTATCTATATTTTTACTTTCCTTATACACATATAATGTATAAGGAAAGTACGGTTTCGGTATTATTACGGGGTATTTTTTTAATTTTAGGCAATATGGATTTTTTTCTAACATTATCGATTTTACATTCTCTTTACCTACATGTATTCCATTTTCGTATAAGTACACATTTGTTCTTGTTAGTAAAAATATATCCATAATTACCAGTTATTACTTTCCTTGTATACATGTAATGTATAAGGAAAGTATTGTGATGGAGTCGAAAATTCGAATTCGAGTTCTGGAAGGGAGAGCAAGTTTCAAACATACCTGAAGTCGAATCAGACGTTTTTGAGATAATGTATGTATGTGTGTGTATGTGTGCGTGTGAAAGTATGTCTGTGTGTGTGTGTGTGTTTGAGAGTGAGACTGTGGAGACGATGAATACTATATCGACGATGAATACTGCAATCCATGAATACTGGAAGCCTATTGTTTTTATACGCAATCGAATGTTCAGAACCCCTAAATATTCGAGAGAAATTTTGAAAAAATCGTCAAAAAATCAATACATTTCATAAAGTTACGCAAATAGTTATTTCTTATGTAATTTTTCATTTGAAAACGATTGACACAAACCGTTCTCGAAATATTGCACATTTTTCAAGAGCAATATCATGTGATAAATTTGGTAACATCGTTCTCGTGGATCTAGCTCGTGAATCCATTCATGAGAAAAGATACTTTAGATAATACTTTCGTATTTGTACACCAATATTCATTTATCTGCTACAAGAATAACTTATTTCTCCGTCCGTAACCCTTGGCGAGATTTTGGCGGACAGTCGCCAACTTGGCGTTTTTTCAAATGTTGCCAGAATAACGAAAATATCGCCGAATTGATAAAAATGACGCTAAATCAATGAAAGTGACGACTTGATGATGAAAGTTCATTATTTTGGAATGGACATAAACGTAGACTATAAGAATAACACATTTCTCCATCTGTCTGTCCGTAAAGTTTTGCATGAAAGTTAACGGTACGTTGCTAACTTTGCGACTATTTAAAAGTTGCTAAAATGACAAAAAATTTACCAAATTGATAAAATGACGCCAAATAGGAGCAAATGACTTCCAATTCTGATTTCCGTCAGATGACGGGTATACCTTCTAGTATATAAGAAATACTCTTCTCTCCCTTTGTCTGTAACACTTGGTGATGCATTTGGCAAACTCAGCGAATTATTTAGCAAAGTATTTCCAACTTGGCGATAGATCGTCCCAGATTGACAAAAATATCGTCAAAATTGCAAAAATTACGTTAAATTAATGAAAATTACGCCTAATGGATGACGTAATTATTAAGGCAATTTAATATATGGACTACATCGCTTATTGAGGATGCTATCAATATTGATGACTGCTTATTTAGAGTTACGCGAAGCATAATGTAATTGAGTATTTTGAAATAGTTTTACATGTTGTCATCCGGAAATTCGCCAAATGTACAATTCAACGATAAAAACACAGCACCGTGGATCGTATACATTATTTTTTGACTGTAAAACTAGTAAATTCATTGCATTATATAAGAAAAGTCATGTGTTGTGTTGTGTCACTTGAGATTTTTTATAAGGCCGTTCAATTAAGATTTAAACAGTGTCCTTTTTTGTTGTTTCGTTATTGGCTTTATTGCAAATCGTTGCTGATAACACGTACTGGACGAGCCGTCTGTTGAACTTAATCACTCGAAACTGACTTTCACCCAACGAGTTAGAGGATAATAATAGTTGCAGGAGGATAATAATAGTTGTAATATATGGAGGGAGCACGGTTCAATCTTCCCAATGTTAGTAACATGGTCAAACATAGAGTAGGTGTAGTTGGTTGCGGAGGAGAAGAAAATTTATGATTTGGCGATTTATCGCCTAAACATTGAAGAGTACCTTCTGTTTCTAACACTTTACAACAAAGTTGAAAAGTGTTTATGACTTTGTTCATTTTGTCAGTTTGTCTGTCTGTCCGCTAGAGCGATAATTACCGTAATAATGACTTAATCAAAATCAAATTTTAGTATGTTCTTCAGACGGTCTGTAGGATCTACGGGAATATAAATGAATAATATCACCTAATTAGTTTTGAATTGAACCCGGGTTGAAAAAATAAAATACATTGAACCCTATGGGACCTAATTCTTCAAACATTTTTTAGGCGGATTTAAAATTCACAAATTGCTTCGAAAATTTTAGGTAATATTCAAATTATCCCATAAAATATATAAAAAATTTTCAACAAAATATATTCAGTAGTTTTTTAATAAAAATTAAAATAATATTTACACCTCTTATATGAAGCGATCGCATGACCATTATATTGTAATGTCGATATTCAAATCGAATTACTTTTATGTAAAATATATAAATTTATGTATTATATTTCTTTATATACAGTTATGTTACAGATTTTAATTCTGCCTAGAAAACCCCCTTTTTTGTTGTTTTTATGTGTTCTTTTAGAACATATATTATTTTTAAACCAAAATTAAAATCATTTCTAACATATTATTTAAAATGTACGAGCGCTTTGAGAGTTATTTCTTCTGTTGAGTTCAAGGTCTTTTTGGCAGTCGAAAATGGAAGTGCCAATGTAAATAATTTCATAGTTTCTATACATTTATGCTGCAGACGATAATGAAGTATTGCAACGCTTGTTTATAGCAGGTGGCTCTCCAGACATACTGTCGAGACATACTGGCGTTTGGCCGTGAGAACCTTTCTCGGCGGGAAAGATCATGAATGTTTTCTATTGGCTGTGACGGACTGGAAGCTTTCGTCCAGGTCCGTGGAAATGTTGGCTGAAAAGGTATAAAAAGCCGTGCACACCTTTTCTCGCCCTCTTCTGCCTGTGACTCTGTCCTGACCAGACGTATTTTCGAGCTCTCTCTGCCATTTTGCCTTTTTGCACGCTGCATCCGCCATCTTGACTGCTCTTGCTGCTGCCTACTCGGACATGGAGTCCGGACCTTCGATTTTGCCCGATGGGCCCGCCATACCACCAGACATTGGAATGATCCTAGTCAGATTTCGGGACGGTCATTTCCCATCCCTAAAAAATGACGATCCTGGCTTCTTGCAACAAATGAACGACTTACGACTTACATACGAATTCCTGCTGTTCGAACTGAAACTGACCCAAGCCGGAGAAGGAACAAGGAGCATCCAAGCCTACCGAGGTATGTGCCATAATTTGGTTGACTTTTTTGAGCAGAACCCTTTAGCTAATGAGCATACCCCTTACCTAACTGAAATTAAAACCCTTGAAGCTAATCATAAATGCATTACCAATAACAGTAACCTTAACTCTAGCAATAACCTTTTTGATGCTAATATTCTCAAAGCCAATCTAAATCAGTGGGGTAATCCCCAATTATCTTCATCTTCATCTAACATTAATGAGCCTAACTCAAACCAGGAAATATCCCAAGATAGTAATAGCAATAACTCAAATCCTAATAGCAACTTTGAAATCATTCTCGAGGATATGGAAGGATATGTTCAACCTCCCCTTAAGAAAACCTGCCGCACAGCTTCCTTGATCACTGCTTCTGAAGCCACTTCCACCCGAAACGCCTTTTCTGTGCTCTCTTATACCGACCCAGAGGATTATGAGACCTATTCGTCGACCAATAGAAACGCTCCATCGATGGACACCACTCCTGAACCTGAAAATGCTCCCACCCAGGCCGCACCTTCCAAAACTAAAGATATTAATGAAATTGACGATTCTAATGAAAATAGCACCGAAATCTTCACCCCGCGCCCAGAACCCTTCTACATCAACTGTCCCAGCAACTGGAGAAACCTTGTCAAATCCCTAAACAATATTGTTAAAGCCCAACTCGCAGGCGAGTTCATTAAAGTTCACCCCCAGACCATTGACGATTTCCGCATTATACAACGTTCCCTGCTAGAAAACAAAATTGAATTTCATTCAATAAATATAAAATCTGAAAGACCCGTCAAAATCCTCCTTAAAGGCCTCCCCCCTAACTCCCAGATAACTGAAATTATTGAAGAACTGACCTCCCTCGGATTTAGTATCCACAGAGTTTCACAACTAAAGGACATCAAAACTAAAGCCCCCCTCCCCATATTTCTTACCTACTTAAACCCTACCAAAAACTGGGAAAAAATCAGGGATGTTCGTACACTCCTAGACATGCAAATTCGCGTCACGGACTTTCAGTCTCGCTCAATTAAAATGTGTTTTAGATGCCAGCGCTATAATCATTCTAGTGACTGCTGTCAGCTCCCACCTCGCTGTGTTAAATGTGGCGAAGGCCACCACACGCGTGAATGCCAAAAATCAATGGACTTACCCGCAAAATGCGCAAATTGTCAAGGCCCTCACACTGCCAACTTTAGACTATGTCCCGCAAACCCCTACAATAAAAATGCTCCCATCACAAAACTCACTGCTCCCCTCCCCCCCGCCAGGAAACCTGCCCCATCTCCTAGAGATTTCCCGCCCATCAGGCCTCCTACCGTAATCACTAATCAAAACACCTTAAATCCAAACTCTAATAAAAACTCTGAAACTCCATCTACAACCCCCCCACCCCAAACAAAATCCTTTGCTGAAATTGCTGCTACCACTTCGATTCACACCTCTGCACCCACTTCGAACCAAATCAACAAGCCCTCTAAATCCACCAATCAGAGCCCACTCACCGACCCAAACAATCTCCCGCTGCAAAATCTAAAAATTCACTCGTACATTACCAAACCAAGTGCCGTACCCACTGTAAAAACCCCATCGACCATTCAAAAAGCGCAATCCAACTCAAATTCTCAATTATCAGATCTGTTTTCAATCTTCCACGAAATAAAATCGATTTTCGACAGTTTCAATATCAATATGGACAAAATCAAAAAATTCATAAACACCATTCAAACTAAATGCCAAGAAGCCACAAACCCACTTAATAAACTTTTCGTCATCATCTCTGCCCTTGAAGAGGCATTTAGCTCAGACACGCCAGCCCATAATGACGAGTAATCAACTTGACTCTATCCGGATTCTCTTCTGGAACGCAAATGGCCTTGTCCCTAAAATAACTGAACTTCGCGACTTTATTAATACAAACCCCTTTGAAATTATCCTCATTCAGGAAATCATACCCGGCCGCCGCCCCCCCCCCCTCAAAATTCCTAACTACCGTAACTACTCAGCCCTTAGAAACCAAAACCAAAACTCCCACTCCTCCTACGGTGGAGTCTCCATTTACGTTAAAAATAACATCCCGCACCACGAGCTTAACCCCCTTAACTGCAATTTCATAGAAAACAAACTCATTAATATTACTCTCCCAAACCAGCCCACCATCACCATCGGATCCGTCTACATTAAACCAAACTGCTCCATTAATCTCACTGCTGACCTGGATCGGATTTTTAACTGCAACCATCGACTGATCATCGCGGGTGATTTTAATGCCCATCATCCCGCATGGAACTGCCGTCGTCGTAACCCTTACGGAAACCAAATCCATAACTATATCTCCAACAATAATATCCATATTGCTGTGCCCTCTAGTCCCACCCACTTTTCCTTTTCGGCCACCCCTTCTACCATAGACTTTGCCCTCCTTAAAAATATTCGTTTCCCGTATAACACCGACACCCTTAACGAACTCAGCTCCGACCACATGCCCGTCCTTCTGACCCTTAAACTAAACACGCTTCTCCCTTCCCCTGACCTGCCCACCTCTATTAACTGGAAACATTTCAAAAATACCCTTCAAAACTCTACCCTCATGAACCCCAAAATTAATAACTCTGACGACCTGGAACGAGCAGTCTCCGAAATCACGCTCGAAATGCAGCGTTCTCTTGCATCTGCTACTGCTACACGCCCTGCGCCCCGTTACAACTCCCTCCCTCACCACCTCAAAAACTTAATCAAAACTAAAAATGCAACCCGTAAAATCTGGCAAATTTCTAGAAATCCCCAAATCAAAATTATCCTCAATACTCAAAATCGTAAAATTAAAAAAGAAATCTCCAAATTCAGGCAGAAAAATTGGAAAGAATATATTGAATCCCTCTCGCCTGAAGACGGCTCCATCTGGAAGGAAATTAAGCGTGTTAGAAAACCTTTCGCCCAGCTCCCCCCCCTCCATTCCGATTCAGGTACTGCCTTCTCCAACCTTGATAAAGCAAACTCACTTGCAATCAACTACCAAAAACAATTTGAACCTAACAACCTCAGCAGCAAAAACTTCCAAAGCCACATAAATCAGACTGTTTCTAATTTTCTTAATTCCCACCACCCCGAGATCATCGAACCCACCAACCCGTCGGAATTATACGACCACATCAGAAATTTTAAAAACAAAAAAACTCCTGGTCTTGATAGAATCACTAACAAAGCCCTTAAATTCATCCCCCTTAATATCCTTTTTTATCTTGTCCACATTATCAATGCAATCCTTAAATTCCATCACTTTCCAGACAGCTGGACAACTGCAGTTAATATCCCCATCTTCAAACCAATCTGCTCATTTTACTTCTTGAATTTTTTGTTGGCTGCAGTCGATTGCATTCCTGCAGAGTCCAACGCTGTAGGTTGAAATTCCTGAAAAATATTTTTGAGGATGGGTTGCTTTGCTTTGGCAAGTGAAATTTGGAGAATTTGAAATTTTGAAAATATTAAAGTTGTTTAATTTGAGAATTACGAAAATGATTTTATTACAAGAATTGTATTTACGTTGTGCTTCAGATCCCTGTTTTTAATCCCCCTGAGTTGATTTGAATTTTGAAAATTTTGAAGAGTAATAATTTTGAAAATGTTGTTCCTGTCTCGGTTTTCTCCCCTGTCTTGTTCTCACAAGTTGAGTTGTGGTGGTGTTCTTCCTCTGTTCCGGTGGTGCGAACGTGAGTGAGTGGAGTTGTCCTCCTCTGTTTGAGTGAGTTGAAACTTTTTCTTTTCCGTTCCCGTTCTGTGGATGTGCGAGGCGATGTCTGGAACTTTGATTGGCTGACACCAGTTTGATTTGAATTGTGTAATGAATATTTAACTCCGAACTTGAATACTTTCGGAATTTATGAAATTTTTTTTGGCGGCTCCTGTTTATTACTACGGCAATATTTAGAAATATTTTGAAAAATTTGATTGAATTTTGGAGTCAGGAGATTGTTTACATTGTGGAATTTTTGAAAGAGTCAGTGAACTCTGAAGTTGTTGATTTAATTACAGAAATATGGTTGAAATTGTGATGAATTGATTCCACAAGTATTTTACTTTGAAGTATTTTGAAAATTTACTTGTTTTGATATCCATTTGAGAAAATTCTGGAATTTTGAAATTGAAATATTTTATTTTGAAACTTGATTGATTTACTACGAAAATGGATGTATTTTGGATTTCATTTGATTTTCTTCTAGTTATTGGATTGAAATTTTTGCACTTGATAATTTTATTTCGAAACTTTGAGTTTGGTGAAATGGTTGAATAACATTGAGAAAGAGATTTTTATTGAACTCATTTAAATACTGATTTTGACTTCTACTTATTTTGACTTACGACGGAAAGGCAACTAAATTTAAAGACAGATTTATTGATTTAAAGAAATTTATTGATTTTTATGGAATGACACTTGTATATTATGGATGTTTTGAATTTTGTTTGGCAACATGTTTGGAATTAGTTTTCGCCACAAACCAAATTAAAGAAAACTATCTACAAATTTAATTTTTCGGTGGCAATGTTGATAAATTGTATTTGAAATGTATTTGATATTTTTGGCAGTTAATTTGATATTTTGAGACTTGAGAGTCCTCTGTACCTGAAGTTCTGTGCCAAGAGAGCACTGATTTGAAATTGTGGCACTTGTTTACATAAAATATGTGGTTTGACTTCTGCCACCTTGCCACTTCTTGCTTGCCACTTGTTTTTGCCATCTGGAAAATTTTTAATTAGTGTAAAAGAAATTTATTTTAATGAAAATTTACTAAATGATTAAAGATATTTTAATAAAATGATATTGTGAAATAATTGAATTTATGCAATAAAAAAGGTAAAATTTATCCTGTGTCATGATTGCCGATATTGCCTTGATGTTGCCTCTATGTAAGAGAGGATGAAAATGCTGTGTCAAATAGACACCTAAGATTGAAAGCTGTGTCAAATGGACACTTGATGTTGACAAGAATTATGAGTCATGTGAACCACTAGACAAGGTTTGTTTGAAAATTTTTTGTTATTATTTCTGGGTATGGTCATTTCTCATGTAAATCTGTATTGTATTTATATTACTGCTGTTTTGACATTGTTTATTGGAATTAGCTGTTGTTTTCATCCTTGATAAAATGGAAAGGCTGCTGGGGTCATGAAATACATTGTGATTACATTATCTTGAAAAATTTAAGACTTAATTTGAATTTTTTTTTGCTGCTGACCACATTTTACTTAAAGTTAAGATTCTTGAAGGAAAGTGAAAATTTCTTGGAAATTAAAATTTAATTTTAATGAAAGCTAAAATTGACTTATAATTTAAAAATTTAATAGATAATTGTTATTTGAAAAGTTTATTTACAGAGAAATTTAGTTTTAACTTTACTGTTCGACTTGAGGGGTGTTGTTTTATTTACCTTTGTGAACCTTGGGATTTAAATTTAATTTACAATTTAATTTTTCACATGTTATGATTTCTGTGATGGGCTTGTAGATATTAGGATTTTAGACTGGATTGCAGTCATTTTTAGGTTTCTTTGGCTTTGGTTCTTCGACATGCGCCCATATGGGATGGTGTTCGTGTCAGGAACTCTTCTGGTGTAGACGTGCACCTCTAAATTTTGCTGAAATTTCTACTTGAAGATGCGTACGACTTCAAGGGCCTGATGCCTACATGCACCTGCTTGTTGTTTTGAAAAATTTCTTCGCTTCGCTCTGAAATTTTTCCCCGGAGGCACCAAGGTATTTGTAATGTCGATATTCAAATCGAATTACTTTTATGTAAAATATATAAATTTATGTATTATATTTCTTTATATACAGTTATGTTACAGATTTTAATTCTGCCTAGAAAACCCCCTTTTTTGTTGTTTTTATGTGTTCTTTTAGAACATATATTATTTTTAAACCAAAATTAAAATCATTTCTAACATATTATTTAAAATGTACGAGCGCTTTGAGAGTTATTTCTTCTGTTGAGTTCAAGGTCTTTTTTGGCAGTCGAAAATGGAAGTGCCAATGTAAATAATTTCATAGTTTCTATACATTTATGCTGCAGACGATAATGACGTATTGCAACGCTTGTTTATAGCAGGTGGCTCTCCAGACATACTGTCGAGACATACTGGCGTTTGGCCGTGAGAACCTTTCTCGGCGGGAAAGATCATGAATGTTTTCTATTGGCTGTGACGGACTGGAAGCTTTCGTCCAGGTCCGTGGAAATGTTGGCTGAAAAGGTATAAAAAGCCGTGCACACCTTTTCTCGCCCTCTTATACTCTTTTGCCCTTCTGCTCTTACGACTTGGTAGGCAGTTCACGATAGCAACGCTCACTCCGAATCTCGGGAGTCTGACCTCCAGGCAGATTCCTGGGGATTCGTGAGCTGAGTAATGCTGCCTTTATAACGTCCATTTTTGGTGCGATCCCGAGGTTAATACCGGGAATGGAGTAACGTCGAAAATACACGTAGAGCGAACCCGATGCTCATTCCGGGATTATTACTTAACATCGAGCGGGCTTGTGGAATGCTCCCGAGGCTCATACCGGGAAGGTAAATCGAATCGTCGCTACCCGAGTAGTTCTAAAGAATGATGCCATTCGTCCAGGCTGGGCCATTCTGGAAAAATCCCTGAATGTGTGTGCCGACCTTTCATTCTGAAACACCGATTCATCGCCGTGTGGGTGAGTGGCTGATGGGGAGAACTACTACCTTACTTACAACGCCTTGATGACCGGGGTAAGCGACTTTTAATGTATAACTTCATGAGAGAGAGATCGTAACGGAGAGTGAAACCATCTGTTGAGTTTTGTAACTTCAATTCAATGCTTATTCTAAAATTTAATTTCTGTTTGATTAATTTTCAAAAATGCTTTATTTTACCTCTCAGAGTGCTCGTCCCGTTATGTGGCCATACCTATGTTTGATATCAGTATGATCTGTTGTTTGCCACTTAGTATTGCATTATGTGGAAGTATAGAGGCTTTAAAGCCAGTGGCGTTCTGTTAAAATCTGCGCATGTGTCCAGTGGTGAGCAGTAAGATTCAGCTGTTGTATCTGATATACAAATTGAATTTAACTTCTTAAATAAATGAAAATTCATTTTAACTTCAAAATTCTGTGTATTTATTTGTGTATTGAAATTCCTTTTGATTTTGGTGAAGAAGAAAGTTTTTAAAGGTAAGGTTTTGATTTTGAATGTTTTCAGGTTATTTAGGTTCTTCTGGGCTGTAGGTCATCGCGGAGATTTACTTCTCCCGACAGGAGTGTGTGGACCTGTGTGGGTTATTTTTGCGGCATTTATTCGATCATGGTTTTTGTAGTGGTGCTGGTGCTGGTGTGGCTAAATTCTAAATTAAGAGGTCACGTTTCATTTCATTATATACCCCGCCATTACAATATGAAGAAATCACGTGACCCACTTCAAAATGAAATATGGCATCCATCTTGTCTCAAAATCGTGATTTTTAAAGTTCTTTTTAATTCATATTGAGTGCTGTACCCGTCCTAAAACCGCTTTATTTTTCCTTAAATTCTGTGCATCTACATACTGAAACAACGCAATTACAATATATTTGAGTTTAAATGATCATACAAATTTGATTATTTCTACAACGAAGCCTATGTTTCATTTATGTAAAATGTAAACAGCAAAATATGTAGAATGAGTTGTACAAGAATTGCTGCGTTTCTTTAACGCAAAATTATTTAGCTCATGGCGTCTGCATAGCTGATATGAATGAAATATTCATTGATTTTACAGAGAGAAGGACGATTTTTTTCGATAAAGTTTTAAGCACAGAGCTTAATTACTTGTAGCTCCATGGTCTTAATTTTTAAATAAAATAAATTCATATAGTATTGTGTTGAATGAAATGAATGGGAAAATGTAATAAATGAAATGCTGCTTTTTTAGAGAGAGCCGGACGTGTTATTTTTTATATGACCTCATTTGAATGAATTTCAGTTGTTTTCGATGAAGTTTTCAAATATAATAAATTAATGTAGTATTGTGAAAAGTTTTAAAATATTACCGAGGAATGTATTGCATTTTAGAGATGTTTAAATAAAATTGCATTGAAGTTGGAAAGTGTTCCATAATCAATGCTTTAAGCATGATTGATCTTTCTTGTTTTTTTTAACTTCTAGAGGATGAGGGGAAACGGGAAGTTGTTATACGTGTTACACGTTATAGGATTTTAAAGAATATTAAGAAAAATACGAAATAGGATTAGAATATTTTATTACCAAAAAATGTTATTACTAAAGAATAATTTTGTTAATGAAGTCAATTCCGTAAATCAAATTGAACTTCGAAGCAAGTGCAAATAAAATATGATATGAAATAGATTACAAGTATACAAATTGAAGTATGTGCATAATATATTTAAAAATAATTAAAAAGTATATGCAAAAATTGTATGCATGCTTGCGTAAAATGTAGAATTCTCCACTTTTATCTTTGCAAGTTGTGTTAGCAGTATCCATATATGCTCTGAGGCGTAATACGACTGAGTTATTTTTACATCTAATTTATTTTAATATATAGTATGCGTACTGTCAAATATAAAACAATGTAATATTTGCAATAATAAAATATCTGACTTTATTTATATTTTTTTGTTTATAAAATGACATTTCAGAATAAAATACAAAATTATGTCCAAATTCATAAATAGGAGCTCTATTGAAATAGGATTTTTAAATTTTCAAAAGGGTTCGGAAGGTTTTGCATGTTTAATCGATTTAGAATTTGGAAATTTTTTTTAAATGTTTTTCTATGAAGTATAGGAAATAAATAAGATTATAAAATATTATGGCACAAAATACAAAAATTGCAGCTCATTATAATATTTTCAGAGATTTGGTTGCTAATAATTCGTTTGAAAAATGCTTTATATACATATTGTGAAATTTGCATCCAGAATTAAATACACCGTAAGCACAATTACAGTGGGCAAACTCAATGTGGCATAAAAATATCAAATGTTGTACATATTAAATATTAAAAACTTATAGTAAAAATTGCAGATCAATCTATTTCAATTTATTTCTAAAAATTTTAAAAACAACTAAAGCATTAGGACTAAAATTATAATTAACGCTATGTGCAGAATTAAGTTTTAATGACTTTTAAAAAGAGTTTTTTTTATTAAATGATTCTGCATTTGTAATGTAAAGTATGTAAGTAAAAATGTATGATATAGGTAAAAATATTTATATTGGTAGACCTGTTTCTAGATCAAGAAGCTTATTACTTAAATTATGATGAGGAGAATGTGAGGTTATTTTAGAGTTAAGATTGCTCATTTAATAGATTGCTAACGCATGATCAAGAAGTCGGTGATTCAAATACTTCTTTGGGCAAGGCATATTTTTTTGTCGAGAACTAAACAAGAAGTGTTGTTTTTGAGACTCAAACCGTTAAACCTAACAGAAAGTTGAAAAGTAACTGTTTAGCCGGCCAGGAAAAGCCACTCAATTTAGACCGGAACTAAGTGGGGGAGGCATCCACAGGGACCTTACTCTCCTTCCCCTACCACCAACCTCTTGGAAGGACCAACGGACCCACAAGTTTAACGTGATCGTACTCCGCGTGAACACGGCGGTAGTTTTAGCAGCGGAGGGAATCGAACTCGGGATTACCGAGTGCAATTCCTGCGTGCTAACCAGTTGGCTATCGCGCCAATCTAAGCAAGAGTGTTATACCAAAGTACTTCTTGAAAACACTGGGAGTTTGTTGATACATCCTTTGATTTTTAATTTGTGAACGGGGGAAAATATATATTTTTAATAAAAATAATATTTTTATTAAAAATATTATTAAGATGTTTATATGAAATTAATTCTTACCAGCATCGGCACCTATAGAATTTATCCGGAGGGATTTAAGGATAAGATTAACAACATTGACAAGTTTGATGTCCGACTGTGTCATTTTGAAGTGCCCCCTTGTATTCCCCTATGTGCGTCCTTGCTAACTAGTAATACTTATTAAGTGCGATTTACCCTGAACCAGAAATGATATTATGCTCATATATCATATATCTGTATATAAAATGCACTGAAAAGTCATGATGTAAAATTTAGCTGACATTTTCAATGAATGTAAACTATTATTATATTTTATTATGAACGTGAAATTTTATTATGCGATACATCTTTACTCTTATTATCTAAACTCCTATTTTTCTTTCCTAGCCATCCAATCTTGCTAGTCGCCAACGTCGCCAAGTTCTACCTCAAAGGGAAAACACACGAGGATACCGAAAATAACTCTATAACTATCATCAAAGTACTCCAAATAATTTTTTAAAATGTTAGAAAGACTTTATACGTCTTTTGCAATATCACAAACACCACAAATAAAGCAAAACTTCTAATTATACAGCATTAAAAGCAATGAAATTAATAGCTAAATGAAATGCATCAAGCTAAAATCTAGCAAAATTAATTTTAACTATATTTGTAAGATATATAATGAAAACAAATCTTATCCATGAAAAGAGTAAAGCTCTCCTTTCAGATGTTTTTACTTGCAGCAGTAAGTACAACAGTACATAACCATTATTTTACCATTTATATTTCTCAAATACGCTCTCGGTCTGAAATCGCCATTGAAATGTATAGGGTCACAGTTGGGAGAAAACGTTTTCTCGGGAAATTCGTCCTTACAACACCTGCCTTTATCTCTGACGATGATTGCAACCCTTAGTTTCTCTACATATATACTACCTCGATGGTTTCAGGTGACCCGATACGTATGAAAACTTTTTCATTTGTTTACGACTCTCTCTTCAACCGGTACTGTGATTTGCATATGGCGATGCTCATTCCTTCATGGTGTTGCAAATTCACTTTTGACGAGTCTATTATCACTCTACTTATACCATATATGGAAAGTGAAACGTAAATAAATGTAACGACCTGCCAGATAAAACAAGCAGTCCTCAGGCCAGGGCCATCCATAAATGGGCACGGACTATAATCGAGCTAAGAAACCCCATTACATTTTTTTTGGCATTGAGGTAGACATGAAACATTCACAAAAAGGTAAAAAATCAAGTATGGATGCGTCTTATGGATAAATGCATGTAGGGGGGGGAGGCCTTTTTAATTGGTGGTCCTACTAGGGATAAAGAATGCAGTTCATAATCTAAAACAATGACAGCAAATCATCTGCTTTGCATGCATCGACTTAAAATAAAATTCATTAACCTACATAGAACAAGCATAAGCACTGTATAATAATGCAAAATTAGTTACCTAATAAATATCAAAATGAATTATCCATTTTCATTGTGAAATTGACCAATCGCATTAAATGCAAATTATCTTTCTCACAGAAACTCTGTGGATTCGATAAAAGTAAGTATATGTCAGAAATTCAGAAATGTGCCCGATGACGAATTTTACTCTCATCTATCCCTGCACTGTTCAAGCGCTGGAGTTTCTGTCAGTCACGCCCAGGTGTGCATCATCATAAATAACGACGCGAAAAGTCCAGGAATAGTTTTGCATTTAATAGAAATTACGGGAATATAGCGGAGCACAGTTTTCGTAAATTGATGGCCATTCTACACAAGTTTCTACTCCAATGATTCCGAATGTATTTTCAAGGTTTGGGGTGGATAAAGTAACCATTACGAAGTTGTGCACACATTTTATATTTAATCTCTGGTACAGGGTTAAATACAAGTAAATATAGATTGATAAATAATACAATATCAATATTTTTAAATTTATACGGCACAGGTTAAAGCAATACTAAAGTAATCTGATTCCTTCAATATTATTTATTTATACAAATGCCTAAAGTTATATGAACAGATTCGCAATCGACTGCAACACAAATTGAACAGGTAGGCAAAAGATCCATGGATGTCCAAATGTCATATTTTTAGAAGAGCGTAAATATCAATAGAAAATTCTTAAATCATACGTAGTTGCAATTTACAACATTATTCAGCCATTACTTAAGCCAACTCAGCGATTATGAAGCCCTACTCAATGGCCATTAGCTAACTCAATGGTTATTCAAACATTACAACCAGTCGCATATCATTCCCTTGCGAGTGAAGATAGCGCTTCTTTTGTGACCTGGCGAAGAAGGCTCTTTTCGCCTTCTAAACTAGTCTATACGTTTAATGTTTTATTATCAGTTGATGTTAAGGAAGTTATTTGAATTATAAGCTTTAGCATCTGTTTGAGCTGTACGTATACATTGCTTAATGGTTAAATATGTAAAACTATTTTTTGTTATTGTATATATCCCTCCATTTGGTACTTTTTTGATGGCTCAATAAACGTTACATTGCTTGGACGCCGGTTCAACTGTTCTAAACTTTTGAGTGAGCTCAATACACCTGAGTTATAACAAAAAGTATCCAGTGTGTTTAGAAATAAATGCAATTTACCTATTGCTTATGGGTGAAAAAAAAATGTTTGTTTATTTCAATGCCAAGAAAAAAAAACTGAGGTGGACTTACTGAAAGTGAATAAATAATGGAATATACAAGTCAAATGTAGCTTTTGTTTTAGTATAAAGTATAATAGTCTAAATGAAAATAGTCATTTAATTTTTCTCCTGGTTAGTAAGTGATTAGATAAAGCTATAAATGTGGCTTTATTAAAGAGCGACGTCTAATGGTTACTCATCTTCAGTTTCTGATGCTTGAATGTCATGGTTTTGCCCTGCTGGCTCAAACTGGTAGTACTAAATGGCTCTTGGGGGGTATTTTCTCGTTAGAAACGATTAATGTCAAGTGATATTTGAATATTAAGCATTATGTTTATCTATATATTGTATTATTAATTATTGAATGGAGTGATATTTATTTTAATCCTTTGGAATTTTGAATTCAGCTTACATTTTAAAAGTTTAAAATCAATTTTAATTTAAGTGGTTTTAAAGCTGATTGTTTAATGCTCATTCACCTTGGATATATGAATATTGTTACGAATATGTAAAACATTTTACTGTGCTTTACCTCTATCCACATAATACATACCGGTCCTTTGCTTCTATTCAACACATTTACGGGCAGCCACTTCTATTAAGTGAATGAAGTTTAGTCATATTTAGACTTTTGGAGAAAAGATGTCATATTTTGAGATTTATCGTCAACTTGGCAACTTTTCGAATATACTAGAACATTCTTGAAATACCGATTATTTATGGAGATACGAGCCCTTTCTAAACATTTCTATGGAAAGTACAAAAAAGAAATTGGAAAGCAGTTGACGTCAAACTAGCTAAGCTAAATTGCGAGATATGTCAGCGTTGCTGAGCATTTAATTGTTGTTTTATTGTATCTGACAGTTGTTGAGTGTTTATGGACGATAGTTATCGAACTATTAGCTGTATATTGTTCAAATTTACGGCTATTAGTGTTTTAAATAAAATTGTTAGTTATCCGGAAATTTGAACTAATTTCTGTAACATAACAGTACACTCACGATTCTAAAGTACACTCTTCTTCTTCACGATTCATCGCAACAATCAATACCGATACTGGTGCTTAAACCTACCACTAAAATTGTTTTCTATTAAAATTGTATAGTTGCCGAACTTATCTACAAGTAAGTCAGCATAAATAGAAATTAAAATGGACACTTCTTTATTATTGATATGAATACGATGAAAACACTAATTTGTATGGGTAATTACATTTATATCTATATAAATAAAATTGAAAATCTGTCTGTCTGTCTGTCTGTCTGTCTGTCTGTTTGTCCCATCATCACGGGAGAACGGCTGAACCGAATTTGATGAAATTTTGTGGGTAGCCTAGAAAAAGCCCCACTTAAAATTTAGTCTATGTTTGGAGTTTCCATAACCAGTGGTTCTCGAGATATTAGTGAAAAACGAATATTTCGTTTGTCTCATCATCACGAGAGAACGGCTGAATCGAATTTAATGAAATTTTGTGAATAGCCTTAAAATAGCCCCCCATACATTTTGCCCAAGTTTCGAGTTTCTAAGACCAGGGGTTGTCGAGATATTAATGAAAAACGGAACTTTTTCTTAGGAGATCTACTCTCCAACTCCGTGGTTTATCCAAACGGAAAGGATGAAAATCGTTTGTTTTAAACGCCAAAATGAAATAAAACTTTATTTCCGAGTTTGGTGCAGGATTTTTGCATTAATTAGTCACTATAGGAAAACATAAATTGTTTGAAACATGAATTTAAATGGAAAAATCTACCTCCATGGTTCATCTCTCACAAGCTTTTACTCAACGATGTAAAGTATAAAGAAATAAAAATGGCTATTTAATTTCGCATTTTATGAGGAAGATTCTATCTTATATCATGTTGCTCGGCAACGGAATGAAATTAAATGTGCTGTTAATATCTATTATTATTTTTTTTATTTGTATAATAAATAAATGGATGTAAAAATATATTTTATAAATGGACGATTTGATTGATCTTTTAATTATATATATTGCGGACTGCGTACATCACTTTCATTTATTTTAGCAAAGAGGTTTCAAGCTCATATATTGTGTTTAGCTAATAAACTCATATATTGTGTTTACCCAATAAATTCATTTAGCCGATTGTTGAAGCAGAAAAAGAGTAGAGAGGGTGTATGTATCTTCTAATACAATTTTACTGTTTTCATTTAGTATATACAAACGGGATCAGGATATTTTATTCTTCAGATCTGCAAATTCAGAGCTACGAATTTAGAGGAATATCTCTAAATAACTTGGTAACTTTTCTTAAACTTTACCAAATTAGTGGAAATGTCTCCAAATTGATAAAAATGACCCAAATCAATGAAATTAAATTTGTTTTTTTTTTAGAATAAAGTACTGAAATGATGTTTCTGTAGCATTTGTCGGTCAGTCCATCCATCCTACTTAGTAACACATTTAAGGTTTTTTTTTTAATATCACCAAATTGGTAAAATTATTTCTAAATCCATAAAAATATCATGAAATTGATAAAATCGCGCTTAATAGATGAAATTAATTGTGTTTTGTTAGGGGATAGTATTGTGATGATGTTTAGTCAATTTGTCGCATAATGGGATTATCAGTTCTACAGTCCCACTTGGCGATAAATTTGGCGATTTTTTAAGTTATAGCTAAATTGACGAAAATGTCGCCAAACCTTCCATGGTGCATTATTCAGATGATATGATTTCAATCAATTTATTTAAAGCAATTGATATTATGTCGCTTAGCAACGGATCCAATATGTTATGCGGTATATGATTTTTATTAAATCTTTTCTGATTTGAATATTAAAAATATGTATATAAAATAAATTTTATTGACATTGAATTTTTGACTGGATAATATCAATTACGGTCTTCAGGTTTAAACATCATTATTATTGATATTTTCGGGGACTGTTGATTCAGGGATTACTGATATTTTCAAATTATTATGGAATTGTTTTATTATGACGAAAATTGTTGAAACTCATATATAGAACGTTGTACGAGTAATCTTCTACAAATGCATGGGTATATCTTCCAATCTACGAGAATATAAGTAGTACAGGTATATTGGCATATATTTTGATATATATTGGCATATATTCGAATCAATTACGACCTTCTGTTATTAAGATTACGGGGATTATTGATACTTTCAATTTTTTGTGTCATCTCTTTTATTTTGGCAAATATTTTTGAGACACATATTGCAATACGGGTAAGCTTCTACTAACACACTGGAATATTTTCTAATCTGCGACAATATAAGTAGTACGGGGTTGCATATATTGATTCAATTCCTTTTTTTGTAAATTTGCTTACAAAAGGGGCCAGGATGTTTAGTTCTTCAGATCCGCCCGTGAAGATAATTTTGCATAGTGAGAACAGATATTCTTAATCTTCTCATTGGGATCAATAAATTTAATATTTTAACAGAAATTGCACATGCTTGCGAATTATAAGTTTCTTTATATTATATACTCCGTACGAAGAACGGGTACGCTGCTAGTATCTTATAAAATAATGACAAACATTTAACCATCTGCATATGTGGATATCACTGTAAATTAATCGGTATGTTGTTGTTGCTGATTAAAATACCTATATGCAATTTAATGGAAGTATCTTAATTATCTTCACAAATAACTCGCTTTTTATGAAAAAATAAATTCTAATATGGTATGTGAGATTACTCCATAATAATGATGACCAAAATTTTCTGCACAAATATTTACAAGGTACCCACACATTTTATAATGTTGAACACATTTGGTTTTTCACATTTTTGTGTGTTAGATAAGTAATGTCAAATGTTAGAATATACAATTAATATCATTATTTTTAAATTATATATATATATATATATATATATATATATTTATATATATAAAGTGCCTATTATTTTAACATATTTGACCAAAAATATCTTTATAATTTTGAATTTCATCTCAAATTTTTGAAGAAAATTGTTCTAAAAATAGAAAACATTTCTTTGATCTACTGCTACTTCAATAAAAAGAAACTATCCAGACACTTATCGATTAAATATTCTTACCAAATATCATACTATTTGACCCATTTGCTTGACAGATATCATGCCTAGTAAGCAGAATATATGTGGAATAAATGCATCAAGAACCCGCATACATATATAGCTACAATTATTTTTGGTTAATAATTAGGTTGTTGGAAATATATAAAGGCATCAAAATATTTTCCTTGGATTTTTTAACCCATTCATGTCCGATACTTTTTACCCTTACAGTAGGAAAGGCAGTACGTGATGGACGGAACGAAAAAAATATCTTAGCATTATTTTTTATAACCCTATGTTCACTGATCCGTAGCGCACTCGTCGGAGTTAGAGAAATACGAAAAGGACTCCAAAATATGGTATGTGCCGATGATGTCATATATTATTTCGAGGAGTAGACTAAAGACTATTTTGTATATTATAAAACAACTAATAACATAATTCCTTAGCACTATATGCCATACGTACTGAAATAACTATCACAAATGCTGCTACTCACTCCAGTGGCGTAATGTACTAGTGATTATATACTTCCAAGACTGCACATGCGAGACACACAGGCCATTAAGGTCGAAAGCAAATGATTAGTGAAAAATGGAAGAGAACTTTGCGATGACAGGAAATGCGTAATTTTAGGTAACACAGTTATCTAAATTGAATTTTGTGCAAGAAAAAATAAATCTGAAACAAGGCCTCGGACATTTGGCCTGGCCTTTGATCTCCAGTGTTTAACATATACCGGAAAGTTTTTTTCTGGGTTGGCATCTGTTTTGTATTGGAAAGTATTCAATTTCTTTATCACTGTGCGATCTAAAATTGCGCATTTACTGTCATCACAAATCCATCTTTCGGAATCAAGCTACACCACTGACACGATCATTATTATGCAATCACATTAACTGCATGCATTGATATGTAAGAGCTAAATGAGTCGGATACCGGAGCTAGTACGAAACAGTGGATGTGTTGGAAAACATATGCACCGTGTCCGATGCCTTCTATCTGTCTGGTGCGTACCGTCCTCACCCTCCGCACCGTTCGCCCACTGTGCACCGGCCGCCAACTGTGTATTGCTTGTTTAAAGCGTGTGATTCCGCCCAAAGCATACCGTCTGCTTACTAGTAGACGCTTATCTTTAGAAGACTTTCAATATGCCATGCCCTTTAAGAAAAGTAGATTGCTAAATATTCCTGTAGAAAATAATTCAAAAAATTAGAAATGAGAACTAGAACTTATTTTCAGTTTACATGCATTTATTTTTACTTAAGGACAGATACTCCGCTCTCCCTCAATGTGTATTTTCTATATCTATTCAGATTACAATTCTGCATGGGTAAATTGCAATACAGTCAACTGGTAGACAACTAGCAAATTATGAAATACAGTTAAAGTCAAAGTATTCAACTTCTCTATTTGCTGTTCCAGACAGCAATGGTTTAAGAATTGCATGTCTCTACAGATACATCCATCCGTGGACTAGTCACGCGGTTTTCTGTGTTCTTTAGCACGAAGATGCTGAAACAACCGCAGAACCATTTGCTATGGCTTACGATTTTACGAAACTCTGTGGAAATTATTTAATCTTGTCACGCAGCTAGCATTATTGCAAATAAACTATTGCTCAATATTCTCGAGACTGCAATTACGAAGTTCATACTCATTCATATTATTTTAGAGGACATTCCTACAGCTAGGATTCCGCTTGAATTGCAGATTCAAGCATAAGTCAAACGCTTGAATAAAACACTGAATTATTAACTAGAATACAAAAAAAGTATAAATATGTCACTCGGGGATTTTAGTTGAGGGGGGGGGGGCGTATATTTTTGCAATTACCATGAATTATTTTGTCTACGATACTGCATATTTTTATGTTTTATCATTTCGTCTTTTACTAGTACTTTGAATGTTAGCAAATAAAAAAAAATAAAGAAAATTACATGGATATAAAGCAAGCGTTATAAATTGTTTTTTTTAAACATTTAATTTATATTTCATATATTTACCATTCATTAATCCAGCGCATTTTTCTTCAAATACAGTATTGCTTATCGAGCAGGTGCCTTCCACGACGTATTGCATTGCTACTTATAAATAAAATAAAAATGATTAATGGATTAAATTCGACAAAATTTTTACCCCAGAGATCAATTTTATTGGACAAAACCACATTAATTTTCATTTGCATCTGGTGAAAGCTTGACACAAAATAAATATTTTCTCTTATGGGATATTAATTGTTATATGAACCGTAATTAAATATAATTTACTAAACTGTTGAAAATGTCTTAGGATGTGGAATAAAATTAAAAAAAGGTTTTAGAACTTAATTCAATGGTAAAATAAGATGGAACATGATATTTTGTTTGGATGTATAGTTTAAGTCAAAATTAAGTAGCTTTGTTGATAACGTGATTGAAGAATATTTTAAATAGCTTTACAATACCTCATTTATTGCGGAAATTTAACTTAATGACAGATATGTATAAATTAAATTGTATCTTCTACTAATTGTTATCGTACAGTCATTAAAAATAAAACAAACGACCGCAAGTGCACAATTCATATCGGAAGACAAAGTGGAAGATATCCTTTGATAGGGATAAACAACTTCTACAAATATCAATATTTAACATTTGCATCTCTCATTTTATCACTAACTCCAATATTTTCAAAGGCGACCCCCATTGATCATTACATATTCATATTCTAGAGATAATTTAAAGCTTAATCAAAATAAATTTTACCATATCTAAGGATTTTTCATGTATTTTCAAGTGTTTGAACTTTTCTGATCCTAATGTTAAATGGGTTTCACAGTTTGGGGGATATATATTCTCCATAAATCAATGTTCTAAGAAAATTAATTTTTCACTTAAAAATATGCGGTATTCATTGGCTTAAACGTGTACACTCCTTTCCGCACTAAACACATTGCTTGAAAAAACGCGACATGACCACAGACGCCATTATTAATTTCTCGATTACTTCATGCAAAAATGTACTTAAAAATAGGCGGTATTCAGTGGGTTAAACTTTCATCAAAAAATTATCAAACGTCACTTATATTGATTTAAACATTTCTTATTATAACAATAGCATACAGAAATAAGGCTGCATTCTACGTTGTAAAAACTCTATCAACCACGAGCAGTAATCAACACGCCTTTATTGAAAGACGCACATAACTTGCGAATAAAGAATTTCAGACAGCTTCAAATTTCAATCTGACTCCATGGCTTCTGTGGAAAACAGACGATTTTCTAACCCGTTCTACCCCGACTCTCTATTCAGTCTTGATCTCCTCTATATGATCATGTAAATGCATAAATATCACATCGCATTGAATTTACTTAAAGATACCCTCAAAACGTGTAAATTCGTAAGAAACTCGAATTCGAAATTTAGACTCATGTGACAATAAATCCACATTTATTGTATTTTATGTGTAAATGAGATAAAATAATCCCGTTAAGAAGAAAAGCAGATTAAGATAGCTCGTCTAGAGTTTTACTGCGAATAGCTATTATTTGCTTTCCCAAATCTGGAAAAACCTTTGAAAGATATTTAAACCCTTCTAATTGAAACTAATGAAACGGATTAAATCTTTTAATAATAAAAGTTGACTTAAAACACAATAAATCATTTATGTTATGATAATTACTTTTACAAGATTTTCTACAAAATTTTAAAATCCGAGATATTTCCGTAACACTAATTATTTCGAAACAACTCTCAGATAATTGGGAATAATAAGATTAATTTTTAAGGCAACACAGCGTAATTTGAACTTTAGTCATTAGTTTTTAGAAAATAATTGCGCTCCATTATTTCTGTAGTAATTAGCTTCAAAACTGTGATTATATATGATAAATCTCACACACTAATTAAGATATTGCTAAAAATACATTATTTATTGTTAGTTTACTGATTTATAATTATGACTTCTCATGAGCAAAGTCTTCTGAGATCTATATGTTGAAATCATGTTATTTTGTTATTTAAATGACGTAATAATGTTCAATTAGATTTTAATTAAATTACAATTTCAAATCTTTATTTAAGAATAACAAAATTAAAAAAAAATCCATGTACATATGTCCGCTCCAAATATATTGTGTTGATCTATATAAAACACAAGATTATGGCCAGTTTAATGTTCGTTAAAATTATCTTTGAGTACTGATCCTTAAACCAAAAATTGTGTGAGATCATTTTCTAAAAGCAGAAATTCCTTTAAGGTCACTTCCTTTAAGAACAATCTTTAATTCCTTTAATCTTAATTCCTTTAAGAACAATCTTTCAATCATTTCTATTGATTTCTGGTCTTCCTACTGCTTTTAGTGTGAAAGGTATTACTTTGAGTTCAAAAATCAATTTTCGAGTTGAAAACAGGCTTTGGGAATGAACATATATATCAAATTAAATGAAAAATATTCCATTTTAAAAAGAAATATTTTCAATAAATTCTGAAGAGCGTTTTTCTTATTTATCAAGCACACATGTGTGATGTTTGAAAAACTGTAAATTAGATTTTAGGTTTCTATGGCGTTTGTATTATGATGTCTATATTTTGTTGGAATTTGAAAAGAATCCAAGATATTAAGTTGTAATATTTTGCTGAGGTTTAAAAGAGTCTTAATATTTGTGGAGGCATTCCATAGTGGTCGTAGCTGAATAATTTCTTCTTATATAAAATACGAAACTAAATAATTGAAATCAATTATCGTGTGTTTAGAAAAATATTTTATTTTCTAATAGTGATTGAATTTATGATTTTACTATCCATAAGCAATTTATCTGCATGATTCTAATTCTGTCGATATAATTTCAAAATGTTAAATCTCCAATATATTAAAAAAATGCTGTTGTACATATTTAGCAAATTTATTTTTAATTCATAAAATATTTAACAAAATTTTATTTCGAATTAAATGTAATCGAGAAATAGGAAATAAGTAATCACTTGCCAAAATGCAACTGTAAGCAAATTATTTTACATTTTTAATTTCATGTTTCACTTTCCTATGTTGACCGGTGGCGAGTGAAATTTCCTTTATAAAATATCAAATTTAATGATTATAAAAAATAAATTACACAGGTAATTTTTCTTGCTTAACACAAGATTTTCTAAAAAAAAACTGATTCAGGATATTTGTAAAAGTTTATTTTATTTTCTCAATGTCTTTATACATTAATTTTATCTTAATAATTCCAAATTTAAAAAGCAAGTTCTTCCCCCAAAAATTTACAGTAGTAACACACTATGTATTGATTACGTAATTTAAATTAACACTTTGAAACACCCCTATTTAGACAACATTTTCAATACAGCAAATTCATTTTTCAGTTGTAAACATAAAATAGTCTACATGTCATATATATCTACATAGTCACACAATGTTTACTGTATTTTAATTAATCCTTTAATGCTTCTTTTTCTATATTTTGTATTTTAACCAGTTTTTGTTAGTTAATTTGTGAACCGCATTCCAAATCTCGAAAAAAACTCGACAAGATTTCTCCTGTAACGATCTTTTCGCAATAATATTATATACATATTTGTGGACCACTAAATTATTTTACAATTTTTTTTTTTAATTTTGTAAAATATTCTTTTTACTCAGACGTTGTGTGGCACGTTTTCAGAATTTTAATAACAGGCAGAACCAGAATAGGAATATGATCGCTAAATAGAAGGTTGATGTAGGATATTTTTCTGTATATCAAGATGGTGGTTTTAAATGAAGACAATTTACAGATTTTGTTGTCTTTAATTGAAAAGAAAAAATAATCTTGTTGAAAGGTTGAGCCATTAGATTCCTAGTCCTGTCATGACCACTGACAAATTTGGAAGGTCGTGCATGACGTATAAAATGCTGCATCCTCCTGCAGAATAGATGTTGTCAATAAAAATCAAATAACATTTCATCAGGTTGTGTTTCATATAAGAGCATATCCCTAGTGACAGAAAATTGCAAAACAAAAGAGCCAAACGCAAGGAAAACCTTAAAACATAGAATAGGACAAACCCCATCAAGTTATAATAAAGCATTCCTGAACATATGTCATGTGAATGTTTAATCATTTTGACCATTTGATACTATAGTGCATATATTACGGGTCTTGTCCAAAGGGCTGGATAAACCTATGTATATCCAACACTGCTTGTAAAAACCAAGGTTTATCCAACACTGCTTGTAAAAACCAAGGTTTATCCAACACTGCTTGTAAAAACCAAGGTTTATCCAACACTGCTTGTAAAAACCAAGGTTTATCCAACACTGCTTGTAAAAACCAAGGTTTATCCAACACTGCTTGTAAAAACCAAGGTTTATCCAACACTGCTTGTAAAAACCAAGGTTTATCCAACACTGCTTGAGTAATTCTAGGTTTCTACAACACTGCTTATGTCTAGGTTTAACCAGCCCTACTCGGATAAAAATATCGGATTCCCGTGAGGTATTTAAAGCATTGCTTCCGATTTACATAAATCAATAGCGGCCTTTCAATAACTGAGCTTTCCTACAATCAATAGCTGGCCTTTCTTATAGTATTTGAAAAAGTCGAATAATGGACTATTTGTGAATTGAATGGCAAAGTTCCTGAGTTGTATGGCAAAGTTCCTGATGGTAGCCATACATCGAAGTTATTTACAATTTACAAAAAAATAGTCTAGGATCCTACGGATGGCGTTATAAATTGGTTTTCAAAAAACATTTCATTTATACTTCATATATTTACCATTCATTAACCCATCGCACTTTCCTTCAAATACAGTATTTTTTTAGAGCAGGTGCGTTCCACGAAGTATTGCATTGCTACTACATAAATAAAATAAAAATAATTAATGGATTAAATTGGACAATATTTTTATCCCAGAGATCAATTTCATTGGGCAAAACCACATTAATTCTCATTTGCATCTGGTGAAAGCTTGACACAAGGAAACAAATATTTTCTTTTATGGGATATTAATTGTTATACCAACCGTAATTAAATATAATTTATTAAACTGTTGAAAAAGTCTGAGGGTATGGAGTAAAATTGAAAATAGTTTTAAAACTTAATACAATGTTAAAATAAAAAGGAACATGATATTTTGTTTGATTGTTAAGGTTAAGTCAAAACTGCGTACTTTCTCTCTTTTGAACTATTTATCCATATACAAAATTTGAAGTCTCTAACTCATGGAATATGCTTTTCTATCGTTTCAAATTTAGAACGTTTTGATGTGGAGCGCCCCCTCTGCAGAACATTTTTGAAAAAATTTGATTTTTCCAGATGGTTTTATTGAACGATTGACCACTGTACCGAATTGCAAAACACTATTATCACTCAAAAAATACGTTTCTTATTTATTCGACAAATCTCAAAATTTTAGCGTAAAGCATCTCAAGAGTATCAAATTATGGAAAACAGAAATTGTACTCTTTCTGATTTTCCAACTATCTACCAATACACCAAGTTTAAAATATCTATCTCATCGCGAAATATGTTTTTCTACATTTTAGATTTCGAACGATTTTGTATAGAGTTTGTATAGAGTTCGAACATTTTTCTGTGCATCACCTCTTTAAATATACTTTAGACTTCTTAGGATGTTTATCAAATGAAAAGCCCGTACGTACCACATTTTGAGCCTCTATAAAAACTTAAAATAGGCGATCTTGATTTATTCGACAAATTGAATACTTTGGTTTGCTGCATCCCCTAATGTAGCAAACATCGGAAATCTGAAATTGCACTCTTTCTTCTGTTCATACGATTTAGCCGTACACACAATTTGCAGTTCTTTCATTTTACTTTTTGAACGTTTTGATGTGGATCAATTCCACTATATAATATTTTCGAAAAATTCGATTTTTCCAGGAGGTATTATGTGCAGTAAATACAACTTAGCAAATTTGTTGGCGTTCCTTATACATTCGCTTCCAAAAGTTTGCAAGATGCAGTGCAATGTCAGGAATCTAAAATATTAATTTATTAATCGAACACGGAAAATTAGTCGAATCGACAGAGGAACTACGCGAAGACTGGATTCTGCAGAGATTTACAGTAAGCGAATCGTGAGGATTCGAGTGGTGAAAACAAGTCTACATACCAGGAGGGAAGTAAAAATGTACTAGAATTCTCTGGAAGAAAAAAATATATATATATATAAAATTGCGTTACGGAGCAAGTGGGGCGGTGTTTTGAGAGCAAACAGTTTTGTACAGTTGAATGTTTTATCAGTGCCAAATACATTTCCCAGTTTGGAGAAAAAACCCCAGGACACTTGATGATGAATGGTGAACCAGAAGAAATTCTGTACATGATGTGATTCATAAAATGTGATATGTGAAAGACCTCACCAGGTACTGTACTGATATTTACTGTAAGAAGGATAGTATTAATTTTACGAAATTTTCTAAAAATATTGTGTTAAATCGTCCCACTACTTGATCTAACCAATTAATAAGATTATGGCATTACTTCTTTCGATATATATTAATATGTGTCAGTAGGAGAACAGTATTCTCTAAATTTGATACATATAATAATGTAAACTGGTAGTGTATATTTGAATAAATTTAATTCCTTTCTGTTAACTTTTAGTTCTCACTTTGGTTTTCTTCATATTATAACCATTGTAGTTATTTATCCTGATTTGCTGGTATTAGGTGGATATTGCGACCACCAAAAAACTTACAATGTACACAAAAATATTAATTTCAGAAATTAAAACGTAAATTTAAACTATAAATATTAGTTATATTTTAAGTACCTGCATTTTATGTAGATAAAAAAAAACAGCGCAGGCAGTGTATCCGACATAACTTTAAACGCAATCTTTTGATTACTTCCAAATTTCACAAGAAGATGGTTCATAGAGTAATATATGCATGAGTGTTAAAATAAAATTAAAGTAAATGTAGTTAATTCTATTTTTTACCCTTTAAGTGCTTGCTTAAAAATCGGACGATACATTATCAATTGTCCAATGCTGTAGCCAATAAAATAATTGATCTTCCGGCAAATAAATATGTCACCTATTGGATATGGAAATTACTACTATTTAAAGTACTACTTATTTAAAATTATTATACTAATTTAAAATTATTAACACGTTTTTCTATATTTATTTACATATTTTATATTTAAAAAAAATCGCCATATATCTAGAATATCTTATGCATTTTAAAATGAGATCTATTCTTTATGGAATGATAAATTTAGCATAAATGGATATTTGTTTAACCAGATTGACACCCCTAATTATTGCTGATTGATGACGTTTTAAACAATCTTTCAAAAATTCAGATTAGTTGCTTAGCATTCGAATGCAATTAAAGCCAGTGGGGTTCAACTATTCTTAAACTGTAAAAATCGCGTTTATTAATTGTGATTCTTGATAATAATTATCTAACATGTTTGTGTCTTTACAGGTCCTTTAAAAGCCCCCTGTGATCCAAAATATTCAGTCATTGTTCACTTATAGTGTCAAATACGGGATAAACGTAATGCAGCCGGATATTTTATTTCTACAATGGGGGTAGTAAAAATGGGTTTTTAACAGTCATTATTGACTATTTAGAAGCGTTCACGGTGAGCAAAAATGTCAAATATTTGCACATAATTGTGCCAATATATGCTCGTATGAGCAATATGTGCTCGTATTGGTCACAGAACTGCATTTACTCTACTGGAGCGGAAAAGAATAGTGGGTATTCTTAAAGTTTACTCTAACACTCCAGAAACCCATCGTTTGAAGCTGAATCTTTATACACATATTGTACTGGCTGCTGGACAGTCCGTAACAAAACAATATTTTCGATCTCTTTCCCAGTGATGGACAGAATAGAAGAGGGTCGACAAGTTTTTCCATACCCTTTAATATCCCTCTGATGATTTTAAAATTGAAACTTTGCTTTCCTCAACCACGAGACATAAGTGAATTCAGTTAATTCACGACCATGATAGCTAGCCACGCCAAGACGCCTCATTACGGAGCTCCTATTAGAAGTTAATTTTCTCCACCTCAGAAATTATGTGGCTGTTGATTGTAGAGTTATAACATAACTATTTTAGCAATATATACACCATACTACCATGTGCTGTGCGACGATAAGAAATATAGGGGGATAGTACACAACTCGTATCGAATGCCAGAAGGCAGCAGTAGTTGAGAAAGAGCCGTCGACGGGCAGAAAACATAAAACTGTGAAAACAAGAAAGGTACAGAAAGTGGAGACAAAAACTGAGCTGGTGTCAAAGACACGCGCTCAAACAGCCATCCTATTAGATCGGTAGTCAAACAAGGAATGATGAGGTGTGACCAGCTGCACCATCTAGCGAGCATTCTAGGAAACATCCAATTGATGAATTTAAAATCTTGACCTTCCATCTTGTGCTTAATTATGACAAGTATTTTCAACCCTACGCACTAATAAAATAAAACTTGTAAAAAAAGCTGTAACATAATTTTTATGAATATTAATTTATCTGACTTTTGTTGACTTTAATACTAGTAATTACTATGATAATTAATTTCCTTTGAATTGCTTACTATACAATATCCAAGCTTGCAAATATTGAAATACTGTTGGGAAAACCTTGGCGGAATCAGGTACCTAGCGTTTGAAACAAATATTTAACATGTAATTCAAAAGTAAATATATAAATATCCAAATTTTGTTTCTATACAAAAGTTGTTGTCATGCAGTTGGGTAGTTTGTTCTGGTAGGTCAGACGATCTGGATCGAAAAAGAAGTTAGGTTGTTTGTGAAATACTAAAAGAATTGCAGTCTGCCCACACACTTAAGTGTACGATATAAAAAATGAAAAGCCGGCGCGGTGGTCGAACGGTCAAGACGAGCGTTTCCAAGCAATCGTTCGACCGCCGTCTTGTAGGTTCGAATCCCACGTAAGGCATGGATGTTGTGCTGTTGGGCGCAGTGTGTTCCTCCCCCTCTGTTGCTCCTAGGGCAACGTCCTAGAACGGCTAATTGGTTCACGTTCTGGCCGATGCATAGGCGAATGATGAGAGTCAAGTGCCTGTTCATTTTGATAAAAAAATAAATTTAAAAAAATAATATCCTAATCTACATTTTATAGTCATGTCGTATCCTACCACATAAAAAAATTTGGTTTCAGTTGAATGAGTAGTTTTGGAAATAAACCGGTTGCAGTGTCTGTAATGCAAAATGTGTATGCGCAAGTGAGCACGACATAATATTACATTTAAAAAAAATCTAACATTGACTTTACAAGCATCGAGCAATTTAAATGAGTATAAAATAAGGTTTCGGACTTTTTAATAGTTTCTGTGATATTACATTGTAGTAAAAACTATATATGTTTATTGCACCAGAGTCGTACAAAATTTTGAAAACATCGTCCCCTTGTTTTCATTTACGTGTAGAAGTCTAACATTTTAACTTGATATTAAACTCCGTTTTATTTGATTGAGTTAGATTAAGGAAATTGGAATTACCTCAATTTAACGATGAACCGACACATGGTCTACAAAATGCTACAAAGGTTTTTTTCTATAATAAGAATTTTCGAACACAGATAAATTTTCAGTTCGGCCGAAAGTATTTTAAACACGCATCATTTTTGTAAAGGATGTAACATAACATAAAAAAATCTGATATGGACAGCATGCAATGAATTAATTTATTTTACAGAGAAAAAATATGTTAAAGATCTACGGCACTATGACTTTTATGCTGCCTTATATACATTTGATGCTTTTGCAAATGACAAAATGTAAAAATATTTCGTTCCCAATTAACTTAGTTAACTAAGTTCCCAATTAACTTATATTTCACTTAACTCCAAATTGAAAATTATCAACATTGATAACATTCGCAAAATCTATATAGTTCATATATTAAAATATTTGAATAATTAATTTCACGACATTTTAACTAATTTTTGCAATTTTAACGATACCATCGTCAATCTGGCCCAAAACATCGTCAAGTTGGCAGTATTTTCTCAAATTAAGAACATGTTCGTCAAATTTCTCCCCAAGTATTACTGAAAAACTGAGAAAAGAGCATTTATTATAATAATATATAATAATATTATAATAAATTATATAAATGATAGTTAACGAATTTTTAGATTTTTTTCATTACACAAAGTATATTCTATTATAAATGAAATGAACTAGACCTACGACAATAATGTTAATACATTAACCGCATAAAAATGCATACGGAAAATAAACATATTTCACAATAGTTAACACTTTTTTTTTCCTTTATGCAATTTTTTTGATAAATTTACTTAATAAAGTTCAATGTCTCGAAAACAATTTATACTGGTATTCTAAAATTTATGACAGCCGTTTTGTAATGAAAAATTACACAAGAAATAGTTATTTGCGTAACTTTATCAAAGGTTTTGATTTTTGATGATTTTTCAAAATTTCATTCGGAAATTTGGGGTCTTCTGAACATTTGATTGCGTTTTAATTCAATCGGTTTCCAGTATTCACGGATTGTAGGTTTTTTTTTACCAAATTTCGTTCGAAAAAGTTCATTCGTTCGTGAATAATAGTCGCCGCAGATTTACAGACACGCACACTCAGACATCCATCGTCTCGAAAACAGTCGAAATGAGTCTAGGGATGCTTGAAACGAACTCAAATAAGCATTTTTGACACACCTCACAATACTTTCCCTACATAGTATGCTATGTACATAGGAAAGTAATAAATCATAAAACTCAAAGTATTGTATTAAATATTTTTAACTCACAAGAGGTATGAAATTATCATTAATTCAAAAACGTAATTTTTTTAAAAGGATAAATGTAAGAATAGTATGTTGACCCATTCTGCCCCGAATGCAGGGAAGAAAGGAGTTTTATTTTGAAGTACATTTTTTATAGTCTTTATACCTATATGTTTTATTTTAGAGTACAGTTGGCAAAGATCACCAGTCAGAGCAGATTCACTATCTTTTCTAGCACATAAGTTCCGGGCCCACTTTTTGCTCTCAATACATGAAGTACGACCTGCGTTTAAGGTTGAATACCGTTAATTACAATATAAGCATGCTGCGTTTTCATTCTCTGTCTCCACCCTCTCTCTCATTCGTCTTTGTACTTCTGCTTTCTTGGGTTAAGTCATTTTATCCGGAATTTGTTTATCTTTTACTCAACTTCATCTTTATTGACCCAGACCACCCGACCTACCCGAAAGTGTAAGGTATTTCTATCGAAGGCCGGAAGTGCCATCCATTTTCGACTGGAACCAAAGGGAGGAGTCATTGACAGGGAGCCTCACCATCCTTCTCCTGCCACCAACCTTTTGAAAGGACTTAGTCATCCACATATATAACGCGCCCGTTCTCCGCGTAAACAAGGAGACAGTTTGGGAAAATATTGAATAGAATTCGTGTCGTCCGAGTGCAATTACCTCGTGCTAACCACTGGCCTGTGCCACCCTCTTTTTATTATATAATACCTTTATCCTTGCTCTTTCACCTTGTACACTCCGTTCCGCACCAAACAAATTGCTTGAAAAAACGCGACAGGACCACAGACGCCATTATTAATTTCTCGATTACATCATGCAAAAATGTACTTAAAAATAGGCGGTATTCAGTGGGTTAAACTTTCATCAAAAAATTGTCAAACGTCACTTATATTGATTTAAACATTTCTTATTATAACAATAGCATACACGAATAAGGCTTAGTTCTACGTTGTAAAACTCTATCAAAAACGAGCAGTAATCATCACGTCTTTATTGAACGACGCACATACCTTGCGAATAAAGAATTTCAGACAGCTACAGAAGATTTCAATCTGACTCCATGGCTTCCTGTGGAAAACAAACGATTTTCTAACCCGTTCCATCCCGGCTCCCTATTCCGTCTTGATCTCCTCTATATGATCATCTAAACGCATAAATCTAACATCGCATCGAATTTACTTAAAGATACCCTCAAAACGTGTAAATCCGTAGGAAACTCGAATTCGAAATTTAGACTCGTGTGACAATAAATCCACATGTATTGTCAAAAGATAAATGAGATAAAATAATCCCGTTAAGAAGAAAAGCAGATTAAGATAGCTCGTCTAGAGTTTTACTGCGAATAGCTATTATTTGCTTTCCCAAATCTGGAAAAACATTTGAAAGATATTTAAACCCTTCTAATTGAAACTAATAAAACGGATTAAATCTTTTAATAATAAAAGTTGACTTAAAACAATATAAATCATTTATGTTATGATAATTACTTTTACAAGATTTTCTACAAAATTTTAAAATCCGAGATATTTTCGTAACACTAATTATTTCGAAACAACTCTCAGATAATTGGGAATAATAAGATTAATTTTTAAGGCAACACAGCGTAACTTGAACTTTAGTCATTAGTTTTTAGAAAATAATTACGCGCCATTATTTCTGTAGTAATTAGCTTCAAAACTCTGATTATATATGATAAATCTCACACACTAATTAAGATATTGCTAGAAATACATTATTTATTGTTAGTTTACTGATTTATAATTATGAATTCTCATGAGCAAAGTCTTCTGAGATCTATATGTTAAAATCATGCTATTTTGTTATTTAAATAAAGAGCAATTTTGAATTATAATAATAATAAGAAATAAATATAAACATATCTATGATGTGATGCTCCATTTGATATTCTCAAACATTCATACTGCATATTGTTCTGGTCCTATTTATTGTCTCTACAATAAATTTAATTTATTACTTTTGGTTTGACTTGATATTTAGTTTTATGTTTGTTTGCAGAACCAGACCAACTTAATCTGCACTAAACAGCGTCTTCTGCACCTAGTTTTGGAAATTTTGAAAACGAAATATTTACATTTTGCAGATGCAATAAGTAAGTACCAAAATTAAATCAGATAAATTATTTACATAAGACAGGATAAAGGAAAAAATAAAGAAGAAAAATAAATCAAATTAAAATTACTAGCCATAATAAAGTACAATAGAGACCTTGCAACTACTAAACGAAAATAATATCCCTGAAAATATCAAAGACAATTTCAATGCAGCGCCTAATACGAAAAATTGAAGAAGAGAGTTGACCACTATCCTAGAAAACCACAGGCCCGAATAATCGTTAGAAGGGTAATTAAGATGAAAATAGTTAGAAAAAGGACAGTCAAAGACAGAGTGATTCGCATCAACCGATCACGCCACACCCGCAGCTAACAAAACTTTTTTGTTTAAATCTAAAAGTACAGCCACAAATGGACCACGTATGGTAAGGATGAAAGCCAGGTAGGTAATTTAAAAGGAAGGGGAATCCCTTGGATGAATTGCTTGGCCCTGGCACCCACAGCAGAAAAGTTCCAGAAATTCTGTGAAATCAACAACTTAAAAAGAAATAAAGTTGTTGGTCACATACGAATAGGGAGGAAGTTGTCACTGGCCGAAGATACATTGGGCGTAACTGCTTGAGGCCATAAAGGCCACGTAATCTTCCTATGTGTGTGGGAATTTTTTATTGGTAGAAAGTTGCAAGTTTGAGTGAAAAAAAAATTATTCAGATAGAACAGAGGTAATTTGACATTCGTGCTGATGGAGAAAACTTTGGAAATAAGATATGTGCCTGTGTAAAAATTAACTTGCAATAAAATTTGTCTGCAACGACTTTGCCCATAAATGCCTCTTCAGATAGCATAGAAAGCAAAGGATACTATTTTATCTTCCATAAAAATTTCAGTCTGAATCTGTCATTACAACCAGTTCCAAATTTGGAAAACTTAACAAATAATAAGATATAAATTGAATATATCAAATTCATGAGTAAAATTGTAAATGAAAATCCAAACAATAATTTTAATAACTTCAAATGATGGTTTTAAAAATATATATAAGTTTGAAAAACAATGCAACATTTTAAAGCATTGCATAATACTGTTTTTCTTTCAAGAATTATATTTATTCACAAGTTGATACCGGACGCTGTAAACACATGGTTTATTTGTAGGATGCATGATAGCGTACACAGTATCTCTCACAAATTTAATTAAATATTAATTAATTACTCTAAATTTTCTCACTACACTATGGATACTAAAAAATAAAAATATAATAATAAAAATAACATATTACGTGGAGAAAAAGTGATAGGTGTTTAATGAAAGGTTAAAGCGCAATACTGTTCAATTAAATTTTAATGAAATTACAATTTCAAATCTTCATTTAAGAATAACAAGAAAGATCAATCATGCATAAACCATTGATTATAAAACACTTTCCAACTTCAATGCAATTTTATACAAATATCTCTCAAATGCGATATCCCTCGGTAATATTTTTAAAATTATCACAATACTACATTAATTTATTATATTTGAAAATTTCATCGAAGAAAATGAATTTCATTCAAATGACGGCTTTGAAATAAAAATTGCCTGGTTTAAACATCTCTAAAATGCAATACATTCCTCGGTAATATTTTTAAAATTATCATAACACTACAATAATTTATTATATTTGTAAACTTCATCGAAAACAAATGAACTTTATTCAAATGACGTCATCGAAATATAAATCGCCTCTATATAAAAGCAGCATGTCATGCATAATCATTTTTCCAATCGTTTAAGTTATCACAATACTATAATAATTTATTTTATTTAAAAATGTGAAAAATTGTTATCTACCATATTTATTTTTAAATGTATTTATTTTTAAATGTGAAACGTTTTCATATATAAAATAATAAACTCTTGGAAAGATATTTATTATATAATATATCTCTTTTATCTTTCTGGAGGATATAACGAGTAACATAATATAATTGAATTTGTTTTTCTCCCTATATAAAATAATTTTTATTTAAAAACTACCTAACATATTTTACTGAATTTTTTTATTTATTTTATGGGATAAATTGAAAATTTTCTAAAATTTTCGAAGCAATTAGTGAATTTTAAATTCGCTTAAATGTTTGGAACATTAGGTCCCATAGGATTCAATATATTTCATTTTTTCTATCCGGGTTCAATAAAAAATTAATTGGGTAATATTATTCATTTATATTTCCATAGTTCCCACGGACCGTCTGAAAAACATACTATAATTTCATTTTGATAAAGCCATTTTTACGGCAGTTATCGTGCTTACGGACAGGCAGGCAGAATGAACAAAGTCATAAACACTTTCAACTATGTTGTAAAGTGTTAATAATAACAGAATAAAAAAAAACATGTGTCTATGTCCGCTCTAAATATATTGTGTTGATCCATATAAAACACAATATTATGGCCAGTTTAATGTTTGTTAAAATTATCTTTGAGTAATAATAACCAAAAAACAAAAACCATAAACAAAAAAATGTGTGCGATTATTTCCTAAAAGCAGAAATTGCTTTAAGTTCACTAAGAGCAATCTTCCAATCATTTCTATTGATTTCTGGTCTTCCTAAGGCTTTTAGTGTGAAAGGTAGTACTTTGAGTTCAAGAATCAATTTCCGAGTTGAAAAAATGCTTTGGGAATGAGCATATATATCAAATTAAATGAAAAATATTCCACTTTAAAAAGAAATATTTTCAATAAATTCTGAAGAGCGTTTTTCTTATTTACCAAATACACATGTATAATGTTTGAAAAACTGTAAATTAAATTTTAGGTTTCCATGGCGTTTGTATTATGATGTCTATATTTTGTTGAAAATTGAAAAGCACCCACGATGTTACTTTTTAAAATTTTGCTGAAGTTTAAAAGAGTCTATAATACTTGTGGAAGCATTCCATAGCGGTCGTAGCTTAATCATTTCTTATATAAAATACGAAACAAAATAATTGAAATCAATTATCGTGCATTTAGAAAAATATTTTCTTTTCTAATAGTGATTGAATTTATGATTTTACTATCCATAAGCAATTTATTTACATGATTCTAATTCTGTAGATATAAGTTGAGAATGTAAAATTAAAAAAAGTGCTGTTGTACATATTTAGCAAATTGATTTTTAATTCATAAAATATTTTACAAAATTTTATTTCGAATTAAATGTAATCGAGAAATGGGAAATTAGTAATCATTTGCCAACATGCAACTGTAAGCAAAATATTTTACATTTTCTATTTTATGTTTCACTTTCACATGTTGACCGATGGCGAGTGAAATTTCCGTTACACAATATCAAATTTAATGATTATAAAAAATAAATTACTGTTAATAATTTTTTCTTGCTTAACACAAGTTTTTCTAAAAAAAAACACTGATTCTGGATATTTGTAAAAGTTTTATTTTATATTCTCAAAGTTTTTATACATTAATTTTATCTTAATACTTCTAAATTTAAAAAGCAAGTACTTCCCCAAAATTACAGTAGCAACACACTATGTATTGATTAAGAAATATGAATTAACACCTCCATTTAGACAATATTTTCAATACAACACATTCATTTTTCAGTTGTAAACATGAAACAGTCTACATTTTATAAATATCTGCATAGTCACACAATGTTTACTGCATTTTTGTTAATTCATTAATGCTTCTTTATATATATTTTGTATTTTAACCAGTTTTTTTAGTTATTTTTTGAACCACATTCCTAATCTTGCAAAAAGCTCGACAAGATTTATCCTGTAAGGATCTTTTCACAATAATATTATATACATATTCGTAGGCAACTCCATTCTTTTACAAAAAAATGTTTAAAATTTTGTAAAATATTCGTTCCACTCAGACGTTGTTTTGCATGTATTCAAAATTTTAATAACAAGCAGAACCAGATTGGGATTATGATCGCTTAATAGAAGGTTTATGCAGGTTATTTTCTCTGTATATCAAGATGATGCTTTTAAATAAAGACAATTTACATATTTTGTAGTCCTTAATTGAAAATAAAAAAAGTTATGTAGAAAGGTTGAGCCAATAAGCTCCTAGTCCAGTCATGACCACTGATAAACTTAAAAGGCGTTACATGACGTATAAAATGCTGCATCCTCCTGCAGAACAGATGTTGTTAATAAAAATCAAATATCGTTTCATCAGATTGTGTTTCATATAAGAGCATATCCCTAGTGATAGAAAAGTGCAAAACAAAAGAGCAAAACGCAAAAAAACCCATAAAACACAGAATAAAATGGTCCCCATCAAGTTATAAAAAAGCATTCCCGAATCAATGTCATATGAATATTTAACCATTTTCACCATTTGATAATATAATGCATATATTACGCGTCTTGTCCAAAAGGGCTGGATAAACCTAGGTTTATCCAACACTACTTGTTTAATCCTAGGTTTATCCAATACTGCTTGTAAAAACCAAGGTTTTTCCAACACTGCTTGGGTAAATCTAGGATTCTACAACACTACTTGTGTCTAGGTTTAACCAGCACTGCTCGAATAAAAATATCGAATTCCCTTGAGGTATTTAAAGCACTGCATCCGATTTACATAGATCAATAGCGGCATTTCAATAGCTGAGCTTTCCTTCAATCAATTGCTGACATTTCTTACAGTATTTGAAAAAGTAGAATAATAGACCATTTGTGAATTGAATGGCAAAGTTCCCGAGTTGTATGACAAAGTTACTGAGTTGTATGGCAAAGTTCCTGATGGCAACCATACACCGAATTTATTTACTCATTTAAAAAAAAATAGTTTAGGTTCCTACGAATGGAAAACATAACAATTTAATCAAGTAGTATGCTCAATAAATGTCATTAACCGACCCTCCTTACACTGCGCAAAATAATGTGATATTGGATGGTTTGTGTAGTGTATATAAGTGTTCAGATGTGGTATAAGTTATTCTTCTTGGATGTAGGAGTCTCAGGGATGCATTTTACGAAGTCGACCAAGAACTGCTGTGACGCCAGAAAACATTGATGCTGCTTAATAATTAATCGCTTTAGATTGTCATGACACATATGATGAAATTGAGGCATGTTTGAACATTTCAATTACCGGAGTGCTTTCAATTCCACAATTTAACTCCATCTCAAAAGGATGCTCGTTTTAAATGGTGCAAACACAATCTCCAAAGAGTCAACTCTGGTGCCTCAAAAAATGTCTTTGACATGGTAACATTTGACGAAACATGGATTTATTTCTATTAACCCGAAACAAAACAACAAAAGTTGTTTGTGCACGAAGTGTTTCAAAGAAAATGATTGCTTCGGGTTTTGGTAAATCCGGTCATATTTCAACCGTTGTTTGAAGGTTCGTAGAATAATAAATTCTGATTGGTATACACAAATTGCTTATCAATAATAGTTGCTCAAATCAGAAAAAATATTACGGAACGTCGCATCAGGCAATGGTTGCATCGTGATAGGCTCACACACTGCATTTAAAACTATCAAAAAGTAAGAAAAAATATAATTTGCGAGTACGATGCGGAGTACGATTACCTTAAACATGTGGGTCCGTAAGTACTTCCGAGAGGTTGATGGTAGGGAAATGAGGGTACGGTCCCTGTGGATGCCTCCCCATTGGGTTCCAGTCTAAATTGGGTGGTTCTTCCCGAACTTCCAAACAGTTATCTTACACCTTTCTAGAACTTCCCGGTCGTCCAATCTGTTGCTCTAAGTCCTCTGGATGAGTCGGACGGCCTGGGGTTTCCACACTTTTCTAGAAGGCCAACGGCCATACCGTGCTGAAAACATCGGTTCTCGTTGGATCACTGAAGTCAGGCAGCATCGGGCGCGGTTAGTACTTGGGTGGGTGACCACCTGGGAACACCACGAGCTGTTGGCACATTTCGGGCGTGGTAGCCCGGTGGTTTGCGCGCTGTATTTGCACGCTGCCACAACTGCCTCCGTGTTCATGCGGAGTACGATCACGTTTAACATGTGGGTCCGCAAGTCCTTCCGAGAGGTTGGTGATAGGGGAAGGACCGTAGTGGATGCCTCCCCCACTAGGTTCCGGTCTAAATTGGGTGGCACTTCCCGGTCGTCCAAACGGTTACCTTACACCTTTCTGGTAGGTCGGACGGTCTGGGTCTCAACAACAACAACAGCTCAGAAGAAGCAGTTGAAGCTTACAAACTACATCACATGTTTCTGCTATGCTTTTGAATGCCATAACTGTTTTTAAAATTGGTTTATTCAAATGAAAAAATGCATTTATGCTAAAGGCGAATATTTTGAAAATCATTAAAAATAATTTATTTCTATACACATATATGTTATATATTATTTTCTAAAATCATAAATACACGCCAATATATGTAACTACGTACTCTGCATTACACGCTTAATTTTAGTGTTAGAAAATTATATTTAACATTTCAATTTTATACGTAAAATTGTAACAATTGTGAAATTCTAAAAAAAAAAACATCTGAGTGATTTTAGCATTGCAATTGCATCCAGGAATTGTGGATCAATATTTTCTTAACTCTACAGTAATACAAATAACAAATAATTTATTATTCCCATACGTTCTTTTATATTACATTTTTTATCACTTTTGACTATATGAGATAGTATTTCCTATCAAGCAGTTGATTTTCATTCCATTTATAAAACACATTTACTGACTTCTTTGAAATGAAAGCATACGTTTTAACAATGGCATGATCGATAACGATAGAAAAAAAAGACATTTATCATTGTCACGTTTTACATTTATCTTATCTGTTATCCTTCTTATTTTCCATCACTTTTCATCACTTTCATTGTAATCATTATTGAAAGTCTGTTATTTATAAGTAACTACGATAAAAAGACCTTAATGCATAACATTTGGTATGTTTAAGCTGCACAAAGGAATTTCAGCTCAGCTCCTGTTATCACAGGTTATAAGAGAAGGTTTATTTTTAAAATCTGAAATATCCAGAATTATTGAAACTTTTAAAGTATTGCAGTCCGAAATCTTCCGATAAGCGGCGTTTAAAAGCTGAATATAACGCTCCCAGTGTTTTATTCTAAAAGATCAGAGACGTTTTGGGCTTGTTCATCCTTCATTTACGAACAAAACGCTGCAGCGTTGCACCGCGCCAAGTCGTCATAAGAAAATGGCAAGTGATAATGGTTAAAAAACGGTTGTATTAATAACACAATTAATAAATACTTCGTAAATACAGCATAAATACAAGAATAATCTGCTCTACTTGTTTCAAAACAAATAACAGCCTTCTTCTTCCGAACCGCCAAGAAATCAGACCTCAATTGCCGACCTGATTTGATTAACTGAGATCGCATTTCTTGTACATCCCGAAAAATAAAGGTGTTAGTTGCTTTTCATACAAGTAGACCAGTTTGAATTCTTATATATACTGTATTTACGGAGATTTTATTTATTGTGAAGTACATATTATACTTGACGTGACAGATCCCGATTTCAGACGAGTTTGAAACTCAGGCCTCATAAATCTGAATTTCTGTCTCTTGTTTCATAAGAAGTTAGATTCGGAAATGGTATAAAGACAGATGTTCTACAAATTAAAAGCTTCGTAAAAATCTGTCGCCCTCATCAGATGTTTACTTTTCCTCCAATGCAATAAAATATGAAAATATATAGGGAATGTAGTACAATCGCGCCAAAAGTCACAAGTCGAGTTTTCAATGGATCTAAGCGCTATCAGTGCTTTAAAACATAACAAAATTATTTTAGCGTGACGTTTTGTATGTGTATGTTTGTCTGGTTATCTGCTCACGTGTATGTGTATGTATGTCTGGTTCTCTGTGCAATGTATATATCCATTCCAGTTAAAAACGAATGGATCAAATTTCACAAAATTTGGTAAATAGTTCCCTGATGTCGATTTGAATTTTGCACGATTCAAAAATAAACGCATGTTTTGCGAAATGGTCCGTAAAAAAGTAACATTTGAAATAACTGAAGATAATTGCTGACATATATCGTTTAAATAAATGTTACTAATGCCATTTTTAACAATGCGGTGACTGAGACTAACCCCATGATTCTTGGATGACCCGTTCTTGAGCTATTTTTTTTTTAGAATTTTGAGGAGCTGGAGATGTTTTAAAATGCATTTAGTTTTTAAGTGTAACGAATATGTATTAATGTGCAAATTGGATATAATATCAGAAAAGTATTCATGTTACTTTCGACCATTAAACTCAGATACAAAAAACGAACTGAAATGCAAAGTAAAGTGAATAACTGATTTGTATTTCATGAGCTGAAATGCAAATAAGGAAATTAATTTGAGTCAGTATGGAAAGTCATGTGCTGCTCACATCAGATTTCTGTTTTATCATAACTGCAGTAAGTTCACAGTTCATTTAGTCATTTATTCCGTATTGAGAGCACTTAGAGATACATACATTTCAGAACTTTGAATTTTATGACTTCTGAATTCATTTGATGTGTGTTACGATAACACTTTCATTGGGATTAGAAGCAATATCCAGCAATCGATTACTTTGGTACTCAGCTGTGACATCCCTTTTATGGTCTAGCTTCAAAGAGAACTAGTGAACATAATGTTCTCATTTCCATTGGTTACAATATTTAGAGCAAAGGAAATATATTTTAGAAGTGCAAATAGTTCATTAAAAAGAGACAATAACATAAATGAGAACCCGAAAGGTTTGTGATTGTAAAAAGGAATCAGTGTAATTGGCAGTCGAAATTATTCGATTTATCACATTACTTTTTAAGATGAGCGGAAACATATCGTGGTATTATATTTCATTTGGCTGATTCATTTTACATTATTAAAACAGCCAGACTAAGCCCCTATAGTTTGGGCTGCCTTTCGCAACGTAAGACTCTACATATTTACCTTTTAAACTAAAGTTCAATATATACTGGGTGATTCAAAAGTTCGGAGTAAAAGTAAAAAGCTATAAACAATATCTATGGGCCGGAGAGACATGCGGTTTGCAGATTAATATTCACCGTAGTGGGGGATTTTGTGTGGCATGAAAAAAATTAGTTGAAACTCTTGAGAACTGGGGGGTTGCGGCAGAAAAAGCCATGGAGATGACCTATGCATGGAGATGATTGCACACATGACTGGCCTGCGAGATCCTCATATCTCATACCCTGTCATTTCTTGTTGTGGGGATACCTAAAATCACAGGTGTGAGATCTGGGAATCTCGCACGCCAGTCATGAGTGCAATCACCTCTATGCATAAGTCATCTCCATGGCTTTATCTGCCGCAGCCCCCGAGTGCCGAGTGTTTAAACTAATTTTTTTTCATACCATACAAAATCCCCCAACACGGTGAATAGCAATCTGCAAACCGCATGTCTCTCTGACCCATATATATTTTTTATAGCGTTTTACTTTTGCTCCGAACTTTTGAATCACCCGATATGTCCCTTGTTCAGCTAAATGTAACCACACAGTATAAATAATTTTGTCCATGAATGCTTAGAAGATTTCTTTGAATACGGATAATGTAATTCGATTTATATCATAAATTAAAATCTTGTTGCATAAATTAAGACTTAAATTACTCAACATTATCAATAAACCTATTTCAAGTTAATCTACTGAATTTCTTTATCTCCAAGCATAAAAGTATGGTGTTCAATGTTTTATTAATTATGAAATTGCGAAGAAGTAATTATGTATACAAAATACAATGAATTTCAAGTTCAAAAAATTGCTTGGCAACAATATAAATTATAAATCGATTCTTAATTATAAATTTGTGTTTGACGTATTATGAAGTTGGTTGATTATAAATATGTAAGAGCTTCACCCTGATGCCACTCAATTTAAGCCTTATACATGACGGATATTTGACGGATTCTAATAAACAAATAAGCCAAAGAAGCTAATGAACGAAACCATGTTGCTTATTTGTTTGTAACCATACATTATTTAGTGACATCACTTCAGTTTTATAATTATAATGTACCCTACTTAATTGAAGAATTAATAAATATAGAAAAAATAAAATGAAATGTATTGTTATTACACATCAAGAATCCCATTGTGCACTTTAAATTTCGCAGAAATCTTTGCGTGACCAAAATTTCTTGATAAAATAAAACACTTTACGTTTTCAGTTTTCTTCATCGATTTCTGTCTGTTCATTCCTTTTTGGCAAAACATTTATTATTCCTCACCTGTGTTAAAATAGATTTCTTATAAAAAATTATTTTATTGATCCTGAAATTCCAAAGTAATTGAAAAATTGCCTGCTTTCAAGATTGATGTATAGGGGATTTCCAAAGGTATCTTTCATTTTATGCTCACAGATGCCTATAATATCTTTTCAAAGTCGGCGAACATACTTTTGTTATACGAACATATTACCTCTTTTATATCTATTCTAACTTTTTACTCTAACTTTCCAGAAACAATGCTGAAGTAATTTGAAAATTTAATAAAATATTGCTTATGATTTTGTGGTATTTTTTGCATCAATTTATGAATACAACATAATTTTTTGAATGATGAATGATTCTAGTAGAAAATGTTATACCATTTTAAACAAATTGATAATAATGAAATATGCAAATAGTTCCTAACAGTTCTTAGTTCCTTACAATTTTTATATTTTGCAAGATAAGTGGTAAAATTTGTTAATCTTTATGTAAACATTGCCAGAAATTACAATTTCAGAAATAAATTAAATAGTTAGTCTAATCTATTAATATTGATAAATGTTTTACTTGAGGACGATGAAATAAATGTTATCAGTTTACTGGATCGACAGTGCTATTGTTTGTGTAAAGGCATCTATCTGCAATATTATAGAAGGTTGACCATTCTATTCAACGTTAAAGTGATAAAAATGAAATGTTCTTTACACTGCTGTTTAGGAAAATGAACATTATCTATACATATTTTTATAAATTGAAACATGGTACACTGTTACATATCTTGGACTGTTAATAATAGAGATATTTAAATGCCTAACAATGTAAAATATTAAAAGCAAAAACTTGGTATTTTAATGGAATTTGGCTATCACCACTGAATGTATCACATTTTAGAAATTTTTAAATAAAATTGCATTGCAGTTGGAAAGTGTTTCATAATCAATGCTTTTGCATGATTGATCTTTTTTGTTTTACTTTAAAAGTAGTAAATTTATTGCATGAGGAAATCATTTTTTTTTTTTACGGTGTATCACAGACAATATTTTTATTATAGTTTAACAAGTTCGAATTTAACTTTAAACTTACAGAATACAATAATCTATATACACTAATTACCAAGTGTCCGTCTGTCTAACTGTCTGTCCGTCTGTCTGTCTGTGATGCTTTTTTAGGTAGTTCCTGAATAGATAGAGACTTGCAATTTGGGACACGCCTCGATCGTTCGATAAACCCCCCTGAAAAAATCAAATTTTTCGAAAACGATCTCTAGAAGGGATTCTCCATACCAAAACGTTCGAAAAGTGAAATGATAGGAAAGCATGCTTCGCCGTAAGATATAGACTTCAAATTTGGTATATGGTTAAATCGTTCGAAATAAATAGTGTGCTATTTCAGATTTCCAATATTTTCTACTTCAGGGGGTGCCTCATGCCAAAATGTTCGATTTACTGAATAAATGAGAAAGGGCTTCTGTAACATTTGATAGAGGCTTGAAATTTGGTATATGGGCTAATAGTTTGACGAAAACATCCAAGACGAATACAGTTTTTCAAAAATGTTCGTTTAAGGGTGTTTGTTCTCCAGAGTAAAACGTTCGAAAGGTGAATTGATAAGAAAACATACTTCGGGATGAGATAAATATTTGGAATTTGGTGTACCGGAAGATAGTTTGGAAGGAAGAAACTGTACAATTTCAGTTTTACAATATTTTTTATTTTAGGGGGTGTCGCACACAAAAGTGCTCGATTTTCGGAATAAAGTAGAAACACTCGTTTTTGAACGTGATAGAGGCATGATATTTGGTATATGGGCGAATCATTTAATAGTAAACCTAAGATGAAAGGAGTTTTTCAAAAATGTATATTTAAGGGGGAGGGGGGGTACTCAACAGAAAAACATTCGGAAGGTGAAATGATGGAAAAAGCATGCTTCGATATAAGATAGAGACTTCAAATTTGGTATGTGTAGATAGTTAGAAAGGAAGAAAGTGTGCAATTTCAGTTTTTCAACATTTGTTATTGTAGGGGGTGCCTGACACTAAAATGTTCGATTTGACGAACAAATGAGAAACGCCTCCTTTACAATGTGATAGAGGCTTGAAATTTAGTATATGGGGTAATCATTTGATAAAAAAAAACCCACGATTATTACTGTTATTCAAAAATGATCATTTAAGGGTATGTAACACAGAAAAACGTTGGAAATATGAAGTGATAGAAAAACATGATTCACAATAGGATATAGACATCAGATGTGGTGTACTGATAGATAGTATGAAAGGAAGAAAGTGTGCAATTTTAGATTTTCAATATTTGCAACTGTAGGGGTGCACCAATATGTTGGATTTTCGGAATAAATTAGACACCCTTCCTTTTAAATGTGATAGAGGCTTGATATTTGATATATGGGCCAATCGTCTGACAAGAAACCCAAGGCTAACAGAGTTTTTCAAAAATGTTCATTTATGGGTGTGCTCCACAGAAAAACTTTCTAAAAGGGCTATGATAAAATAGTATGCTTCGGGATAAGATAGAGACTTTAATTTGGTGTACTGGTAGATAGTTCGAAAGGAAGACGTGCGGAATTTAAAATTTACAATATTTTCTTCTTTAGGGGATTCTTCACACCAGAATATTCGATTTGCCGAATAAACGTGAAACACGAATTATTCAAAAATTTATATTATTCAGGGGTTGCTAATTGTGAGACCGTTGATTTTCAACGGGTATTGGGCTTGTATATATTAATTACCAATTGTGCGTCTGTCTGTCTGTCACGCTTTTTTAGGCACGTTCCGAATAGATAGAGACTTACAATTTGGTAGACGACTCGGTCGTTTGATAAAACCCCCTGGAAAAATCGAATTTTTCGAAAACGTTCTCTAAAGGGGGTGCTCCACCCCAAAACGTTCGAAAAGTGAAACGGTAGAAAATCATACTTTGAGATAAGATAAACACTTCAAATTTGGTGTATGGGTAAATCGTTGGAAAAGAAGAAAGTGTTCAAATTCAGATTTCAATTATTTTCTACTTAAGGGCGTGCCGTACAACAATATTTTCTATTTACTGAATAAATGAGAAACGGTTCCTTTAAAATTTTATGGAGGCTTGAAATTTGGTATATGGGCTAATCATTTGACGAAAACACCCAAGACGAATATAGTTTTTCAAAAATGTTCGTTTAGGGGGTGCTCCAGAGAAAAACTTTCGAAAGGTGAATTTGTAAAAAAACATGCTTCGGGATAAGATAGAGATATCAAATTTGGTCTACGGGTAGATAGTTTGGAAAGAAGAAAGTGCACAATTTCAGTTTACCAATATTTTCTACTTTAGGGGGTGCTGTACACCAGATATTCGATTTTCGGAATAAAGGAGAAACGCCCCTTTCAAAACATGATAGAGGCTCGATATTTGGTATAGGGTCGAATCATCTGATAGAAAATACAAGAAGAATAAAATTTTTCAAAAATGTATATTTAAGGGGGTGGGTACTCCACACAAAAATATTCGAAAGGTAAAATGATAGAAAACGCATGCTTTGCGATGAGATAGAGACTTCAAATTTGGTGACACAGGTAAAATGTTGGAAAGGAAGAAATTGTGCAATTTCAGATTTCCAACATTTGCTATTGGAGGGGTGCCGTTCATTGAAATATTCGATTTGCCTAACAAATGAAAGACGCCTCCTTTGCAATGTGATAGAGGCTTGAAATTTAGTATATGGGCTAACCATTTGATAAAAAAATCCATGATGAATACGCTTTGACAAAAATGTTCATTAAGGGGGTGATACACAGAAAACGTTCGAAAGATGAAGTGATAGAAAAAACATGCTTCGCGATAGGATAGAGACTTCAAATGTGGTGTACGGGTAGATAGCTTAAAAGGAAGAAAGTGTGGAATTTCAGATTTCTAATATTTGCTACTTCAAGGGGTGCCGCACACTAATATGTTCGATTTTCCAAAAAAATGAGGCACACTTCCTCTTAAATGTGATAGGGGCTTGATATTTGGTATATGGGTCAATCGTATGATAAAAACCCCAAGACGAACAGAGTTTTTCAAAAATGTTTAGTTATGGGTGTGCTTCACAGAAAATGGTTCGAAAGGGGAAATGATAAAATAGTATGTTTCGGGATGAGATAGACTTTAATGTGGTGTACGTGTAGATAGTTCGAAAGGAAGAAATGCGCAACTTAAGTTGCCAAATATTTATTTTTAAGGGGTTCTACAAGTAAAAACATTCGATTTGCCGAATAAATGTGAAACGCGTATTATTAAAAAATTTACATTGTTCAGGGATTGCTTATTGAGAGACCGTTGATTTTCAACTGGTATTCGGCTAGTAATATGCTAATACATTAAGAAAAATTGTATTTGTACTCCATTTCAATGATAAATAAATATTTTTATATTTACTTCAAATTAAAAAGAAAATATTTATATTCAGTTAGTTTATTTTATTGATTGAACCAACTAAAATTTATGAGATTAGAATAAGGAAGCCATAGAAAATCGTTTTTAGCGAATTAAAGATTTTTACCACACTCTGAGGTAAAATGATGCAGATATAGAAAATATTATTGTAAAGACAAATATTGGTTGAGTAACTTAAGAAAATATTATAAAATACACCGCTCAGAACTGAAATCGCAACACCATGAAGTTGTAGTTGCTTATGTAAATCAGTCAACGGAAACAGCAAGTCGAGATATGCAAATGATGACAGTTTCGTTATGCATAGTTATATAACACCTTGCAGATCAGCATAAAATCGACAGGACAAGGAGGAGAGATATCACAGCTAAATTGTAGCGTCATTGGTTTCAGGTTGTAAAAATAATCACAGTATACAAAGAGTACGTCGATATACCGCATACGTTCAGTTGTCGTCCACGGAATGGCAACAAATCATTGTTTTACGTGAGGGTGGAATGAACCTTCAAAAGATAGCTGAACTACTGTGTCGTGATTTGAGCACAGTTCAATGTGTGTGTTAGGGATCGTGAGAGACAATGAAACGACACGAAGATTAGGTAGAGGAGCTTACAGGTGTACCACACCACGTGGAAATCGTAAGCTTCTGAGAAGCATTGCACGGGAGCTGTTTACAACAGAAACCGTGTTACAATAACATTTATCCCAAACTACAGGTAACGTGGTTTCAACGCAAACAATTCGAAACTGTTTGCATGGCTCAGGACTCCGAGGTAGACGAGTTTTTCGCAACCTACCATTTCAACGTCTTCACCGGTTACGTCGCCTCCAGTGGTGTTAAATGAGACGCAATTGATCGAGAGAATAGCGAAACATTATGTTCACGAAAGAATCACGATCTTGCTTTGGTATGCCAGATATCCGATTTTAACAACGATCGCACTCGCTTTCAGCGATGGCGATTTGAACAACGCAACTAGAAAGCTTTTTCTATCAATCGCCACAGAGCCCCCTTAAGTGGTGCCATGGTTTTGGGTGGTATAACATTTGATGGAAGAACACCTTTAGTCCACGTTTCTGGTAGTATCACGGCACAACGTTACGCCTCTGACATTGTGAGACCTGTGGCACTGCCATATCTGTCAATCAGGTCTGTACTGCGTTTTCAGCAGTATAATGCCAGGTCACATACTACACGGGTATACATGATATCCTGTCTTGGCCAGCGTATTATCCAGATTCGTCGAAAATTAAGCATATCTGGGACATCAAGGTTCGCCGATTAACAGAACTCCCAATTCCAGCAGACCATGTTCAGTTACAAGCCCAATTGCATGCTGTGTGGAATACCATCTCTCAGCACACCACTGACCATCTCATTGACGGTATGCCTCCTCATATTCATTCCTGCAGAGCCGCTCGCTCTGTGCCTATTCCATATTGATTTAATGTCAATTAATCTCCATGCTTTCATTCTCCAGGTATGATTTTTTTATCATTTGCACATGTTACAATTATATTCTGTAAATTTCATAAGGATACGTCAATTTCTTCATGGTGTTGCGATTTCAGTTATAAGCAGTGTAGTTGCAAATGCTCATTCGCATACTTTTCAGGACATTGACACATGTTACGTCGAAGCTTTTTTTTTTCTCGCATTCCAGTTACAAACTATATAAGATGTAACCGATTGAAGCTGAGTTAGTACAAGTACAATAATTGTACCAAATTTGATTTCAATCGACTGAATAGTTTCGAAGCTGTGTAAGAGGTATATATGCAGATTGTAATCTCCCAGAGATCGTCTAATACATTTTTTTGACATTCAGTCTCATGTCAAGCAGTGTTTGGATCAAAAACTTTGTGTTTTCCATATGAAAACTGATATATATTAATTTATTTATACACAGTATAAAAATCAAAAATATTCACTGATAATGCTTACCTAATTTTAAATATCATAAAAGTATATACTCCGGAATACACGTATGTGATTTGTGAGTGTACACTTCATACACTTAAATAATTTCAGAAATTATCCTTACACTTATTGGAAGAGGCTAAATGAGTTATTTAATCATGTATTTTTCTCTTTATCTTAAATACAAAAATTCCAGAAAATCCTGTATTCACATTCTAATAAGTAATGTATGAAACATATGCACACATTTTAATATGATAGTAAACATAATATGATAAATTCATTCAATTGCGTATAGAAGGTTTATTCCTGAATTTTTCTTCTTATTAATACGTAACAGAACTTAAGATAGATTAGAACTTTGAGCAGATATTTTTTTTTCAATATTCCCCTAATCTCCGAAGATACATAAACATTTTCCAAAAAATAGAACTGTTTTATTCTGCTGAACTTTACTTTTACTTTACCCGACAGATGTAACTTATATGGAAATTTATTCTGTGATAAAAATTTATCGAAAATATTTTTCTCCAATAAAATCAAAGCAAAATAAAACGGCAAATATTTTCTCAGTCAGAACTGTTTCTGTGCATTATTATTACAAAAAATGTGATGTGAAAGACACATGACTTTCCTTATATAATGCAATGCAATTAGCCCCTTTACATTAAAAATGTAATACTATATCAAAGTACTCAATTTTCTTATATTTGATATAACTCTAAATTGAAAATTATTTACCAATATTAATATCATCAGTTCTGCAATAAGTAATATAATCCATACATTAAATCATTTGAATAATGTATTCATCAACTTGGCGTTATTTTCGTTAACTCCATTTATGCAATTCCACATTTTCATCAATAACTCCATTTATGCAATTCCATATTTTCATCAATCTGCGAAGTTGTAAATATTTCCATAAATTATTAGCCAAATGTATAGGCGCTATAAGCGTACAAAAGATCATTTCTTATACATAGATGACTGTTGACTAATTTTTAGGAGGCATTAATACAAAATTGTTTCACAAAGTATCTTCTCTCGTGAATGGAACGGACTAGATCCACGAAAATAATGTTAAAAGATGTATTGCATAAAATGACATATGAAAAGTGAATATATACTCTGTTGCAATGTATATATATACACACTCATAAGAAATTGAGCTACAGCCTGGAATCTCGGCATATATGTATCGCTTGAAGAGATATGTAAAATATTAGAATTTGGTAGCAATAAAAATGTTTCATAAAAATGGTGGCAACAAGAAAATGATATTCTAGTAAGTGGACTCACTTGGAAGCTATACAAGCCGATATATAAGAAACTTAACTGGGTCCCATAGATTCAGTTAAGTTTCTTATACTGGTCAGCCTATTACGTGGTATTCTGAGAAGGATGCAAATTGCCGCCCAGCATGTGTCAAACGTGTTCTATTGGTGATAAGTCTGGGCACCTGAATGACAATGTAATTGTATAGATTCTCGAAGACATTATTGAAAAAGTCATACAGTATTCCAGCGTTGTCTTATTGGTAAATGCAACTAAGGCCGTTTGACAGCATAGTCAGAGGGAATCGCCGACGTATACACGAACCGTCAGATTGCATTGGTGCACAACTAGAGGATTGGCTTGAAACAAAACTTGAGAAATGGCTTGTAGCATAACCATCGGCTGTCGCAAATGGCTATTCACACCAGGTGTGATGGCCGTGTGCCGCTCGATAACAAATGGGACGCTGACTAGTCTTGCCCACGCGTAAGCGGGTGTCATCAGTACTTTAAGAAAAGCGATATTCGTCGCTAAAGACAACACACCTCCAATTACATTCTGTCCAGGTTGACCGAAATCAGCACCAACTCAGACATATCTGCCTATAGAGAGAATTTAATGGTAGGCGTTTTAATGGACGTGGATACCTAATCCACCTTCTGCCAGTCATTTCCGAACAGTGACCGTTTGTACAGGATGTAACACCAACGGTGTGGTCGTGACTCCTCTCCTGACTGCACCCCCCTTTCGAGCGGCTTTTTGTCTGGGCATCCTGAGCCTCTGCATCTGCCTGCTCTGACCCACTGTTACCAACAATGAGCAGGTACCATGTATTTCCGATCAAGATAGCAACTGATGTAGGAACTGATGTAGGATTGTAGGAACAATCAGTTTTACTAAGGCATTTTAAATGACCTCTCCCTAAATTCAACAATTGTGCGTTATGCAGTCGAGTACGTCTAAAATGCATTTCATGCAATGTGCAGTATCAAAACGGAAAATCTAATTTCAACTGCCCTTGAGTGAGAACAGAGTTCGTTTCAAATACAGCATGATGCGTCGTTCTCATGCGCATTGCTTCTACCCTATAATATCAGTGACGCTGACAGTTTGATCACTTGCATAACTATTAACAAATTCAAGACGGAGATGATTTTGATACTCTTTCCGTTTAGCAGGCAGAGAGCTCTCAGTGAATGTCTGCCCATACTGAGTACAGTCAGAAGATAACGCACTCAATGCAATAGAGTTCCTATTGTGTACTGAGATACATACACCAAAGGAGTTTAAGTGTATTTTTTATGTTGACCAAATTACAATTTCGTAAAAGTATTTTTAATATTATATAAATTAAGTTCTGTAAGTTTTATTTTTTATAAATTACGTTTATCTATCAGATTCGATACAGTCGGACCACAGAATCCGACGCCAGCTAAACGGAAAATTCTGTGTCGGTTTTCAGGGCCCGACGCTGGCTGAATAAAAAGTTCGGTTTCGGACCCCAAGGACCGACACTGTCACGAACGTGTTAAACCGACATTTGAATCTCAAATGTCGTGGCTATAAATCAATTTTTCTTGGATGGAAATATATTCGCCGAGTGTATTTCACAGTGGTTAAAACGATATTTTTTCCATTTTATGTAATTTTTTATAAATTAATTTGAAAAGTGTATATTATATATAGAACGGCCCATGCTAGCGTTCTAATGTTTATGTCAATCGTTTTCTAATGACACATTGCATAGGAAAAAATTATTTATGTGCCATTATTGCAGTTTCCTATTTTTTGATAATTTTTCATAATTTTATTCAAAAATTTTTGGATCTTTAGAACATTCGATTGCGATTAAAATCAATTCGCTCATTGTAATTTATGTTCCAATCTTCCAGAAACGCACATACACACACACAAGCACACGCAGACATCACCTCATGAACTTTAAATACTAGTACATGGATGCTTAAAACGTGCCCGAAACTTCCATCGAAACTTCCATCAAAACTTCCATCGAAAACTAGAATTCAAATTTACGACCAAGTTACAATTTTTTTCTGTATAAATTATACCGTGTATATACGAAAAACAAAAATTTATGCACTCAATATTGCGAAATATTTAAGAACATATCATCAGCTCAGTGAACATCAGAACGTAGTTTAGCCTTGAATATTAACCATTATATTACAGAATATATTCAGTAGACCAATATTCTAATTGAAATTTTCTAGGAATCTGCATCTTGAATCTATATCTGAATTGTACTGAATGATTGAGTTACTGACTGATTAGCGGGGTGATGTAACAATTAATTTCAAGACTAAGAGAAAAATCTAGATTTCAAAAATTCGAATTAGGAGTGAGGAAAATTCGAATTATGAGTGAAGAAAGGAATAATAAAAAAAAAACTCAAAGTTAGTTTGCATAATTATCGAGTTCATCCTCTGCAGCTGGAATATGTCAGGTTTCGTGCTTGGGTTTTGTCTCATTCAATCCATCTCAACTTCCAGGTCTAAAAACAATTTTAATTATCATAACACTCAAATTAGGGGTCAGAATCTCGGTTTTGGCATCATTATGTCCTTCTCAACGATATATTTGCAAAATCGATAGATCGAGTCCAACATATTATTAAATAATTATGAAAATTCAGATTGCAGGTAACGATGCAAAGGGATATTCAGAAATATTACAGCACTTCAAAAATGAGCGTCATTCTATTTGCACGTTTATATTTGAAGCAGTTTCTGATTTACAGCATTTTTAACACGTGTGTACGTGTATCATTTAGTGAACACTAGTCATTGAGATCACGTTAGTTAATTATACGAGTCCACTTCAACTATAGAAGGAATAGAATTATCTTAGGAATTTGAACAAAACAACGTCTAGCTAGTGGAATATTAGCCTGGTTGATTCTCCATTGAAATACGATATTTGTTTTAAAGCTTACAAAAAAAAATACTCTTTACTATTGCAATACATATTTTATTCTTGTTAATTCAAAATATAATAGAAATTATCTATTGCAAGGAAAATGCCACGAATAAGTTGATGCTATTCAATCTAGTAAATTGATTCTAATAAATTGAAATAATCTATTGCATAAAATAAAAAAAAATGATTTACAGACTTTAAAGTTGGACCAGTCCTGTTTGTGTGGAATTTGAAAAAATAAGTCCCAGTGAATCAGAAATCAAGATTTATAAGCACAGCCATTTAATTAGGATTTACTATAATTCAATACACATTTCCGTATAAGTAAATTGCAACGTTATACAATTATTTACGGATAGTGTACATGATCGCAAAAATTAAATGTATTTAGTAAAATCGACTGAACCATGTAATAGTAAGTTTAAATTGCTCAAAATAACATACGATCAGTTTCTTTGCAATACGTCCTCTTTGCATTTATAATGCAAGAGAATTAAAAATAGAAAACTAAACTTCTATTCTCCTTTTGAGTGAAGCAAAATAAAACACACTTTATAAATAAAGCAGCAGTAAACATGAAATACAAGGACAGTTCACGTTCCTATTTGTAGCATGCATAAAAGTAGATTTATTTAGTTATAAAAGGCTCTGTGCTCATTCTAACACATTTTCACTTTATTCACTAGAGACAAATTATTAAGATTTTGCAAGAGTGAGATAAATATTTTACCAAAAATATACTGAAGAGGAGCACACATACGAAAGTTTTCGCAGCAAATTCGTATTTTTGAGGTATAACTTTTAAAGATAAAGTGGTGTAAGTTCGTTAAACAAAAGTACGAGCATAACGGGAGTGAAACTCAATAGTGGTAAGTACGGCGCGTTACACTTTCTGTTATGCCCTCCAGTGAATCAGGGGTGGTGGTGGCTATTGCCCGTGCAACTGTGTGCACACTTGAGTGAGGCAAGTGTGTTATATATTTTCGCCATGCTGCCATGTGTTTGTTACTCATCGAGTGAGTCTACAGTACATCATATTTTCGTTATAATGCACACAGCTGAAATGTGTCATTGTGATTTACGATTACTGTATTAAGTATAAAATATAGTGATTATGCTGAAATGTATACATAAGATGTCTACACTGTGTAGGGTGTAGCTTTACTCCAAACGTACTTAGATGAAATTCCAATGATTTTTATTGACTATTGATAAGGTTAGAATAATTGCTGTGCGTTATACATTCTGTTATGCCCTCTAGTGAGACAGTGGTGTTGGTGGTGATGATGGATGTACCTATCGCCAACCCCACTATTTTCACAGAGTGAGACATGAGTATATATATATATATATATATATATATATATATATACATATACGTATATATATATATATATATATATATATATACATATACGTATATACATATACGTATATATATATATATATATATATATACATATACGTATATATATATATATATATATATATATACGTACATATATATGTATTTCATGCAATAATCACCCTAGTGATGAATTTAAAGGGGTAGCTTTTAATATAGAATATCTACATATATTTTATAAAGGAACTCAATCAATCAAAGAATGTAAACAGACAGAGATCACGGTAAACAATCACAGACATACACCCATACAAACAGATGTTGCTCTTAAGAAATGTATTGCATTCTTAAATAGATACATAGAATTTAAAAATTTTCGGAAACTCTGATTTGAAGTTTATTCACTGTAGTTGGCTAAAAATGTGCTTTCCCCTTGCATGTACTATGTATTGTAGAGAAAAATATTAAATGCAAAATTATCTTATCAATAGAATTCAGCTATTTCAAATGTTTCAGATTATGTAAGACTTCAAAAAAATTATTTTAAACCAAGTTAAGTGCACAATGCCTTTATTTTGAAATGAAACGCTTCATGGATAAAACATAAAAGTTTGCTACCTTATGAAAACGCTTGTGTGAACTGAACTTCTTTCTCTGATAATCCACAGGATGCATTTTATAGATTTTCGTTTTCTCTTATAAAAATATTTGAAACTATTTTTGCTCAAGCAAAGAACAAAATGTAAGCTCCGTTGCACATGATATAAGAACATTTTAAAAAGCTATATTATACATTTAATAAAAAAACATACAGTATTTGATAAGAATCTGGACAGATATTGTCCTTGTATGTGAAATCATTTTAAAATTTGAATTTTTCTAAATTTTTATAATATTTTGTATTCTTTCAAAATAAGACATAAATATAGTTACATAATTACGTTAAAGAAATGAAAACTGAATTGCTTAAAAATATTGTAAACGTAAAGAACTCGAAATTTAAAAGCCAGTATAGATAAGCAAAATATATTGCACAAAGCAATATTTGTCCTCAACTATAAATGTTAAATCCAATTAGTAATAGATACGACCCTAACTACTGAGAATGAGGCTGATGAAAGAAAAGAGCAAGGGAAATAGAGAAGCGAGAAAAGATAACTTCATGATGGCTTTAGCTTTGAAGACCTTTTTTTTAAATTCTAAATTTCTTAGTTATTGAAAGGACGCGAGCTAGGTGTTTAAGTGATTTTACTAGCATGTGACGTAAATGTGTACCAGATTCGTTTACAAAATGATTCATCTAATTCATATCAAAAAGTGATTAATCAAGCAATATAGACAAGTTTAGGAACATAAATTGTGTCATATTTCAGCATTTAATTAAAATACGACTTTCGTTGATGTGGTCTGTGGTCCATAATTTTTCTCCCTCAAAAGTGTAATATTTAAAACCGGTTACATAATTTGAATATTTAACATTTAAGTTTATGCTTTATTTTATCCAATTTAATTTTGAAAGAATTATGTTTTTTCAATGATTTATAAACCTGATCTGTGAGATATGTTTTGTTTACTTTTATCAAAGTCTTAAATGTGTTTAACACTTTCTTTTAAATATTCAAGCATTTTGAGATGCATATTACAATCGTCTTGCGAGCAATTGCTAACTTAGGAACAATTTTAATGTGGTACTAAATTGTTGAAAATGACGTCAAATTTGCAAAAATGATTCCAGACTGATGAATTAATAATTTCCTTATTTTAATTGATTGGAGTACATTGGCTTAGCAGATGTTATCAATAATCTTAAATATTAAGTTATGTTTAAGCGAAAAATAAGTTTGTTTGCTAGCATGTTCGAATCAGATCATCCGACGTATCAGAATGTATAAAGTATCTGTGTGGGCGGCCGAGACAGTGCAATCCAATTTAGACCGGAGCCAGTCTAGTCGGCAACCACAGGGTTCGAAACCTCCTATCTCTACCACGAATATTTCAGGATTTACGGTCTCACATATGTAACATACCCATAGTCCGCGTGAACCCGGGAACTATTTAGGCGGATGAATCGAAGTCGGATTGTCCGAGTGCAATAACGCGCCTTAACTACTAAGCTGCTCCACTCCTCAAAATACAAGTTAATTTGTTTCTTCAAAATAATTTTACATTATATCATCCAGTAAATCTATCAATGACAGTGTACTTTTCCACATTAAAATCATTGCGCCATGGATTTTGTTCATTATTATTTCTCATTGAAGAGAATAAAAGTACATTCATTATGTATAGTACGTACTGTGCTACACACACGAGTTTTTTTCTTTTATTTATATACAGAATATTATACAAAAAACTATTAGAATAATTGATTGGCCGATTACGAATTGCGTATTTTACTCTCCTGAGAATATACTACAATTACAGGACTGCTACATTTACAGGTCTATCAGAGATTCAAAAGTTTTGGAGGCAATTCACGACTTAATTAAGGACACAACTTTTTTTCGTTTTATCTCTAATTAAAATTAATTTAATTTGCTTTTAAAGAATTTAAATCACGTACAAAAAACGTGTTCTAAATACCCGGTGAATCTTAATTTTTTGGAGACAGCGAAATGATGAACAACATTGCTTCGTCTCTAATAATTAGATTTATCGCAGAGAAAAAAACGTTTAATTTCAGTGTTTCTATATTTTTTAACTTTAGAAACTGTTGACTAAGAAAACGTAAAGAAATTTTATTTTGCTTTTAAGTAGATGTTTAAAAGCTTAGACATGTTTGGAATCGTGCATATTAATGTATGTTTGTATATGTGTACATTATATATATAAATATATATATACATATATATATAAATATATGTATACATATATATATATATATATATATATATATATATATATATATATATATATATATATATATATATATATATATATATATATATATATATATATATATATATATATATATATATATATATACATATATATATATATGTATATATATGTATATATAAATATATATATATGTTTATATATATATATATATATATATATATATATATATATATACATATATATATATATATATATATATATATATATATATATATATATATATATATACATATATATATATATGTATATATATGTATATATAAATATATATATATGTTTATATATATATATATATATATATATATATATATATATATATATACATATATATATATATATATATATATATATATATATATATATATATATATATATATATATATATATATATATATATATATATATATATATATATATATATATATATATATATATAAATAAAAATTGAAAGATTTTAATTAGGATACAAAATTCACAATAAAAAGTATAAAAATATAAATAAAAATAAAAAGAAAACACGGCAAAAATGAGAAAAGGCAATAATAATTAGCTCAAGATAAAATATTAAGACATAGAGAACAATCAATTGAAACTCCACAAAAAATGGCGGATAATTCGAAATTGCATTCTCATCTGGACAGCCATACAATTCGAATTAAAACCGAAAGAATAGCCAGTTTCTGACAATGGCGATAATATTTAACTATATAACTATAGACACCATTGGAATATATATATATATATATATATATATATATATATATATATATATATATATATATATATATATATATATATATATATATATATATATATATATATATATATATATATATATATATATATATATATATATATATATATTAGAAATAGTTTATAGATATAATCTATCTATTTCTTCAGGTCGAGCACAAGACACTGACCGTGGAAGTGAGTACAAAACTCAAGAAACGAAGAAAAGCCCTAAGTATAAAGCCGAAGTAAAACACATAATGAAAAAGGCCGTTAACCAGGAGTCGTTAACTAAGGAGAGTGCAATCCATATATAGCATTATACTACCACTAGGGTACGCTATCAGCAAGTTCCGTGTAGGTGAATCTCACAGTTACCATTTCCAAAATCGATAACATCATAAGTGTGTACAAGTTATATCCTTAAAATAAGCGTTTTTTACATCGTGGTATACAGTATTATAATAATGTCTAAGGAAATTTGCGGGATAATATTTCTTGATCGCCTTTTGCATTATTCTTCTGTCATTTTCAGTTCAATCTTTTTTGAAAGTATGGATTCTTTGATTGCGTATCAGATGATTGACTATAATATTTCGTAATATATTTTTACTCAAATTTGAGTTCCAATCGATAACGTGATTGATGCTGGTCTTGAAAGTATTTCTCTTGTCGTATAAAATGGTATATAAACAATTGTTTTTATCGTAAGGGATACTAATATCCAGGAAATCAACTTGATTTTTATTTGCCATGTGTGTTTCTAAGAGATCTAAGTTATCAGGGTAGAAACTGAAGTCAAATTCAGGCATTTGTTCGTATTGGCCCACAAGAATATCATCCACGAAGCGAAAGTAAGGTATTTCATTTAATATGTGAGTGCCTTCCTCGTATTTATTCAAGTAGATATCAGCAAGGAGTGAAGAGCATCCTCCTCCCATTGGAATGCCTTTGACTTGCTGATAATAGTTGGTCCCGTTAAATAGTATATTTTCGAACAGAACAATCCTGATCATGGCTTTATATTTACTTAATATAATATATTCATGTAATTCATAAATCTCATAAATCTCCAATGAAATAATAAGAAGATCATCAAGGTCAATATTAATAAAAAGTTCTTTAAAATCGTAACTTCGGAAATTCATACGATCAGGGAAGAATTTGAGTTTGTTGAGTACTTCATAACTATTATTTACAATAATGGAACATTTATGCTTGATTTTTGTCATGACATGTTTCAGCAGAGTTAATAGTTTAGAATTAGCTATAGTCAGATAAGTCTTGAAACCGACAGTTACGGGACGGAATTTTACAGGAGTTTTATGAAGCTTCGGAATCAGGATGAGGTAAGGAAATTTAACTTGTTTTAAATCATAATCAATCCATTTATATAAGGCCTTGATTTTATTTTCCATAGTACAGCCTGTAAGGTGTAATTTTGTATACATAATTTCATCTTGATAATGATTACAAAGAACTTCCATGTGATATTTGATGCACGTAAGTGTATAATTAGAAACGACTTTGTCGGTATAAGTTATTACATAATCGTTGCAATATTTATTCAAAATGTCTTCCTTGATCTTGCTTTGATTTTTGTCAGTACGTTGATTTTTATCAATACGTAAGCCATGATAATGAAAATTGAATAACCCCGTAATATTAAATTTCCATTCTTAAAATGCGTCCAATGGTACACTATATTTCACGGCCATCCTATATATAAAGTCATTAAGATCCTTCTTGAAATTATTCACTACATTTGCAAATTCTTGAATACGGAATTTTGTTCCAAGTTGCAAAATAGACTTCAGGTTGGTATCTTGGATGAAATTCAAGTCCCCTGTTATGATGTGTCCATGATGACGATCGGTAAACACGCTGTTTTCGCAATCACATTCACTGGATTTGTACTTTTCTATATTTGCCCAATTTGATTGTAGTTGAAAAATTTTCTATATGACAAATAATATATATATATGACCAAATATATAAAATAAAATATGACCAAAGAGTTTAAGTATAAAACCTAAAACATATAACATTTGTAAGTTTAACAGAACAAGTCTATTATAAAACTGTGCAATTGAAATTACAAATATTTATTGCGATAGTGCAGCATATAAATAAATAAATAATGAAATTAATAAGTACTAAAGACAACTTAAAGTAGAATATTTGAAGAGAAAGAGTAAAAAATGATAATAAATGAAAAATTTCACTTTCTAAACTGAAAAAGTGAGATCGCGTGTCATCAGTATGAAAAACCAAGAAACAATCTTTATAGTTAAAAAGGAATATTTTAAAGATATTATCTAAGATTCACATGAGTTTGTTCTGATATTGATCGAAAATTGCATTTCAAAGGCAATCCTACAACTTAAAATGCATCTTAAGGTGTCCGCCTACCTTTAAAATGCAATTTCCCGTCAGAAATGCTATTTTCTAGTTCTAGCTTAATATTAAAGCCTGATTGTTTAGCTTTCTAAATCAGTTTGAATTGTGTTTCTATCTTACTTAGAACTTGAGTTATAGGCATTTTAATATTAGTCAGTCGCAAGTAGAAACCGAAAATAGTGGAAGTGAACTTAAATGTTTGTTTACATTAATATTTTACTTACTGTAAGCATTAAAATTTGTTACTACATATAAAATTAATTTAATAAAGAAAATACAAAACTTCGAAATATTCAAAATTTGTTGAATATATATGGCAACACGAAGTTTTACTCAGATATCTGGCATCAAATTTAGGATACTGTGTTTGCTTATATTTCCGTAGCGTGTTCGCAGTTTTTCTGTTACGAGTGCTCATAAACTTTCAAATTTGTGTTTGATTTCTTTTTTTTCTTTTTGAAATGGGAAAAAGTGTTGCTAGAAAAAGCAAACTCCAGTTTCGCGTTAATTAGTTTACGAAAAACGATCTAAATACCAGTGTTGTAAATGATACAGTAAATACTGAGAGTTCATCAAAGCTGGAAACATCTATTGTTTCAGATGATGACTTGGCAAATCAGTCAGTACGTAGAAACAGAATTATTGATTTAGAGATTTTGTTTAATGTTTTTTCTGCGATTTCCTGTCCAAAATGGTTTGATTTAGGATTGGATTTAAATGAAAAATCCTGATATGGATTGTGTTCTCATTTTGTTCCAAAATGTAAAAACTGTAACATTTTCAAAGGGTTTGCTTCATCTATCAAAATTAATAATGAAACTGAAGTAAACAAAATATTTGTATATGGAATGAGGCAAATTGGTAGAGGTTTCTCAGCGGCTTATAAAATGCAGTACAATGAATTTGCCAAAGTTTGCGAAAGATAAATTTGAAACACATGAAGTAAACATTTTGAAAGTTGTAGCACATGTAGCTGAAGATTCTATAGCAAAAGCCCCTGGGGAAGTTGTTTCAAAAATAAAAAGCGATGAATGTGGTGTTTCTGTGGATGGAACATGGCAGCGTAGAGGACATATATCTTTAAATAGCTGCGTTGATGCTATTTCAGTCGATACTGGGAAATTATTAGACCTGGAAGTCAAGTCGTCATATTGTCGTACATATAACGATATACAAAAATTACCAAAGAACACGGAGTTTGAGTCCCTGAAAGCTGATCATGTGTGTCAGTGTAACTTTGAGGTTTCGGCAGGAAAGATGAAAACTGTGGGTGCATCAAAGATTTTTCAGAGGTCTATGGATCAACGAAAATTGAAGTGCATGAAATATTATGGTGAAGGAGACTGCAAAGTTTTTATGTGTGCAAAACACTTAGAGTGATAATAGTGTCACAAAATTTGAGTACATTGGGCGTATCCAAAAACGTGTAGGTTCACGTTTGTGAAAACTGAAAACAAAAACTGAAGGTTTCTCGTGCAAAGGTAAATTAACAGATATGTTTATAAACAGGCTCAAAAACTACCATGGAATTGCTATTCCTGTCAATATGGGTAATTTACAAAGCATGCAGCAAAATGTGATACATGTTTTGTTTCATTGTGTGTCAAATTCCAAAAACCAATGCAAGGGCAAGCAATGTCTTATTGGAAAAGACAGCTGGTGTTATTATCAGCGAGCTGTAGCGCAAGGTAAAACACGTGTAAAAGAAAAACATTCTGGTTTACTTAATGATATTCTAAATAATATAAAGTCTTTATTTAGAGTGCTGTTCCAGAGAATTGTTAGAGAAATGCCTACACGGCAAAACTCAAAATGCCAATAAGTGTTTTAACGGTGTTATATGACAGAGAGTGCCAAAGGGTGCTTTCGTTTTTCTGCAAACTGTGAAATTGGTGGCGTATGATGCAGTGATGCAATTCAATGAAGGTTATCAAAGCTGCTTAAAATGTTAACTGATTTGAACAGTAAAAAACCAAGCTATTTCACCTTGATAGGTTATCGGCAGCTGGATAACGTTCGAATTGGTTATTTGAAGAGTTATACGGTCCCTGTTGCATATAAACGTAGAAAGATTTTAAAATCCATCGGGGGAAAAAATGATAACTATTGTAAATAACACAGATGCTGAACTTTATAAATCAGGAGCCTTCTAAAATTAAATTTTTCATTTAATAGGTAAGATCTGGTTATTATTATATTTCTGCTTTTTCTCAAATTGAAATTTTTAACATTTTGCTTAATCGCAAACCATCATAGCTCAAAAAATTGTAATTGTAATATTATGAAAATATGTTAAAATACTCTAAAGGAGTTGATTTAGGATATGAACCTCAATTTTGATTATAGTTAAATTATTTTTCATTTTGTAGTTAATACAAGTTATGAAGTGTCATATATTTTCCTGATTTTTCTGTGTATAAAAAGGTTAACTTCTATAATTTTTCAAATAACATAGATATAGTTACGAAAGTGGTCTATGCCCTCAAGGAAGTTTCATTGATCAGAATAAAATTTACAGAATAAAAATATCTTCATTTAAATTTGAGTTTTGACGTTTTGCAAAAGTGCCATTTTATAGCAATTTTTGTGCATGTTTTGAGCCAAAAAATAAAAATATTGAAAAATATACATATTTCTACATGTTATTGACAATTTTTGGCTATAATCTATAATATAATACAGATAAGTAAGCAAATTTTAAAATATTAAAAAAAAAATCAATCCTCTTTGAAGGTAGGCAGGCACCTTAAGAAGTGAAATCAGACTTAGATGAAACTGAAGAGGTAATATCGTTCCAATATTACAGGAGAATTTGCAAATAAAAAATGTTGGTATACTAAAAGGAATTATCGACACATAGACTGACCGTTGAACTAAAGATCTGTCAGTAATATATAATGTTTCATGCCGCATTTCATGTTCATCTGGTGGCAGCAAAGGGAGTAGAGTAGAATAGGTGTTGGGGTACATTAGGGACCAGTCATCTCGTATAATGGTCTTTCAAAGTTGCTGAAAAAATTAAGGAAGAAACTTGCCCAAAAGAATAAATGTATATTTGAATTAAACATACCTAATTCTGTGACGGCTCATTGGGATCACTCTTATCAGATTTAATATTTACGATTTTAAAGAAGAACGACCCTCCGTTGTATTAATACATTAATAAAAAAATACAGGTAATTAGATTTCCAAAAATTCGTCTTGTAACAGGTGAGTACAAGATGTTTGAAGTACTTTACAAAATTGGATTTTGCTACACAATAGTTGGAACATTTCTTGTGATATATCTGAATATAATAATGGGCGTCCAATTCGTGTAACATTATTGAACGGGAAATGGATGTATATTTCCTGTTTCTTCTTTTGCTGAGACTTAAAATAAGAAATTCTAACCGTGAATTTATAGAGTTATCCGTTATCCTTTAGGAGAGAGTTATGAAAAACTTTAAATTCGCTGTTTTGAGGCTTTAAGCTTGCTGAATGTAAAGATCAATTTGCGCTTTGAAGATGATTTACTTAGACAGGAATTTATACTTCATTCATAAAATGAGAACACTTTACAATATATCTTATTATTTATAGTAAAAGTTTATTTAAAAATCTGGTTCAACCGTCAATAAGCCGTGATTAAAATATATTAATAATTATATAAATCTAAACGATTGCTTTAAAGTATACTACTTTCTGAAATAAATATTCAAAATTCAAATCGTTTTTTCCACAATTTAAAATGAATATCTTATCTTTTCAATAATATGGAAAATCAAATCCATTACTATGGTACCAATGTATATATTATGTAGGGTCCTGAGGCATTATTGTGACCACCACCTATTTTTTATTACGTCAACTCTGCGTAGCCAATGAAGGAACGCATATGTCGAAAGCTGGATTTGTGGGTATATAAGATGTGGTGTAGGTATTCTTAAAACATATCACTCGTTCCTGTCGTGGTTAAAGGGAGCGATTCATCAGATTTGGAAAAATTATTGATTATCGGGTTTGGGGTAAAGGGTGACGGTATTTTCGAAACAGTACAGTTTGTGAATTATTCGCTTAATGCTGTGTTTAAAGTGTGCCGTCAATGGAGAAATATCACCATTGCGAAATAGCGACGTGGAAGTTGCAGTGTGCTACCATTCATGTGAGATGTGGACGTAGGTTCCGAGGTTTCGTGAGGTCGGATCGTCACACCTCAGTGGAGCAACTCAGTGGTCGAAAAAACCAGGGGGCTACCGGAAGTGTGTCTCAAACGACAGTTCAGCGAACCCTACTGCGTATGGGTTTACGAAGCAGACGGATGGTCACCGCTCATATGCTAACGAAGGTGCATCGGTAGAAAATAATTATATTTGAACGGCAGTATCGAAATCGGAACTTCGCTGATTGGCAAAATTTTGCCTTCTTCAATGAGTCAAGTGTTCTGCTTCATCGAACAAATAGACGTTGGCGTATAATATGTGAAATATTGGAGAAAAAACACCACCCATCAACCATTGCTGGAAGAACACAAGGCGTTGGGGTGGCGTTATGGTCTGGGAAATGCTTTTGAGGCATTCTCTGGGTCCACTCATAAGTGTTGAAAGCACTATGAGTCGAATTCTTTATAAATCCATTCCTGCAGTCCATGAGCACCCATACATGCATATCTTCCCAAGGGCTGATTGTATCTACCATCACGACGCATGACAATACAACACGTCACGCAGCGAGAACTGTCCGAGAGTGGTTGAAGGAGTACGATGAAGACTTTAAAGTACTTACTTGGCTTAATTCCCTAGACTTAAACTCAATTGAGTATCTGTAGGACCCCCTCGATCGGGTTGTTCGCTCTGTGGATTCTCCACCACTCACCCTCCAGCAGCTGCCAGATGCACTTCAGGCGGCACGGCTCCACATACCTGTGAACACCTTCCAGCACCTTATTGAATCACTCCCAGCACGTCTAGCTGTTGTCCGCGTGGCACACGGCGATTACTACGGGTATTAGCTGGTAGTCCCAATAATGTGACAGGACTGTGTATATGTATAATAAAAACGTGTATGTAAAAAGTCATTAATTTGATAATAATTTCCCATTAACTTTTTATGATATAAAATTATATATTGACTATACATATTTCATCAATCTTTAGATAACTCACTGACTCATACAACAAACGGAGGTAGCTACTAATTTCTTAATTTGTAGAACTTATAGATTTATTGGATGTGTAGTCCCCTTAATACTTTGCTTACTTCAGATATATGCAATTTAAAGCATATGCCTAGAATACTGGGAATTTACAGTTAATCATTCTAATACTCGACAGTTAATATTGCTCCATATTGTACAGAAATATTTAATATTTTATCTATTTTACTAATAAATGCCTTTTCATTATTTCAAAACCAATTTCAAGAAACTTTCGAGACATACTTTGATAAATCAAGAACGCTTTAATTCTGTCATGGCTCAAAGCGATATTAAAAACTTTTGAGTAGACAAACTTTCTTGAATTGTATTTCGAATTTAAGTTCCAAATATTATGATTATTTATATCCAATTCCATTGCGAATAGAGAAGAATAACATTTTAAAGCTTTATATGAATTAGTAAAAATTATGGAAATTAGAGAACATAAATTTTACCTAATGCACATAGAATACATAAATAAACGTATACGTCAATGATATAAATGCAGGAGCTGAGGAATTTGCTTATGTTTAATGATGTTGGTAATTTAAAATATTAATATTTTTTTCAAGTCCATATAGTAGACTATCATTATAACGGGGAATAAACGGGCTTAAAGGTACCAATAACCAACATATATTTGTTTTAAAATATGATATCAGAAGTTATTTAAAAATGGATTCTGGTAAGCCAGTTAATTTATTTTTATTAAACTGGATTTGTATTATAATTATTCAAATATTCATACTTCTGATGTGTATTTCGAATTACGATGTCTCAGTAACATACAGTAATATAGCAGTGATATACAGTAATATACAGCAGTAATAGCAATAATGTACATACATGTACAGATTTATACGTATATATTTTTTCAAGAACGTGATATACTAAGTCGGAAAAATTATTATCCACACAATATTTCAAATTAATCCCTTGGATAAGATATTTTTTAATGATAGTAACGCACAACAGGTATCAAGATGCTGTAACTTTAAATACATATACACTCAAAAATGTTTTTGTGCGATTTGTTTGTGCAATTTTTTTGTGCGGTATATGAAAATTTCAATCAAATTGGAACATAATTGACGAAGTTATCAATATAAAAGAATTAGTAGGTTTGATCGGCCATTTATTTTTTTCGATTTTTGATATGTATTTCATCCCATTACATAAGTATTGCGCCAGCCAATTACATTACATATGTATTGAATTCTATAATCGCATAATTTAATTGATGAACGCACAAGAATTTCCATGTAAATAAATGAAATGTGCAATAGCATATTACGATGGAATTCTTGCGTAGCAAAGCAAAAATGCATTGATCGCAAATAAATATTGAAGGATATCTGCATCGTGTTAGTTCGGGTTTTCCTGAAACGGACTGCGTGTCTCGTTAGGTCGCTGAGTTGGTTTTTTGCTAATGAGATAGTTGGCGACTAGTCTCATGCTTTATTTTGTTTGTTTTAATGAGTAGGTAGAAGAAGTTTGCTTGAAGGGAGCAAAGAGTTGTTTTTTTTATTCGTCTCTGATCTGCGCAAGTGACAAGTCCACTAAATAAAGTGATTTAATAAAAAAGAATATTACGTATGTTTTAATTTTTAAATCTAATATTAATTGATGTCTTTCAAAGTGCTTTCACATTCCTGGACCATTAAGATAAGATTCATTTCAAAGTGTAAATTGAAGGTAAATTTATTATTTTTTTCTATTTAGATGTAATTTTTAGGATTTTTATTTTATTTTTAGACTACGAAGGATAATGGTTATAATGGTTTTGAAAAGTTTTGTATGTGTAAAATAAGTGCATATGTAAATAAAATATTTAAAAATGTTCGCATGTGTATTTTCAAAATCAGATTCCAAAAGGTTTGGTGAGATTCCAAGTAGCTGCCAAGCCTGGTGTCTTAATTTCGTTTAAAAAAGCAATTCCTAGTTATTTCGTAAGGTTTTGAATTATTTTCTACGTGAGACTTTTTTTATGCGCTCCCTATTCATCGCATAAAAAATACTTTTTAATCGTGTTGCGAAAACTATTTTTTATAGCTACTCGTGAAGTTTTGTGCGATTTTTTTTATGCGTTTTCTTTTATGCGGCCCCTATCCACCGCACAAAAATAGGTTTGAGTGTATACCTTACTAGACACATACCTGGAATAATTTTTGGTAAATTCATCTAGATCTATTTCAATACAGTAATTAAGAGCAATCGGTCAAAGAAATCAGAACAGTGCTTATTGTTTCGTCTCCTAGGGTCGTAAAGTGAAACCAAATGTATCATTGGACTCGTATTAATATCTGATATAAATATATGAGTGAATGATTCACATAAAGGTTCGCAGCCATATTAAACGTTGCAACAAATATTTTTTTTCAAATGACGTCACCCATTTTTGGAAACATATTCTTATTCTAAATTTCCCTGAATACATATAAAATTTATACTCTCTGTTCCAAAAATATATATGCTCACATAAATATTTATATATATAAAATATATAAAATAAATATAAATACGCTATAAAATTTGAGCATGCAAATTATCAAACTGCCAGTGCCAGTGATGTCATAGGGCCCGTGCAATTCTTAAGAAATAGACGCATCGTGCAGCGAGGGTTTAGTTTTCTGTTCTAATAGTGAAAGTTGTGTACAAAGATGTCTTTGAGATGTACTTGACGACGTTACGAATAATTGTCAGAGCTATAGAGAGGTCGCATCATATGACTAAGGGAAATTGGTTGAGCCATCAGATGTATCAGTTACCATTTTGGTCGATGAAATATGGTAGTCGCTCGGTGATGGCAACAGTGGATCAGAAAAGGGACATGATGTATCGCAGATGTTCTGGATTCCTCAGACAGACATCCAACTACTCGATAGGATAGAGCTCAACCACATACTGCACGACTTTCTCAACAGTCCTTGTATGACCATAGGATCATTTAATACCGACTCATGGTTATACAGGTCCCCAGACCTATTACTAATAGAACACGTCTGGGACATGTATGGCCGGCAATTGTAGCCTTCCCAGAAAACCAGTGAATTAGCTGACCAGTTACAACATTTGTAGCAGAAATTACAGTAGAGAAACATAAGTAACTTAACTCACTCTCTACTGTACCAAGTAGCTGCTTGTATAACTGTCAGGAGAGGATTTATTACTTTCTAAAATGTCATTTTCCTGTTGCCATCGTTTCTAATTAAAACGTTTGTTTATCTCTCAAATTCTAGTCATTTTCATATGTCCTCAAACGATACATACATGCCGAGTTTTGCGGCTATAGCAATTTCATGTAGATGCTTATATATTTTTGCAACTGAGTGTATATTTTCCTCAAGCCGTTGGGGAGTTATGACTGCTCTAAATTTTTAGCGCCTAAAGCTGTATACTTTCCGAAATAACCTATCAAACAATTTTTAATTAATATTGTGATACTAAATAACCCAAATAAATTGTATACCATTTATAATCGTACAATGTTTAAAATTATATATTAAGTGTGAAAGTCATGGGTGAAAACAATATGAATATAGAAAGGTGGGTAAATTCGTACGAAAATTGATTCAGCACTGTAAGAAACCTTTGTGTACAAAATTTTTTACATGCAGTGCTTATTGAAATATATACAGTTTTATGGACCATAGATTAATTGCCAATGGAAAGGAATAATAAGAAAAGATTGAAAGTTGTAGTGCAATCTGGTAGTTATAGTGCAGTTGTAGTACAAGTTTGGACTCTTGAAATTTATGTAACGAGTGATCAGACACTTTTACATTTTTATTGCCTTTGTTTTAGGCAAAAAATTTACAATTTAAAGTGCAAGGATAAATTTCAATGTCAATTCAACCCACGGTTAATGGGACATCTATATATGGTATTTTATGGAACTTGAATTCAGCTTAGATCCTCGTCTGCTAAATTATATAACTCGAAATTAGCTTTATATAACTTAAAGTCCGAGCCAACGGCTCTACCGTGCTCCTCACCGGTTCTTGTTGCATCGGTTCTCGTTAGATCACCGAAGTTAAGCAGCATCGGGCGCGGTTAGTACTTGGGTGGGTGACCACCATTTGTGTGTAAGCGAAATAAAAACTAATGTTAAAAGAAATGTTATTGGATTTCTAATTAAATCAGTTTAAGTAGGAATTGAAATTACACTTTTGGAAGATTCGAATCAAATATCAATGATTTTACATACAACTCCTTGGGGAAAATTAATTAGTGAACTTCATGGCACTAAATTTTGTGGCTTCAATAATCCGAATTTATTATTAACATTGTGATGGTCAAACACGTTAAGAATGCTCCCCGTAAATTTCAAGGACTCTGGAGCCCATAAGCCTTGTGTTAAGGTGGTTTTGTAAAGAATGTTTCATGTGGACGAAATAGGAAACGTATAACTGTAAAGTATTCATGGCTGTGATTTTAATAATTTAAATATGGAGACGGCCTGTTTATGGAGACGGATGCTTTTTTCCTGTGTACCTGTCGTATTTATGATCGGAATTGCACACAAAATTTATATATAGCTTAATGAAATTTTATGACATGGAAAATGGGTGTTGCTATTTGAATTTTTGGAATATTGAATAACCAAATAATATTTGCATTTATTTATTATATACATTATTTCATGTCTAATGATACTTTTGGTTCGACTATATGAACAGAAGTTCCGGAATAGCGATGTTTCGATTTTCTTTTCCTTGGGCTGATTGCATCTCTGCCAGCATGGATTGTAAATGGCAATAAGAAAAAGAGAAATAACATTTTTGAGAGAATATATTTCATTTATTGCTTTGATAGGTACAGAATTCTTAAAGTTTTCAAGGTAGTGTAATACAGGAAAATTAAATAATCTACGCTAAATAAAGATGTAGAAAAGTAAACAAAAAAGATCAATCATGCATAAATAATTCATTATAAAACACTTTCCAACTGTAATGCAGTTTCAATTCAACATCTCTAAAATGTGATATATTCAGTGGTAATATTTTTTAAATTATCACAATACTACAATAATGTATTATATTTAAAAATTTAAACATCATTGAAAAACCAAATTTAACTCAAATGACGTCATTGAAATATAAATCGTCTGTCTCTCTATGAAAAAGCAAGAAATATTTCATTCATACACTTTTTTACATTCCTTTCATTCATCATAATACTACAATAAATTATTTTACTTAAAAAACTTAAAACCATGGACGTAAAATTAATTTAACTCTATGCTTAAAACTTCATTGAAAAAATCTGCTATAAAATCGTCTGCATCTCTATTTAAAATCAATGAATGTTTCATTCATATCAGCTGTATTACAGACTCCAGAGCTAAATAATTCTGCATTAAAAAAATCAGCAATTCTATACAACTCATGTTACAGCTTGGCGTGTTTACATTCTCCATACGTAAAAATTAAGCTTCGTTGTAGAAATAATCAAAGTTTGATGATCATATAAACTCAAATATATTGTAATTGTGCTATTTCAGAACATAGACGCACATAAATTAAGTAAAAATAAGCGGTTTTAGGACGGATACAGTAAATATAAATTAAAAAAATACTTTAAAAATCACTATTTTGACACCAGATGTATGCCATATTTTATTTTGAAGTGGGTAACGTGATCTCGTCATGTGATGTGGGTGTAATTATTAGCTTAATTTTTTTTAAGAACTACCGAATATTTGCTAAACATTTTTTTTATAATTTTTATGGGATAATTTTAATATTTCCTAAAACTTTCGAAGCAATTTGGTAATTTCAAATTCGCTTAAAAAAGGTTTTAACATTTAGGTCCCAAAGATTTCAATGTATTTCATGTTTTTAATCCTGGTCAGTCCAAAATTAATTGGGTGATATTAATCAGTTATATTCCCATAGGTCCCACAGACCGTTTGAACAACATACTATAATTTAATTTTGATAAAGTCATTTTTACATTGGTTATCCTGCGAACGGATAGACAGACAGACAGCATGAACAAATTCATAAACTAGGTTGTAAAGTGTTAACAAGGAAGATCAATAATCCATAACGCATTGATTATAAACATTTTCCAACTGCAATGAAATTTTATTTAAACATCTCTAAAATGCGATACATTCCTCGATAATATTTTTAAAATTTTCACAAAACTACATTAAATTATTATATTTGAAAACTTACTTCATCTTAAACAATTAACTTTATTCAAATGACGTGATTGAAATATAAATTTCCTGGTTTGGACATCTCTGAATTGCGATACAATCAGGGGTATTATTTTTAAAATTGTAACAATACTTTTGTCAGTTAGCATAATTGTCAAAATTATCATAATACTACAATAATTTATTATATTTGAAAACTTCATCGAAAACAAATGAACTATATTCAAATGACGTCATCGAAATATAAATCGCCTGGCTCTCTCTATAAAATCAGCATTTCATTCATATTATTTTCCATTTCTTTCATTCATCACAATGCTACAATAATTTATTTTATTTAAAAATTTAAAACCATGGAGGTACAAGTAATTTAACTCTATGCTTAAAACTTCATCAAACAATTCGTTTGCTTCTCTATGCCAAATCAATTAATGTTCACATCAGCTATATTGCAGACACTAGACCTAAGCAATTTTGCATTAAAGGAAGGCAGCAATTCTTATGCAACTTATTCTACATTTTTTGGTATTTGCATCCTCCATAAGTGAAAATTAGACTTCGTTGTAGAAATAATCAAAATTTGAAGATCGTTTAAACTCAAATATATTATAATTGCGTTGTTTTGGAATGTAGATGCACAGAATGTAAGCAAAAATAAAGCAGTTTTAGGATAGATACAACACTAAATATAAATTAAAAAGTACTTTAAAAAATCACGATGTTAACTCAAAATGGATACCATATTTTATTTGAATTGGGTCACTTGCTCTCTTCATATAATGGTCACGTGATCTTTACATATAATGGGTGTAATTATTATTTTAATTTAATAAACTACTGAACATATTTTACTGAACATTTTTTTATATATTTTATAGGATAATTTAAATATTTCCTAAAAATTCAAAGCAATGAGTGAATTTTAAATTTGCTTAAAAAATGTTGAAAATTAGGTCCCATAGGGTTCAATGCATTTCGGTTTTTCAACCCGGGTTCAATACAAAACGAATTATGTGATATTATTCATTTATATTCCCATGGGTCCCACAGACCGTCTGAACAACATTCTAAAATTTCATTTTGATAAAGTCATTTTTACTGCAGTTATCGTACTAACGGACAGACAGACAGACAGACAGAATGAACAAAGTCATAAACACTTTTCAAATATGCTGTAAAGTGTTAAAAACAATATAAGGACATAATATTACTATGTTTCCGTATTTCAGCATTTTTTCTCCAACTTTCAACCTCATTAGAATTTTGCTCCCTTTTGCACAAATGTACACCGAGCAAAAGAGCGCTTAAAATCTGATTTAAGTTATTCAAGTTTTTTAAATTCATACTTGTACATCTTCAACTGATAGTGGGACTTTAATCATTATATCTCTTAAAGTTTTGAGAACTGTATACTCACCATTTGTCGCTACAATTTTTCATCTAATACGATATTTTCCATAATACAAAAATTAACATAATAATAAAAATCCTTTTGTCTTCCCACACATTTCTAAACTTAACCTTTAAAAACAAGTTACACTTATTAATTTGATTGCCATAGAGTACCCTCTTCTGTGAAACTTTCACTTTTATTTGGTCTGAAACAGTCAGTCACCAATCAATGCTGCTACCTATTGTCCAAAGTATCCCAAAGTAGTTTCAAAGTATTCAGAACGCTACATAACACTTCATGTAATGTGATGCTAGTTGTATGTATCTATTGAGGTAGTTGAATATAAGCTCAATTAGTATATTTATCCAAAGAGTTACTATACTGCAAACAATATAGTAAAGTTCGATGTATGGGTAATTTATTGAACGGATATATCAGAATCTTCTGGATCTTGAATTTGATTATTAGGCTTTTAAGGGGATAAATATATTGTATTATACAGGAAAAGTGATGTTATGCGCACTTCAGTTTTGTTTTTAAATCTCAAATCAAATTGCATGTTTTTCATTTTTTCATGCAAAAGCATTATTAAGTACAAATTAGTTTTGAAGACACAACTCTTGTTTTTAGAGCTGAAGCGAGCAATATACACTGGTGTAAGCAAGTCACAAACACTTGCATAAGCAAACCATATACACTGCTGCATGCAAGCCATATGCACTGGTGCCCCAAAGTTAAGCATAATTTATAAAACTGCCAATGTGAAGGGTTGAAGCAAGTAAAACATCAGAAACGTGCATGTAGCTTATCCACTATTTAAAACCAATATCTATACACATGCATATGCTAACAATTAGAAGTATATTCCCAAATAAATTGCACACATTGCACAAATGCAGCTAACAGTAGAGACCATGTATTACCCCAGTTTCAAGTGAGCCCCATGAAAAGCGGTGTTGTCATTATGGATCAGGACCCGGATATGACACAAAAACGCTGTGTTAATATTTTTCAACGGTAGAACTATGTGAATGGTGGAATTAAACAGTCACATAAGTCTCTAGAGACATTGTGTAACCTCCACTGCTGAGGAATTTCTAAAATACTGCAGACGTTAGACGACAACCAGTGTAAGGTCAAATAAAAGTTGCAGCACCTAGCAGGACCAGTATCTGGCATCAACTGAACGAAGTCACAGGACGATGTCTACAAGACAACTTCCTGGAAATCTATCAACCGTTACAGAAGCAGCCCTTTTCTAACCAAACTGTTTACAGGAGGCTTAGGAAAACTCCTATTTATATCACACGTCTCATATTTATATTGAACACAGAATTTAAGTATATTTAATAATATTTATTTTTACTTATCCCACAAGGGTGCGAAGTACGTCTGTCGTTAGTTAAATAACAAAGAAACACCTCACATTGACAATACGACATCGTTTTATTTATCAGCCAATTCAAACCTAACTTAATGGGTAGTACCAATTATAAGGATCATACCCCCTTTCCCCTACATACCATCTCTAGAAAATACTTTCAGACATACGATTTTATCGTATACATGTATTCAACGGAGATACGGAAATAGTATAGGCGGTGGTGAGGATATAACTCGGGTCTAACCTGTCCGATACACTCGCCATAACCAGTACGCTATCCCGGGCTTAATTAATTTAAATATTTTTATATAACATACACACAAGGCAAATAAAATGTTTAAATTAAAAGTAAATTTTTGAAGGCTAGGCATTACGTGCAAAACATATATACTTTATTACAACATGTTAGAATATTTTTCACATAGTAACTGCTGCATGAAATGATACAAGAAGCCCTCTGGCAGATAAAGAGAAAGTAGTCACAACACAGAAAATTATATTCCTTGAAAAGAATGCTTTGCCAGTGTCCAAGGAAAATGTTTCTCGAACAAAGAAAACTATACTCCTAGGACACCGCTGCAGCTTTCACTAAACATTTTTCACTTTTTCGTCCATTTCAAAAATAAAAAGTAGGTTCTGAAAAATCCACTTCAGTAGTCTCCCGCGTGCTAAGTTCTGAATTATTCTCTGAAGGTTTGAACTTCTAGGGGCCATATACAAATATCAATGCCAAAAATAGAAATTGCTATAGGGTGTTGGAAGAAGTTGATCAACAAAGCAATATTAAATTATTAAATAACCCGCTGATCGTTTTAAAAGCGGTATGAAGTGTAACGAAATAAGAAGAATCATAAATAAAAACAAAAAACGTAGTATTTTAAAGTACATCTTTTTAATTGTTGTCTGTAACTTAAATGTATAAAAATGTATTCATTAAATACACGTAATTTAAATGTATGAAACATGTATTTAATGAAATGTACCCATATGTATATTAAATATTTGGAAAATAAGAACATACTATATTCAGACGTTCTAGCTATTCTACTAAAACGAGTAAATTCCTGTAATGGATCCATGGGCTCTACCACCAACACATCATTATTATACCCGGGTTCGAAACGGTACTTTATTCCACATGTCAGTAAATTTTTACGGTATGTGGCGCCACGAAGTCTTAATAAGAGACCTAAAGTTTTACGAATGTTCATAAGACCCCCTTGATAATTTCACCATCTAAGGAGACCGTGAAACCTGAAATACGGTACGAAATAGCAGCATTCAAGATGGCGGTCTTGCATTTGCGAGTGATCGTTTTTGAAAAAAAGAAAAATTCATCCACATAGGATAAATTTATTATGCTGACAACGACTTCGTTCATTGTAAAGGTTACATTAACACCAAGTTGCCGACCAAATTAATACCAAATGTTTCGATAATAATTTCCTTGGAATATGTAAACGACGATCTGTAGAAATTTTACAAGCACAGATTTTTCCTCAATTCTGAACATTTTATTTCACATATATTAAAATACCAGCTCATCTGTTTACTTCAAAAGATTTGCCCTATCAATTTTCAAAAAATATTTATTTTCTTTTTTTCTATTTGAAAGTTCGTATAATTTTTTTAGCATTATGTTATGTTTCAGCTATGTTAACATTAACGAACTCAACTATCTTTCACGAATCGATAAATAAACGTCTGATAGAATTTTAAAAATAAAATCTGTATTTTCTCGATACACTTTTTTTTTCTGAAACACTATTAAAACAACTTCAAAATGTATTCTACTTTTAAAAGAACAGCTTGGAATAGCACTGTAAGTTTTAGAATAGGTGACTTCTTATTTCACTCAACATGTCGTAGCATCCTTGCTTAGGCGGTAGGAGAGGCGCTCAGCAATCGAGAGGTCTCCAGTTCGGCACAAAGCGGATTTTATTTTTAAAATTTGTGCTACCATCTGTTGTTAAAATATTCAGGTAAAGTGTTTTGTGATAACATGCAGAAATGTTTGTATAAAAGAACTTAAGTTTTATACTCAAATTACCCAACTTAAATAAATTATTAAGTTTACGTTTCAATGAAAATTTATTTTGAAGTTAATTTGAAAAAATTTTAAAGTATACTTTATATCAAATAAAGATGAAATATACATTTTCTACTATGACAGATGGTGTTTAGTTTAAAATTAATTTTCTTATAGTCCGTAGAGCGTTCATCATCGACATATGCATATTTTAAATTTTGTTCAGATTAAATTATATTCCATTTTTTTTTAATATTATAATTTAACTTACCCGTGTTTTACTTTTTAAATGATTTTCGCTTCTTTTTGTTGTTTATACTTGAGAAAAAAAGACTATAAGATTTTTCCTAAGCATTTTGCATGAATTCCATCATATTTTGTGAAAAGAACAAACACCTCAATACATTTCAAATACTAAAAGCAAGTACAAGATATATATTTTACTACTTATCACATTTTCAAAAGAATTTTGTATTTTTTAAATTTCTAAAAGCAAGTACAACACAAATAAAAAGAATATACAGTAAAAACACTGGCATTTAAAATGTATTTCTTAAGTGTGAAATAGTTTCAACAGCTTAACGAAAACTGTTAAAACGTTCATAAATTTGCTTTTCTGTGTGCACTGACATCAAAACCAAACCATAATATATTAATCCTAGGTTTATCTTTTAGATGCGCAAACTATGAATAACTTTGATTAATATATTCCTCTATTAGGTGTATTTCCTTTTTCGGGAATATATTGTAGTTTTCTCGAAAATTGATATCAAAAGCATTTAGTAGATTTAATATTAAGTATTTCATTTAAAAAATGTATTTCTTTTCCAACCTTTTGCTTATTTATAATAAAGGCATTTATAATTAATATTACTGTCAATCGAAATAACATAACTGTATTAATCAAAATATTCTTCATCTGCAAAAAAGTAATCTGTGAAAAAAAACGTGTTTAGGAAGCACTATGTTAATTTCCTTCGTATTAAAGACACTCACTATTGACTTAGATTAGTACAGCGAAGTTCCGCCTTAACTCCACCCCCTATGCATTAAAAAATAACGAAACCGAATAGCAGCTTTTTGTAAATAACGAAGTGGAATAATATGGATTTAAGACCGGTGAGAAAATAATTCCGGGTAGTTGGTGGTTCGACCCCAAGAGAGCTTTCTAATTAATGTTCAAAATCCAAAGAATAAAAATATACCTTAAAAACAAATCCATATCAAATTTGGATTTTACTCTGATTATTCCCAAAACACGAGTACATTACTATTCCGGGCCCTAAAAGTGCACGGTAACGTTGAAAATTAAAAAAGAAAATAATAAAAGTACCACAAAACACGACATACCAAATTGTATATCACTCTAATTAATGAATTTTGATTAGTTAGGGCCTTACAAATTTCAAAAAACTAGTACATTTTATGGCGGCCCGATAAGTTTGAAAATTAATAAAAATAGTTACAGCAGCATTCCAAATTTCATGTTATCATGATTAATGGAAATTGATTAATTTAGGTCTCGAAGATTTAAATTACAGTGACAAACAAGCAAACAAACAAATACAACCAAGATCGGATTAAATAAAAGGTGATAAATATAAAATTACTGGTAATATATTCCTGTCTTATTATGTCAAATTATTAAAGGATAGAAAGTTGAAGGAAAGAACATATAAGTCCGTTTAGGACAACATTTTGGACTTCCAAATAATAAAACATTTTACATTGAAATTTGGCGAAAAAATTCTAACACCGGTTTGTGCTATAAATAGCTTCATCGCTAGTTTGAATAATGTAATCAATTATAATATACAGAAGATGTCTGATTTTACAATTCTTATTTTATTGAATGTTTTTCCATTTCGAAAAAAAAAAGTCCACATGAAAATAAAATTATTTCATATCGACCATTTACACGTGACGTCACAACCAGTAAATATACTTTCTGCCAGTCCTGCTGGTCGAAAAAATCACTTTGGCGTTTCATATGAGAGTATTATTTTATTGCTCGTCGAAGTTTCTGCAAGTGCCATTGGGTAGTTTTTTACAAGATACAATGGCTAAAAATGTTTGTGCTGCATCATGCTCACAATAGACGCACTTATAACTAGAATAAACAAAATGCGGGATAAAAAGTGGTAAGATGCAGTGAAAAACCAAAATCCTTCGCACCTGCCAGGATCTAGGTTTTCACTGTACAAAAAATATTATTAGCTTCACTGCACTGAAAATACTTATGCACACGTCATTAATTAGAACTGCATGGTCCTAAGGTATATGGAAACATTTTCATTCTCTTTCGGTATTTTGTTTATTCTAGTTAAAATTTGGAAACTTTCATGGTACATGCCCACCTGGATGAATTCGTACTTGACTCGGCTGACGTTTTTTATTACTTGCCTGTTTTTTTCTTTTTAAGAAAACAGTTGTTTCAGTTTAGAAATTGCTCATTTTCAAATGCTATCAATATAGACAATTGTGAATTTAAAGTTACATGAAATATTATTTGAGTACTTCAAAATAATTTTACATGTTGTCTCCAGAAAAGTGTCAAATACACAATTCAACATTAAAAACGCTGTGCCTGAATTTATACATATTTTTTTCACTGTGAAAGGAGCAAATTCTTTGCAGTATATAGGAAAAGTCATTTACTGGCCACATCAGATTTTATTCGATTACGACTTTATAATTCAATGCTAGTGATTTGTTTCAATGGTGATTTTGAATTCAATGATGATTTTTATTTCAATTGTGATTTAGAATTAAATGGTGATTTTGAATAACGTTTGCATTGAGACATATCTAATTTAATACAGCGGATTTGAAAAATGTGAATAAAAACATTTCCAAAGCATTGGTTTACTTGAAAAATAAATTAACACATTTTATGTTGGAATGATATTTATCAAGATATGATGTTTGGAATTTATAAGGCCCAGTTGGTCAGTGTCTTTAAGTCTGTAATTCATAAATACTGGTATTTCTTGCATTGGCGTACATAACAGACTTTTGCGGAGTTTCGGACATTTCTTAGATTAGAGTTTTGCGAAAAACTTTTCGAACTCTAAAAACAAAATATTTCAAATCTTCTACAATATTTCCATGTCTCTGTTTTATTTCAGCATATTTCCGATAGAATATTTATGCCGCTTCCTCAAACTTCTAATAATATGTCCCTATGGATAAATTGAGTATGTACTACAGTACGAAAATTTTTTAACTGTTTTTTTTGGTTATACGAATAGAAATTTGAAATGATCTTCTGTTTCGTATTCAATGCAATTTTATGTATAAGACTCGTTTTTTTTTCTTCAAGTAAGAAGTAGAATAAGATTTTCATTTCTATTTGTATTTTTAAGTATCGGTAGTTTTTAAACCCTTACCTATATAAATAAAATTGAAAATATGTCTGTTTGTTTCTCTGTCTGTCTGCTTTTCCCGTCAACACGACAGAACGGCTGAACCAAATTTCATGAAATTTTGTGGATAGCCTGGAAATAGTCCCACTTAAAATTTAGTATATGTTTGGAGTTACTACAGTCAGTGATTCTCGAGATATTAGTAAAAAACGAAATTTTCGTTTGCCTCATCATCACAGGAGAACGACTGAACCGAATTTGATGAAATTTTGTGGATAGTCTTGAAATAGCCCCCATAAATTTGGCCTAAGTTTCGAGTATTGAAAACCAGGGGTTGTCGAGATATTAATGAAAAACGAAACTTTTTCCTAGGAGTTCTACTCTCTAACTCTGTGGTTTATCCAAACGAAAAGCTTGAAAATAGTTTGAAAGTGAATTAAAATTTTATCTTTGAGTTTGATGGGAGATTTTGTGCGCTAATTAGTCACTATATGAAAACATGAATTGTTTGAAACATGATTTAAATGGGAAATCTATCTCCATGGTTTATTTTCCAAAACCTTTTTCTGAACAAAAGTATAAAGAAATCAAAATTGTTATTTAATTTCGCAGCTTATTGCTCAGGAACGCAATTAAATTAAATCTGTCTGTTAATTTTAATTATTATTTTTTCGATTTGAATAATAAAGAAATGGATATAAAAGTATATTTTAGAAAAGAACCATTTGATTTTTCGTATAGCATTTTTGACTGCATAATATCAATTACGGTCTTCAAGTTTAAACGTTATTATTATTGATATTTTTGGGAATTATTGACTCAGGGATTATTGATATTTTCAAGTTATTATGTCATTGTTTGATTATGACAAAAAATGTTTAAACACATATATTGTACGTTGCATGAGTACTCTTCTGCAAATCCATGGGGTATATCAATTAATCTTCGAGAATATAAGTAGTACAAGCATATTTGCATATGTTTTGATATATATTGGCATGTATTGGAATCAATTACGACCTTCTTGTATAAAGATTACGGGGATTATTGATATTTTCAATTTATTACGTCATCTCTGTTATCTCTTATATATGGAGTCATGTGCTGCCCACATCAGATTTTTTTTTACAGATTGGGTAACTCAAATTATAAGATTATCGGTACTCAACATTATTTCCCACAAATAACTAATTTTACGAATAAGATATATTATCTCATTATTTCTAATCTCGAAAACTGCACTAAATGTATGCAAATTAGAAAATTCAAATTTTTGGATAATTCGATCATATCTATCTATTCATCTATTCATCTTCAACCCCTCATTATATGCATATATGAAAACCAAAGCATGCACACTAAAATCTGCCGAACCCCAAGTAGGAGATCAAGTTTGAAAACAATACTGTAAATATAATCAAAAACTATATGGGCAACTAATATGTGATTCCAAAACAATCGATCCAGACAATTTTTATTCCACATAGAAATTTTTTGTCCCATTGACACTAATAAAAATTTGTTTTTCAGTGTTCTACAACGAGCGTAGAAAACACAATATGTGGTTGAGGAGTTTTTTAGATTTTATACTCATTTTTTCAAAAATATAGGTCAACATTCTGGAAAAATTCGAATTTGGTAAAAAAATGGCAAAATATACTTTTTATGTAATCCACACCATCCGGTTTACCATAGGACTTAGTAACTGTTTGTCAAGCGTTTGCGAGCCAGACCTACAAGACCGCTTTTATTTAAAAGCAAGGGAAAAAGTTTAGAATGGCAAGCAATCACAAAATTTACGCTAACGTAGCAGTAATGATAAATGGCTATTCTTACAGTTATAATAATTGATCGTGTGTTCCAGATTCAAGTATTACTTTGGCGTGTATCAATATAAAATACATTGTCACTGATTCTAATGTTTAAGTATTTATTTTTATTTTTACTTTCGGTAAACAAAAGAAAGTTAGCTTGAATCGGCATTATCGATTGATCACATATGTAGCATATTTATCGCGAGAGAATTATTTCATTTTAATTTATTATTAAAATACGTCATTCCAGCTTCTACCTTTTAATAATTTTAATTTCTTATACAATAGAATGCAGTATAGAGAAAGCACTGCTTGCACAAAAAAATTTTATTTCAACATTTTGAAGAAAATATATGGTTTATGACCTAATGAAGACGTTTTGGTGATGTTTAGAGCTAAGTGAGTCGTCTGGGGTTGATTTTTTGTTTACACGATAGCTGTCATAAATATTAAAGGGTTTTCCCGAAACATTATATCCGGCTCTGTCATCAAAAAATCTAGAACTAGATAGAACGCTTTTGACATTCAAGCGAAAAACATCGAAATTAATTCGAAATTGTATACTTTTTTAACATGGACGCATAGAAAAAAATTACGCATAACTGTACATAAAAGGGGATATTTATGGCTCAACTATCGTGACACTTTACAGTAGTAGTAAAAAATGTAGTAAGTCAAAATAATTGTAGTGAAAAATGGCAGACATAAAATTTTTGTATTCGTTAAGTCATTAACATCCCACCCGTCCCGAGGTATACATTTTGAAACTTGGTATTAATAGGAATATATTTTCAAACCCTTTAAAATGATGGCTAACAGGCTATAATTATCGTCATTTGGACCAAGAATACAGATTTTTCAAATTTCTTCTTCTGAAATTCGCAAAATTTGAAGGAAAAAAAACACAAGTTACTGTATCGGAGCACTAAAAATGGATTCTGGTATAAAAATCGAGCTACGAATCCTGCTGAAAATCGATCTGGTATGAAAATTGAACTGCACTCCAGTTAATTTATTTTTATTAAACTGGATTTGTTGTTTAATTATCCAAATATTTATGATTTTGATGTGTATTTCGAATTGCGATGTGGCAGTGATATACAGTAATATACAGTCGTAATAACAAATAATAAGCAGGAATAATTATTATCCTCACAACAGTTCAACTTAATCCCTTGGGTAATTATATTCCTTAATAATAGTAACACACAACAGATATCAAGGCTGAAATAATATCTCATGTTTTGATTATGTTCTGTTTTTACTTGAGAGACGTATTTTGGATAAAACTTTCATCGCAGAACAAATATTTCTATAAGCTACATATGTATGATAAAGCAAAAGTAATGTTCAGGAAGATTAAATATTTCTATTTTACGGAAAACATTTTGAGATCTATGAATATTATTGGAATATTGTAAATCATATATATCCACGTATTTTTAATCTGATATTGTTCTGTTGTCGATGACAGAGAAAATATATCCATGATTTAACCTACCTCTCTAAGTACATTTGCATTATCCCATTACTTTTAGCATCAATGCACAATTTACACGTACATTTTATATATTTAAATTACTACATGTGGATTAAATAAATAATTACGCGCACTGAGAGTGTGGCCTAAAACTCAACGGGAAATAAAATGTTGGTAAATAGAAGCCTCTGATTTGGAACTTTCTCCCAACAGTATTTGTCCTTATCAGCTCTATGGCAGTAGTAGTAACCGTGCATAGAGTTTGGCCTGTCGTTCGATGACTGCGTCTCGCCAGTAAAGCTATGTATCGGTTATTAAAAGGTGTTATGACATTACGCTATCTCGATATGAGTCTTCTAGTGACGGTCCACCCCTTTGGAATTATGTTTACAAACGAGAAAGAATGGAATTGTGCACATAAAATAAATTCGGCGAAGAATACACATTGCTCCGTTCGGACTCGTGGAAATTGGGGCTACTTCACATAACTGTAGTCGGTGGCCACTGCTTCAAAACATTTTAAAGGGATGATGCGTTCTCAAGCATGTTCAGTCAAATAAGTTGTCTTAACTGTGGGACTACGCAAGGGGATAGGATATTCATGTGGTTAGAACATGGAGATCGTATTCGGTGGATCTGAGTTCGATTTCCGGCTCCGCCTAAACTATGCCCGTGTCTACGCGGGAGAACGGGTACGTTAAATCTGTGGGAAAGTCTGCAGAGTGCGATTCGATAACAAGAGCTTGCAATTTCGTTCCAATAGCTCAATGGTAGGGCGTCGGCTGGCCTGTTCTGATATCCAGGGTTCGATTCCCGGTTTGGGCAGTAAGGTTCTTTACAAGTCCTTCAAAGGGGTTGGTGGCATGGAAAGTAAGGTTCCATGTGGATATCATCCCCACTGGGTTCCGCTAAAGTTGTTGGCACAGCCCCGGTCGTCTAAACAGATAACTTACACAATCAGGTAAGTTGGGTGATCTGGGTTGAAAGAAAAATAAATATGACCTACGTACAAGAAAAACGTTTAAATTTGTTGAGGAAGTCTTAAAACCTGTTTATTCGTCAAAATTTTGAAATCGAAAATATTCGAGAAATAATATTTTATACAATTGTAAGGAAACTAAAACAATTCTCTCTTTCCCATCAGATCCACTTTCAGTGAATTCCGTCTTATGTCGATGTTGCTGGAAATGAGATTGCGGACAGTTTGGCCAAAGCAGGTGCTGAAGAGGCCATTACGACCGTCGCTCCTCTTACTTATTCGGAGCTCTTTTCTAGGTGTAAGGCAAAAGACAAGGCCGTCTGGATAGTATCACCGGTACACACATGGTACCAGAGTAGGAGCCCAGGCGGCTCTTTGGTTTGGGGCAGCAGTAGACGAGATCAAACTACACTTACTCGCTTCCTCAGTGGTCATCTGTCATCAATGAGTTTTATTGGTGGTAGTAAGTATTTCGAAATCTGCACTTAGTGTTCTACTGCTCAAGCTTCTCCTGACCACATTTTATCCTGTCTTGGGCTCACAAGGCAGGACCTGGCTCAAGACCCCCTTTTGGTGCTGGACTTTCTGAGAGTGAACGGGCTTATGGACCTGATCTAGCACTGCTGGTCTTGGGGATGAGAAACAACAGCAACAACAACAACACAATTGTAAGAAAAAGTAATAAAAATGCATACGTTATGATCCAAGAAATCTAATGTATGGATTAAGATAATGTATGCTAGTTTCGTTTCATTACATGCCTATTTTTAAAGTTTGTCTAAAAGTACTTTTATTTTAGTTTAAAGTCTGTAAAATCATTTTTGGATAGGCCAGGCGTAATCCATGCCCTCACTTAAGCTCATGTAAAATTCTAGTGTATACTGGCTATTATGTGGTTTTTTGTACATGAGGAAAATATTAAAGGCTAATCCCTCTCTCGTTGGTTTGTCACATGAGATAAGGATTAACATGTTCTTTGTATGCAGTGCAGGCTCAGGACTTGTACCGTTTTGATTAGTTTGAAAAGGCTAACTACAATGTTATACGTATGATAATATATACAAGGTATATAAGTATAATAATATATTCAGGGTGGCCACAATTAAAGTATAGGTGTTTAAAACCCGTTAGGGAGAAAGCAGTTGGGCCAAACTCAACACAAATTTGCAGTAAATACTATTTAGACTACGGGTTTTGATTTTTAAAAGAAAAAAAATAGCTCGGTTTTTTGCACCCTCTGGCAAACGTGACGCTAAGGTCCATTTTTGGAATAAAATAGGTATAAGATGTATAGAAAGTTCCGTCAATGCTGAGAGGTATCGAACAATGCTGCTGAACTTTGTTATTCCGCAACTTCAACAGCGTGGATGTCTTGAATCTATGATATTTATGCCGGATGGAGCACCCCCTTATATAGGATTGCGAGTAAAGGAAGTCCTACGACAACATTTTACCAACGACTGAATAATGAGTCGAGCGTTTCCTATGAAGTGGCTAGCCCGTTCGCCTGATCTGACCCCTTGTGACTTTTGGTTGTGAGTCCTGTACAGCGTGAGTCCTGTACAGCGTCCTTGGTGTGAGTCCTGTACAGCGCCCGGTATAGCAAGGGAATGTGGTTGATTCAGACACTTTGAAGGACCGAATAACAGTACATGTCAAGAAAATCAATGGGGATCGGCTGCATTCTGCAGTACAGAATGCTGTGCACAGAATGCACTTTTGGAGCATATGCAAAGAAAACATATAGAATCGCACATGTAAATGATGCCAATATAAAAATTAATGTCATACGTATGAAAATGTAAAATGAAAATGTAAATATAACTTATACTAAATGCGTGTAAAATATGAATGTGATGCCCTTTTCAAATTGCATGCAAAAATTAATTTTCTGTACTTCCTATGCCTATTTTACTCCAAAAACGGACCTTACAATCCCACTTCGGGCCGCCGTGGCAAAAATCCGAACTATTTTTTTTCTTTTAAAAATCAAAACCCCGTGGTCTAAATAGTATTTACTGCGAATTTGGTTGAGTTTGGCCCAACAGTTTTTTCACTATCGGACTCTATACACCTCTACTTTAATTATGGATAGATACCCTGTACTTTGAGTACTCGCCAGGAAATTGTGAAGTCTATGAGTGATCACGAATGGTAAAAGTTTGCGGATCATTGCTTTAACATTTAACTAGTTTTCTTAAAATTCAGATATGTTTGGCAAAATAATATTATACTAAACGAGTCTGTTGCTGAATGTGGTCGATAAACGTTTTGTGACCTGGCCTTACAACTATGCGCTATATGCGACATAACTCTTCTAAAACTGAAACAATATCTTTTTTTTACACTTTACAACATAGTTGAAAAGTGATTATGACATTCTTCATTCATTCATTCATTCATTTTTACATTCATTCTTTCTTTCTTTCTTTCTGCCTGCGTGTCTGTCTGTCTGTTAGCATGATAACTTCCGTGAAAATGACTTTATCAAAATGAAATTTTAGTATGTTGTTCAGACGGTTTGTGGGACCCATGGGAATATAAATGAATAATATCAGCCAATTATTAACACATTACAACATAGTTGAAAAGTGGTTATGACTTTGTTCATTTAGTCTGTCTGCCTGTCTGTCCGTTAGCACGATAACTGCCGTAAAAATGGTTTTTATCAAAATGAAATTTTAGTATTTTTTTTAGATGGTCTGTGGGATCTACGGGAATATAAATGAATACTATCACCCAATTAGTTTTGGATTGAACTCGGGTTGAAAAAATGAAATACATTGAACACTATGGGACGTAATTTTTCAAACAGTTTTTAAGGGAATTTAAAATTCACAAATTGCTTCGAAAGTTTTCTGAAATATTCAAATTACCCATAAAATATAAAAAAAAATGTCAGCAAAATATATTCAGGTTTTTTTTAATAAGAAAATTAAAATAATAATTATATCCTTTATATGAAGATATCAAGTGACCAGTATATAAAGACATCACGTGACCCACTTCAAAATAAAATATGGCATCCATCATGTGTCAAAATCGTGATTTTTAAATTTTTTTTAATTCATATTTAGTGTTGCATCCGTCCGAAAACCGCTTTATTTTTGCTTAAATTACGTGCATCTACATCTGAAACAACGCAATTACAATATATATGAGTTTAAATGATCATCAAACTTTGATTATTTCTACAATGAAGCCTAATTTTCACTTATGAAGAATGTACATACCAAAGGACGTAGAATGAGTTATATAAGAATTGCTGCATTTCTTTAATGCAAAATTATTTAGCTCATGGAGTCTGCAATATAGCTGATATGAATGGAGCATTCATTGATTTTACACAGAGACGCAAAAGATTTTTTCCGATGACGTTTTAAGCATAGAGTTAAATTACTTGTACCTCCATGGTTTTAAGTTTTAAATAAAATAAATTATTATAGTATTGTAATGAATGAAAGGAATGGAAAACAGTTTATGAATGAAATGCTGCAGTTGTAGGGAGAGTCAGGCGATTCATATTTCGATGACATCATTTGAATAAAATTCTTTTGTTTTCTACGATGTTTTCAAATATAATAATTTATTGTAGTAATATGATAATTTTAAAAATATTTTCGGGGAATGTGTCGCATTTTAGAGATGTTTATCCAGTCAATTTATATTTCAATGTCGTCATTTGAATGAAGTTCATTTTTTTCGATGTAGTTTTAAGTTTTCAAATATAATAAATTAATGTAGTATTGTGATAATTTTAAAAATATTACCGAGGAATGTATCGCATTTTAGAGATGTTTAAATAAAATTGCGTGGAAGTTGGAAAGTATTTCATTATCAATGCTTTATGCATGATTGATCTTTCTTGTTTTAATGTTGTGCTGGTTAGAATTCTACGCTCTTGCCAAGCAGGTGATTATTGACCAATGACGTGTAACGGCCAAAGCGCCCTACTCCCGCGAAGCAGTCTATAGGAGCTTATTGAAGGTATGCACGTACTTTTTGTTCATTTGTATAAAATAATGATTACTATAAAGTTTTCGGGGATTAATTATGACTTTTAACATTTTGAGTAAAATAATATATTTTTCCCTGCTTGAAATTCCAGGCAATGGAAGGTATATTTTCTAATTTGAGTATTTATTACAAATTAATGTTTTTCAGTCTTTTTATATATATTTAAGATTTTCCGCCATTGAGTTTATATTCTTGTTTTTAAATATAGCGCGTTTGAATAATCATGGGTCAGCCATGATTATTCACTCAGACAGAATTATAGTTCACTCAGACGAATGTCGGGTCAAAAACCCAGTAATTAATAAATATAGACTGTTGTTCAAAAAATAGAAAAGTCTTTATTGGATGCTAACCAGATATCAACAGTGCAGAGTGCATGTCATACAGGTCTTTCCTCCATCGCTAGCCGGAGGTGCATATCACATTCCGCCTCTGATAACTCGAAGGATTCCCCTGGACTGGGTGAGGTCTCACCCTCGCTTATGTAGTACACCGGCTCCTCAGTTTCATGCTGAAGATCACTCCTTCTGCAGGAATATAACATAAAATAAAATGACATGAATGGATATTTGTATCTATAAGGATATGGATATTTTATATAAATGGATATTAAATGGATATTTTTATATTAATGGATGTAGAATGGATATTTTTATATAAATGAATATTGAATGGATATTTTTATGAAAATGGATATTGAATGCTTATTTTTATATGAAATAATATTGAATGGATATTTTATACAAAATGGATATTTTTATACAAAAGAAAGTGAGATGAATGGGTATGAAATATTATGCCATGAAAGGACATGAAAGAACCCTACATGAAATACATGCAAGACAACATGAAAGCTGAAAGTACAATAAACAAAAAAATTACCAATACAACAAAATAAAAAAATAAACTAGTCAAATGCAAATAACAGTCTGCTTACTATCCATGACCGATAAGAATGAATAGCAACAACATCACTTGGTAAAAAAAACCTGACGATAAAACGATGAAAAATAACATAATAGAGAGGAAACCTAAAAATAGAAACAGTAGAAACCTTAGACATATAAACAAGCTGTAAAAATAAATAGGAAAATTTGAATTGATAGTAAACTATTTAGAATGCGCAGGCAAACATTAAATCAAAGTATAATGTAACCAACATGTTTCATTCTGCTATTCTCAGTTGTCGACCAGATTTGAAAAAGTGAGTAAGCTTTTTATTGGTCGTGTAGAAGATGACTATTATTTACCTTTGATATTTGAAACTACTAAAGCAGTTAATTTTAGTATTTATGCTTGTTTTATAAAATATGATTTTACTCTTTAATTATAAAATGTTCTAGTTGCATTTTTTGAGAATTTTTTGATTTTCACATTTTTTGCGCCGATCCGTTCGTAGCGATTTGAAAAACTATCGCACACTTTCACTATTGCTAATATTTCAGGTCATTTTTTTTCACCAAACTGTCTAAGAATTTACTATTTAATATTGAGAGTAAATATGAAAAGATACATAGGAACAAAATATCAATGAATTTGGGTCTGATATCGAATTTCAAATTTACAATGAATTTACATGTTGTGTGGATCTATGTGTATGTTTTGTGTATTTTCAATATAATTATTCACTCCAGTTAATAGATCTATTTGAGAAAATGACGTGAAATTTGGTAGTTAATGGGTATATATGTTGGTGGTTTGATTTTGAAACAATTGGAAAATAGGTTTGCCTCCTTCTTAGAAACAACTCACAAAACTTTATGAAAACAAAAACTGTCAAACAATGTGTTAAATATGTTCATTAAATTTGTACATTTTTTTTTTCTAATAAGAAAATAACAAAACCAAGCGAATTACAATAAGTCTAGCAGTTTCCGATTGATTACAGTTTTTTTTAATGCGCCTTAGTTAGCAAATGAAATTAGAATGCTTTAAAAACTGCAAATGTGTTGTAATTTAAGATAAGTATTAATTTTATGAGCCATTTCGTGTGACAGACTCCAATTATAGTATATAGAGAACAAAGTAAAACAAAAAATAGTCTGTCCAGAAAGTCATGTTTTATTCATATCAAAATTTTGGAATATTTATGTCTTCAAACACATCTTTTAAACTTTATCAAATTTCTTGTCCGCTATTTGAAGTATCTGTACATAAAAACGTATATACAACCGTAAAATAAACCGACTGCAGTTGCATAATTTATATCGCAGAACAAAACGGAAAATATCACTGGGTAGGGATTAATGCCTCCTACAGATAACAATATTGAAAATTTGCTTGATGACCAGTATGCAAAATTATTTTGGCACTAAATCAAAAATCTTCAAGGGTAACCTCCATTCATTATTACACATTCAGATGCTATAGAAAATTTATTGCGGATTTAAAAAAAATTACCATTTTTGAAGGAGATCAACTATTTGCAAGTGTTTGAAATTTACTGACCTTAATGTTTATGAGTCAATGTTTTCCAGTTGTGGGAATAAATAAAACAATTTTCCAAGACAATTAGTTTTACATACTTTCCTAATAAAAAGAAACACAAAGATCGTATAAATTTTAATATTCATGCATATTTGAAATATTTATTATTAAATATGAAATTAATATTCATCAAACGTAATAATAGAATCATATATTAATTTTGGCATCATTCAATGAAGCTGCTTCCTGAACATCGGTATAGGAATTTCAATTTTATCCGTGTAATATTGAGTACGTTGCCAAATTTTTTCCCAAAGTCAATGTATTTCATACTTATCGGGGATCATTCACAAAGAGTCAAAAGAAATGGCTCGTAAAAATAAAATAGTAAATTGATAAATGAAAGTAAAATAAATAAGAAGTTATGAGTTTTGCCAGATTTTGATATGTTTCATTTATTTTATATTGTTTCTTATCTAGAAACATTTATGTAGAAAACGATTTTTTAAAATAATTTAAAATTCGATAGCCAGGGTCATTTTTGGCACATCATAGGAATAATTTGGATTCTGAATTACTATATACATCTAGTCATGGATTGGGTCACCCTTCTCAAAGGAGATCGAACCCAACACTCTCAGAATGGCCGCAAAGCACCAATGCTAACTTCCAAACGTTAGCGGTCTAGGTAACTTCGGTGTCCAATCATCGGATTTTATCGTTCGTTGACTGTTTTAGTCAAATACGTTTAGGGAGTTATATATAGTACTATATCCAACATTTAGTTCTATATGCAGTTCTATCCAGTATAATCCGGAAATATATCTCGGTACTTGCCCTAGGCGTCGGTGACACGGAGCGCTGACTTTGTGATAAAGGAGGCACCAAACTATGGCTTTTTCTACGGGTAAAACAAATCCTAGAACCACAGCTGGGTTAAGACTAATTAAATGTTAATAATTTCTTTGAATTTTCACTGTATAAATATTGTATTAGAAAACCTAAAATTGATATTACAAAGAAAACATAGAAGATTTAAACAGAAAAAATATTTGCGTTTTTATATAAAAGAACTCATTTATAATGCATAGATTAACCCATGACATTTTTCCTGAACAAAAAAAGGCATGTAACTGACTAAGTCAAACTAAATCAAAATTTTTAATTTTACTACACGGACACTGGAACAAAACCTCGAATGTTTTTTGAAATGTTCATCGACGACTGCATATTTGAATCATTGAACATCGATGTTCAAAAATTACGACCATCTAAATGTCACACTAAAACAAAAATCCGGCAAAACATAAGTGGAAACGACAGAACATTTCATGCTGACGGATTCAGACAATCATATCGGAATTCGCCCATTCTATTACATAATTTAATTTTTAGCCGCACCCTTAATAATGTTTAAGGATTGCGTAAGTCAATTTTGAGCTTTTATTATTATTTGTTTATTAATCCGCATTTTTCGTATTTGTAAGTATCAATGTGGGTTGATCCTTGAAAATTTCAGAATTAGTGCCAAAGTAACAATGAAAATGCCATCTTATTCAAATTTTAAATATTCATATTTGCAAAAGACATTAATCCCTATCGCATGATATCTTCCGTTTTGTTCTGAGATATAAGTTATGCAATAGCGGTTGGATGTTTCCTTTTTTTTTAAGAACCGCACATTAGGTTCCAGTATTTTAAAACTGTTAGTTATGTGAAGGTGTTCGCTATTCAAGAATAAATTCAAAGCTGTTTTATTTAAACTTACTCACCATATTTATTTAAACATATATGGATTTATATAAGTTTTGAAAAACTTCAGACGAAGCACATTATTTCTGTTTCAATATACTTTACTTTAAACTTAGTTTTCCTATTTATTTTCAGCGGGGAATTGAAACCGACGGGTGGTAAAGAAAAAGTATCCTCAAATATTTCGGAATTCTTGGAATGCGAATAGGGAAATACTTTTCGAGGAAAGAACTGCCTCAAATAACTTACTAGAAATTGTTCTCACACTCGTTTTATTGCCCAAACAATTCTGAAAACTCCCCAAATGTGTTGGGTAAACTATATCATCTCTTAAGCCCGTTTATATGAACTTCAAACGCTAATCCTTTTAATGCAGTTTGCCTGTTGGCGGAATATAGTTTAAGTCTTAAAGTTTGATGAAAATTGTCAGGGACTTTCATTTTCCAAATACTTTGGCGAAATATTTTACACCTTCAGTAAATGAAGATTATATCGCTGCTTAGAAACATATTTTATGGTGTGCTTTATACTTTATCAAAACATTTGTAAGGTTTGCACAATGCATTTAATTGATATTGCGTAAATCAGTGTATATTACGTAACTATAAAAATGTAGCATAATTATGTTTATTACAAATTACCAGTATATCCACCCATAATACGTAATATATAACGAAAAATTGTTGTTGTTGTTACTGATCCCCGTGGTGAAGGAGTGCCTATGCACCACGTCCACTAAACCCCTGCTCCCATGGCGAAGGGGAGAGATAATATGCAGCTTCACTTTGAGGCTCCCCAAGGGCAGAAGTCTGACTTCGCCTCGACAACACAACATCCATGCCCTCTGGCGAGATTCGAACCCACAACCCGGCAATCCAGCGATTAGAAGGAAACGCATGCACCTGATCGCTCGACCACTGGATCGGCTAAAGAAAATTTAAAATTCATAATTATATGCAAGTTTCTATAGTAATCTAAATGATATCGTTATTCAAAACATTCAATTAAATTAACTCTTCTAAAAAGGAGTATTAGAATCTATGTTCACACTATAACAAATTATCTTCACATGCAGATCTGAAGAATCTAACATCCTGGTCCAGTTTGAAAATAAATTTACGCAATTTATGAAAAGCATTTTATCAAAATATTTAATTTAATTCTCGTAAAATGAAATATAAGTATATATTTTCACGCTACACAAAAGTATGTTCACATGGAGATCTGAAGAAAAAGCATCCTGCACCCGTTTGTAAACAAACGTATAAAAATATGAAATTGGATCATCAATTCGACCATATTGGCTGCGTCTCAAAACGAATACGTTAAAATTGTATTAGAAAATATACCCATACTACTTTATTATGTTTCAAATCGACTAAATATTATACGTGAGTTTGGAGAATTGTTGCCAAAGTTAAACAGATGAAGTAAAAATATTGAATATACCAATTATTTTCCAGAAATCTTTAAACCCGAAGGCTTTTGTTCATTTAATCATATCAAGTATGCAATTCCGATAAAATTTATTCCATATACAATTTGTTATTATATAAATAAGGGAAGTCTTATTATATAAATAAGGGAAGTTAAGCAGATGAAGTAAAAATATTGAATATACCAATTATATTCAAGAAATCTTTAAACATGAAGGCTTTTGTTCATTTAATCATATCAAGTATGCAATTCCGATAAAATTTATTTCATATACAATTTGTTATTATATAAATAAGGGAAGTCTTTAATAAAATCATCTGGTGTATAAACTTATTAGATTTAATGCAGTTTCTAAGCAGTCTGATAAGTTTTCTCCAAATTTTCGATACACATATCGTCTGAATAATGCTCTTTACATGAGATGTTCGTCTTTTACTAATATCTCGACACCCCCTGGTCCCAAAAAGTCGAAATATAGACTAAATTTAAAGTGGGGATATTTTATGGCTACCCACAAATATTGATTATGCAAGCATTTCGACCGTCTCCTATGAAAAACAAAAATTATATATTTTCAGTAGCTTGAAAAATGATGCTGCGCAATTACAAAGCTGGAAACAGTTCAAGCATATCGATTTATTAAATGCATTTAAATCGATTATTGTTAACAATTACTTTTATCAAGCTTTTTAAATAATAAATACCACGTTTCCTTGATTTTATTTTTTCCATACATAATTTAATTTTACATACCTAATGATTTCTCTCCTGGACCTTCTGTGACGATTCCTGTGCTTACTGGACCTACTGGAGTCTGTCCTTCTGGGAGGCTTCGAGTATATGTAGGACTGCAATTTCACCTCGGCTATTTCCCTGAAGAAAGCCAGATCTTGCGTCTGCAAAGTTCCATCTGGTGGAAGCTCGACAACAGCTATTACAGGAAGAACAATTCTAACATAAAAAGCACGCTAAGATCAGTGCAGAAACCAAATGTTTATGTAAAATGTAGATGATCTGAGGTCCGCATTTGTTTATTCTCCGAAAATACTTATTTTATATTTAATGAAATACACTCTGTTGCAAAAAAAATATGTGCACCCATAAATAATTGAACTACATCCGTGAAATTTGTCATGCAAATGTAATTTAAAGAATTAGTCAAATGGTCAAATTCTTAACGCAAAATATTTTATAAGGCTTATAGAATGCTCATCGGATTAACACATCATGCAGAATTTAAGACAACCAGTGTTCTCACTCACTGGTATTTGGAATTGGATTTTCTGCTTTGTTACTGCAATTTGTATAAAGATAGTTTTGAGAAAAACTCGAAGACGCTATGAACAATAGTCAGATTTAGAGAGAGGTCGCTTGCTTGGTGTTGACAATAGTGAAATCACATATAACCGGGCATCTGCTCAGGATGTCCCAGACAGACAACTCCTTGAAAGAGGATCGTGCAGTCAAGAGAGGAACCATGTCCACACCGAATTTGTCGCTTTTATCAATTCGAGGGCATATGCCATCCTCCATACATCTTGTATTAAGGGATAATATCGGCGATTACTGGCAGAAAATGGGATTATATGTCTACATCCATAAAGGCACCCTACCACTGACTCCTCAAAATAGGCAGAAACGTATGGATTAGAGTCGAGTTCAATCAGCCTGGACAGTGTCTGATTGGAGGCATATTGTCTTTATCTACAAATCCCGCTTTTCTCTTAGTACTGATGTCCGCCGCATACGTGCGTGGGGGAGGACTGTTCAGCGTTCTGATCCCGCATTTGTTGTCAAGCTGCATGCAACTATTACCAGTGGTGTGCTAGTCTAGGAATTCATGTTGTGGGCTAGATAATCCCCTGCAATTGTGCTGTAAGCAAATCTGACGACAGGTTTGTACGGCGACAATATTCTGCAGCCGATTGTTCTGCTACACCGTACACGTTTTATTTATCAACATCACAAAGCTAGACCATCTACTGCACGACTTTGACTTTCTCAACAATGTATTTGTGGTAAATTTAAAAAAGTATAATTACTTAGGTTTTATTATACGATATTAGAATTGGTCGTGAATCGTAACATTTGTACATTGCCGAAATGATAACCCAACATTACTTCTTTGCACGAATCCCTTGTCATAATCATTTAATCAAAAACACTACCCATTAAAATCCCCATGTTTAACTTTTAAAACAAATTAGAATTTATTCACACTTCTATTTTTACTATAATTAAAATTACATAAATGCGTTATAAAATTGCTTAAGAAGGAAAAAGCACCGTGTGGACTAAATCGTTTTAATCTTATTCCAACGATAAAGCATTGACCTAATAAATAAAACATTGAAACATGAAGTTCGACACATATCTTTATATTTTGGTCTCATTTTGATGGTTTGTTGCTTAATATGGATGTCACCAACATTCCGATTCTCCTTCTGACATTTAGAGTCAGATTGCAACATTTTGGTAACACCACTTAAACTCGCACAATTTTAATTGTCTGTCATATTCTATTAACTGATAATTTAACTGTTAATTAATTACATTCTACTAACAACAACTATTTGATAACGACTTCTACAAACGCTTAATATGACTTAGTTAATTGTCTAATACATTTTGAATACTGACTCTGAATTGTAATTGTCTGCCACATCCTGATAAATGATAATTTAACTTTTAACTAATTACAATCAGCTAACTATAACTGTTGGATAACGACTTCTACAATCGTCTTAATACGACTTCATTAACTGTCTTATACATTCTGAATACTGACACTGCAACCGTCCGAATAACTTGAATATTGACTCTCTCAATGTTTGAATAACGACTTTCTGAATAATTGTTGTTGGCCTTCTGTCTCCATAGCATCTCTTGTGCCTCAGGTTAAAATATGTCCTTTTGCCTTCATTAGTTGTTCCTCAGTGTGAGAATGTAACGATATTTCATTGGTCTTTCAATAACGAATGAAGCTTGGTTTATGTGAATATTTGTTATGCCTCAACCATACCCGCAATTCGTGTGACGTGTATCTATTAGGGTTAAAACCTTCCGGGCCAAGATTGTCAAAATTGGTGACTACATGTCTGCGCCTTTTTTTCTTCATAAACATTAAAATCTGCATATGGTGCCTCCTGGTCTCAAAGTCTTCGTGGATTTAATACCCTCTCCTGGCCTTCCATTTCTCGAGACCTATCACCAATAGAAAATGGCCGGGACATACGGCCATTGCATTTGGAGGGAGGCCATTGCATTTGTCGATTTGTAACACGGGTGGCAAAATATTCCGTAGAGGGACATAAGCAACTTAATTAACTCTATGATGTATCGAATATAGGCTTATATTGCTGTAGAGAAAGACGTACAAACTTGCTAAAATGTCATATTTTTGTTGCCATCATATCTTAATAAAACGCTTTAGTTTATTATTTTTTCTTTTTATGCTCTCACATAATAATACTTTGCATATTTTCTCAAGCGATACATACATGTCGAGTTTCATGACTGTAGATCAATTTCTTCTGGGTGCGTATATTATTTTTTGCTACAGAGTGTACTTTCTCTACTTCTTATGAGTCATAACAGTAGGAGCTGTATGTGATTGAATGTCGTCTTCGATATTTAATCATCCCTTCTGAAATTTTGCCTTCAAAAATACAATGTTATTCTAAAAAAATGACAAATCGAATGATTTATGTATAATGTTCATTCAAGTATAATATTTTCTCGAATTTTTTTAGAGCTTCTCCACAAAGACACGTTTTGAGATAAGTATCATAGTATATTAGTCCATTTCAATTAATTTGTACTTTAAATTAATGTGCATTCACTATAAAACATTAACTATATAATTTAGATCTCATTATATATCTAAATATTCAGACGTGCAAAACGTATTTTTGGTGTCAGAAAATAGAATCTTTCGAGTTTCTTTAAAGTACAAATAATGTACTTATCAGTTATTTACCATGCAACGCAATAGTCTGACATAGGAAATAAGTTATTAGCAGTGTTCTTGGTCCTATTGACAACAGTAATCAATGTGAAAACTCCAAAATTACCGTCCATGGTATTAAAATACTTTTGACGAAAAAGCGTCAATATTCCCCACTATATTATGCTTCGGATAGGACAAGAATTAAGTCAGTATACTGATAAATTTACAGGTAAAGAACAAATGCATTTTAAATAGTTTGTCTAAGAAACAAATACTTTCAACATTATAGAAAAATAATTATGTGTTTACTTGCCATCACAAATAAATGCCATCGTCCAAATATTTCAGCAATGAAACGATATGCTTTTTACCTGGTCAACTAGCTGCTGTCAATACTTAAAAACTTTCTCAATATTTATTTACTTTTGCAAACAGCTGTCTCTCGATCTCATACATATATACATAGTATATGTAACATACATAAAGAAAATAAGCGTGCAAATATGTACATAAAGCAATATAAAATCTGCACTATGCGTTTCTTGTCAAAACAATTAATTGCTATCTATTAAATGTTTCAGCAATGAAACGATAAGTTTCTTTTATTTTTACCTCTTCAACTAGCCTTTATCAATGCTCTGGAAAATTGTTCAAAATTTATTTATTTTTTTAAACAGATGTATTTTGACCACATAGATAAATACATATATAACATGTGCAAATCAAATAAATATGCAATTATATAAAAATATATTAAGGTAATCTAAATATAACAATGCATTTTCTTAAACTGTTACAAAACTGAAACACTATTATAAGTTCTTTGCTATTAAGCACAAAGCAGAACATACTAAACAATAATGATATCAACCTGTCTATCTATCAAAATAAGCTTACTTCTTATTGACAATAAAAATAGTTCTTTACATCAGAAAAGACACAACAAACAGATTTAATTTTCTGGTGCAACGGTTTTAGTTTTTTTTTCTAAATTAGAAAGCTCGTTTTGCACTTGAAACAAGTTGATATTGTATTTTTATGCTGCTTACAAATAGTGTAGGATTTGCATATGTTTATATAAAAATGTATGTTTATATCAAACAAGATGTGCTAAACAAATGGTGTGATATTGAATGGATTAATTGGTCAATTACTGGCTATATTTTTTAAATATAGATCTTATGTGGTTTTAAAATATCTCCGATAGAAAATATAGATATATTCGATTAATTATAAACATATAATAATTTTAAGATATTGCTTACATTGTGTTTTATTATTTTCTTTTAACTTCGTACTTTTATAACACATAGCCTTAAATTAAAGCAAAAACCTTCTGTCTTCTCTACCTGCTTCATAGATGTGAAATTTATTAGGCATCAACTGCTCCGAATACTTTATTGTCCATGAAATTTAAACATATATTTTAGACAATTCCTTTGAAAGCAAATGTACTGAAAGGATCCATGTTTAGATCATAAAGAAAGATTCATAAATAAAATATAGTTTCACTCAATAGCGTATAGGGGCTATCACAGCATTCCTAAGTTTAACCATGTGACTAGTATATTTTATGAAAGTAGTGCCATAATCATCCTGTAGAAGTAAAAAATATGAATTTCTATGATTAAATGTTTCAACTGTTTTTCTTTTGTTACGTATACTTTACAATACTGAAAATGACAAATATATTTGACATATATCAAATGATCAAAAATATCCATTTTTATTTTATACTTATTTTATCTGCAAATTGAGAGAACAATTTTTCTTACAGCAGCGTCCACCAACAAATGCATATATTTCCTGCAACTATAAACTTGGATTGTCTTTCGTCATCCATACAATATATATATAAATATAGATTGAATAAATAACTGGATCACATCGTAAAATACTGCTTAAACAATTTTTCATTCAAAAATTTATTTACCCAGTATTTTAAGTTACGCTCAATTTATTTATTGCTTGTTCGCAAAATCATATTATGCATTTATAAATTTACTTATTTCAGACGTTTTTTGAATACAAATAATACAATAATTTTTTTATGTCTAATGATAAAATTTCAATTTTTGGTCGAAAAAACCAAACAAACACGAAAACTTGACCACGCATTAGATGGATAAGCAGCCAATATTTTTACCCTCTATTATCGCCAATAGTGCACACAAATCTATATACATGAAAATTAACAGTTTTCTATTAAATAAACTCTCTTATCTACTCCATATATGAGGAAAATGAGCCTCGTCAATTTTCTTTGTGTTCCAATTTTATGTAACTTGAAAAATATTCTAATAGCCAAATATGGTACTTAATAAGTCTATTTCTCATATTTATTATTGAATAAGTCCAATCGCTAAATTTGAATAAGTCTATTCTCAGATGTATTCAAATCTATGCCTAATATATGTCTATGATCTCAGACTTATTCAAATGTTCTCAAACTTATTCAAAATTTTTAAATGGATCTACTACATCGGTCAAAAGTAAACCAGAACCAAAGTATATTTTATTCGTGCTGACACACCAACAGTAAAACCGACAATATAAAACCACTTAATTTAAAAGCGAGTTGATCCAAGACTTCTTACATACCTACTTTTACTTTATTTTTACTGTTAGAAATTTGTTTTATGTTATAAAATTATTTGTCAAGCACTAAATAACTTTCGGATCGATAATTTTCTGCACTGTTATATAAATGAGCAATTTCCGGAAACTTTGGGGAAAATAACCTGAAATAAAATCTTGGAAGAGTTAACACATAAACAGTTGACAATATAAATTGACTGTTACGTATATGCCTAAAACTGCTGAATTTTTCAGATATTTAAATATGAAAATTTAAGTTTTATTCAGATTCAGTTAATTTGATATCTACAGTTTCATTATTGGGAAGTACAACTAAGAATATTTCTCCTAAAATGTCCGGATGTCAATATGTTTATAAGATATTAGCAATTTATAATCTTTACTTTTCTCTTCTAGGCGGAAAATCTTAAATGAAAATTTATACCAACCTCTTCTCCATTCTTATCAGCAGAATTGCCATTCATGGATCGAAGTTTAGCTTCAATAAGTTACTTTAAGAAACAACAAAAGAATAGAAAGTACAGAAAACAGTATAACTTTTTAGTAATCTCTTTGTCGGAGGGATTTGATCAAACTTTGAAATAATAACCTTTAAAATATGCAGAAACGAATTTACAGGAAATTATATCAGGATCTATTTGTCGCCAAAGGTGGGAAAACTATAGAAAATATACGATTCTAAGAATACACTGTTGAGTGAAAGGATTCACAATAGATAAATATGGAGTAATATAAGTAATTTTAATATATTATAATATATAGATACTTTCTCAAGAAAGGGATAGGAGTAGTATTGTTCTCTACGGCAGTTTTACAAGCAAATACCATTTAGTACAGTAGACATCGTATTGCTTACAAAAAAAAAACATATATCAAGCAACTGGGTTACATTTAGAAATTTTGCCTCATGTAAATTTTAAGCTCACGGGGATAAATTAACGTCCAGTAACATTTCTTAAACTGATTTAATTAACACATAATGATCTATCACCTGTTTTGAACAGTATTCGACACCATTTTGTTGAGTTTAAGTCCGTTCATATATCTGGGAAATGATATGAATAGCGATACCGCATTTAGAACCAACATGTACATGGATTCTGTCCATCATTGAAGAAACAGCGCTGTTGTAGTTTTAATTCGGTTGTCAGGCATTTAATTGGGCATGTCGTTATTTTGACAATTATTACATTTTAAAATAATACTGTTAAAATACTTTCTTGATTATAACGTCACAAAATTTCGACCTACAAAGTGAAAACTTCATCGTTGTCCATGGATGCAATCGTAAATTTTTTAGTTGCCAAGAATTTCAAGATATCAATAGTTCTCTGAATTTTCGAGTCATGTATTTTCTGCAATATTCAAAGCTATAAAATATCTACTAAAAGTAATTTTATAATATCAATTATGGGGTATTTAAAAAAAATATTTCATACAGTGTTTCTTGAAAAGTTTTTAAGCAGCCCAATGATTTTGTAAGGAAACGTCCATCCATTAGATCTATCTATGCCCAATCGAATAAAAATGCTTGCGATGCATCTAGTGGTTATTTTAAAAATTAGGTTGCGAAGCCGGCAACAATGCGAGATAGAGACCAATTACCAATTATAATTCTTTCGAGGTATTTTATCATTTTAAATTATATATATTTTTTAAATATAATGAACTGAAATTGTACTAAATGGGAATCTCATAGTTATATAGAATTAATGCTTTACAATAATTATTTACTTAATGTATATTTGTTTATAATTATGGGTTTTAATAACAAAATACGTGAATAACTGTGTGCTTTGTCAACGAGAAAAACTTAAATTATCAATTAAGAAACTTATCAAATTAAATTAGCATGGTACGGTACTGGGTTATAGGTACTTGAATCATTACTTGGATTATTACTGGTAAATTACTAGACTCCGGTATTGTACCATATTTCGTTTTATCTTTCAGGATGCACCCTTGTCTCATAGCACAGTACTGGATTTGTGATTAAAGAATCTTACCTGGATTAAGGTACAAATGCCGTCCTATCTGGTATCCAATTTCTCTTCTTTCCTGTCCATCTGTCTCTTCGCTGACAAGGATATTCTGTAATGAGACAAGGCACGTGTTCCGCCAAAAATGGATGTCTTAAAATATATATAGATCACTTTAACACAGAACATACACAGACACAGACTAATGCGCTCAGTTTAATTTTACATGTGGTGGTCCCTCAATAATTTAATTTTGTTTTTTCAAAAATTTGGAATTTAGGACCCTGGGGTTATATTCGGGTCACCTGTCTGTGCATGAAGGGAACGTCATACGTGTGTTCCCGCTCTTCGTCGGCTCTCCACGTGTGGTGCTGCTGCTGCTGGTGTTGCTGTTGGTGGTGGTGATGCTCCGGGTCGCCATCTGCAGAATACATGGATATCCTCGAGGTAGCGTACGGGGCAGGGAAGTACAGTTGTTCTCGGCTGTGGGAAATTCTCGTGTCTCCACGTCCCGATTTCTCCCAAACTGTCATTGGCACTGTGTCAATTGGCTTTGAAATTTCCCTTTCTTGATGTGGATCTGAAAAATGGTACGTAACGTTTATTGAGAAATGTCTCTAAGTAGCCTCTCTGTTATAATATAAGAATGTCTGTCTTAAAATAGATGAACAAGCAAACTAATTAAAAAACAAACAAAATCAGGTTATTTTTAGTTTGTTTATCGGTCAAAATTTAAGAGCCGAATTGTACACTCATGGTTATGAAAATTGCAACACTACGAAGCAATGGTCAGATTGGAATGGCATTTGCACTACATATTACTAATGGATATACAAATAAATTTGTACCGTTTCAGACCAATATAACTACGTTGCTGGTACAAAATCAGTAGTTTATGAAGTCGCACCTATCGGCAGTAGGAACTTCTCAACATCGCGGTGTCGAATTAAATAGAGTTTGGGTATGTTTATGGGGTATTTCTTGTCATACATCTTCGATCCGAGTCGACAGTTCATTGGTGATGATTGCTGGAGAACAGTAATGCTCCAGTCTGAAGTGACCATATCCCATGCATGACCAATCTGTGATATGTATGGTAAACGGGAAGGTAAAGTGAGAAGCGGTATCTTCTGTACAGTGAAAAAGGCTTGAACATTCCGGAAAGCATGTGGTCGGACGTTGTCTTGTTAAACTATAGCACCTGGATTATGCTGAAGGAAGGGTACAACTTTGGGCTCCAAAACATCCCTGGTGCAGCTGTTGTTATTGCGCGTGCCTGCACTGCTTTGCAGTCTGGTTCGTCTATGATAGCCAATGGCACCTCACACCATCATACTTAACGTTCGTGAAGTATGACGCTCTGAAACGCATGAAGGAAGATAGAGATCACCACAATACCATATAACGCGTATGCGGCCATCATTGTAGTCCAGATTGTAGCAAAACTCGACCAAAACATGATCTGGTGCCAATCCACATTCCATGGTCTGTACTATTCCGCCTATTGTTACCTAAGGCGTGCGATGGTTCCGAGCCAACGGTATCCTCCGCAATGAAGTGCTTGCACGAAATCCCAGACATGCACATTTACTCTACATTTCTAATCAATTGCATTCCCTACCCTGCTTTGTAAGTCCCATACATTTCATTCTAATATGACAATTCCTTCATGGTGTTGCAATTTTCATAAACATGAGTGTATCTCCTTTGTAGACGACCTGTTTACAAACGTGCATTTCTAACGAAATATGTTGAAGTTTGTGGTGATTTTATCTGAAAACTATTACACTAAGTTTGGCATGCGCTATCATTGCAGATAATAGTATCCATTGTCCACTCTCATGCTTATTATTCGCTAATTATAAACAAATAGTAGATGTATGCAAAGGCAGCAAGTTTCCTTGAGAAACTAGTATGGCTACGTATTCTAAATTTTTTTAACTTCCTTTATGGGCGGAATCTATTCTCTTATTACGTGTCATAAATTGCAAATACTAAAATTTAAATTGAAGAAGTACTTTCAACGTGTTGCTTGCCCAGATATAAAAAACATATTTTTCTTTCTTTGAGTTTGAAAATTCAAATACACTTAATGATGCGATTAGCACTTGTTTAGAATAACGGAAAAATTATATTCAATTGAAACATCAAGAAAATTAATCTTAGTAAAAGACCCACAGATTATACACATCTGGGTATAAAAAAAATTACAAAATCTAAGATTGTTTAATATTTTATTTGTAATTTAGTTAACATATTTCGTAAAAAAAATATTTTGCATTAATAATAATTGAAACTAATTTAAGCGACGATAAATCATTAAAATATGTACCTTCAGGAACCGTATGGCGTCTTCTAATTAAAACAATGCAAGCGACTGTGATAATGAGCACAAGAACAACAGCAGTACAAGCTATGGGGATTATAATCTTCAACTGCTGAAATAATTCCCGATCATGGTCAATGGTAGATGTCATTGGTGGAACTGTTTCTGGAATTAGAAAGACAGTTTTGTCAATGCAGTATAAAGTCGAATTAAGTAAATAAGCGATTTTACAATTCACTACGTAGTAACAAATTAAAAAATAAAGTTATTCTAATTACGAAAACAATATTTTCGCGTTGGAAAACTATCCTCCCTAGTTTAAAAACTAAATAAATACAAAATAGAGAGTAACTACGTTGCTCGTTATAGATTAATGTGAAACATCCTTTTTTCCATATTTTGATTAGGAAAAGTTTGATGTGAAGATGGGACAAGTTACCTGGGGAAAGATGTCAATATAGAATTAGTTAAAGTATAGCTTTAAGAATTATTTTAAATTTTGTTTAGTATGGTGCTTTGATTTGGATTGACATCGTCTCAAGGTCCTAAGGACGGGGTTTATGAAGTGGCCAGGAGGGGATAAAACTCCCCCCTTTAAACTCCGAGCGAAAAGGAAAAATAAATACGAAAGAGAGATTCACATATATTACAGAATTTACATGCAAGGTTTGCTTGGGGGGAGGCGACGCCCGAAGTCGGACCCTTCTCCATGTCTTACAGAAAAGGGAGAAAGAACTAGGGCCCAAGTAGGTACCTAGTGAACTGATAAATGTAAGAGGGGTAGAGGAGCGACCCTAGGGGCGCAGGACCTTGAGCTTGAGAACTAACAGCATGATATCACTTTCGTTACATACTTCTATTTCAGTCATATTTCTTTCATGCCACGAAATCTTCTTCCTTGGCAATAAAGGTTCGAAATGTAAACACACGTTTTTAAATTTAAGTTATCGAAAGTAAATAGTGGTTTTACAAATTTAAATAATCAAAAGTAATCAAAAGGTTTTTGAACTTTAATCTATTGAATAGTAAATATAAGTTTCAAAATTTAAATTATAGTAAAGTAAACAATTCAAATATTGAAGTTATCGAAATATTTCTGAAAATTATAATAAACAAAAGTGAATAAAGGGAATTTTTAATTCAAATTACTGAGAAAAACATGAGTTTTTGCATTATTCTTGTTAAGAGTAAGCAAAAGGTTTTTCAAAATTTTCCATGGATACATTGTTATTGAAATAAGTCAATTTTATTAATCAGATAATGTATGGACAACCACTGTCGACAACCACGTACTCTCAGATCGAGAGGAAGAAATCGCGGCAAAATAGTGGCATTTTTTTGCAGTTCACAAATGGAGGTCGGTAAACTATAAAACTACAAAAATGGCTTCCACTATAAGGAATTTGAAGTGCAATTAAAAGACAGTAAGTGGTCCTATGTGCTATGTTAATTAATTTGATCTTTTTTGTTGTTCTCTATCTAGAAGTACAATTTCAGCACTAATGCAGTACACCTTTTATAATTATATACGAGGTATTAGAGGGAATTGCTCAATATGGAGTTAGGGAAATTCCAATATTATGAAATTAAAAAAGGTTACCAATGGTAATCTAAGTAATAATTCTGAAATTTAAATGTTTCTACACAATATGTTGGAAATCGTAGAATGATTGTAAAAGCAGTGTACTTAATGAAGCTGACTTTTTCCATGCAATTTCCGCAAATGTACCTATAAAGCATGTTTGATATGACGAATTTAAAAGTTCAGAAAACTCATTTAAGATCAGTTATACACAGACATAGTAGACACACAAAAATAAATTTAGTCCGCACCTGAAGATAAATTATTCGCTTCAATAAACATTAAACTTCAATTAACAAGTGTGTGGCAAAGTCAGCTCTTGGTTTACTTACTGCTACGAAAGATATTGCCGCTTATTCCTTCACGCCCGAAGAATTCTTTTGGGCCTAAGGGTATAGCGCGAGATCAGCAATATAATGGTTCCGAGGTCTAACATATCCCCCACCATCGGGGTAATGCGCCCCCCCCTGCAGTTGATGACCACAAATGGAAAAAATGACGCAATCTTCTCTCTTTCCAACGATCTCACCTACTTCACGAGATAGCATCAGTAACGTATGACGCACACTTCCATTTTTCTCCTACTGATGACTACGACTGACGTGATTCAGCTTCACGACTAGGTACAACATGCCTCCTGGTTATTCAGCTCCCGACTGAGTTTCAGCTTGGGGACGAGGTGAGGGTATTCCCACCGGTCCCCTCTTCCCTAAAAATTCGAAAGAGATTCTCACCCGTAGATGTCCTATCTAATTTCAAAACAAGAAGGGAATTGTGTGGCGGGGCTGCTTTGCGTTACTCTCTGCTGCGAAATACATCCCCGATTATACCTTCGAACCAAAAGAATTGTTTTGATCTTAAAGCATATAGCGGGATCAGAAAGCTACAGGTTCCGAGTTCGAACCTATCCCTCACCATAGGGGATCAACGGGCCCCGCAACTATATAACATATGTTAATTACATAAAAAAGTAATTACAATGTTTAGGTGTTAGTGTTAGACCGCTATATGTACAACGGGTTAGTCCGTACAGAACGTGCAAATCTAATTCATACAGAATTAAGTTACATAAGATCTGTCAATTACATCAGAATATGTTACATTTAAACCTGCTTCTCTTTGAGTAATGTATAGCAACATTAGGGGCACGTTATGTACAATTATTTCTGAGTACGTTCAGCGAATAATTCAGCCTGTAAAGCATTTATATACACACCATATGTATATAAACTAAAATATAAAATTGGTTTTGATTCAGAGTTACTTTTGATGGATAATGTATTTTTGTAATGGGGGAATAGAACGTACAATTTTCATCCAACAACGTTCAAGAAAGAACTAGGTCAATAAAACATTTCATTTATTTAACACACATATTTACTAAATTACAAAAGACTTATCGTCGGGAGCAGCACGCAAGAAAACAGACAAGAGCATATCGTGTCCATATCAAAATTATGAAACTTAGTCACTTAACTTCCTCGCTTTGATTCATTGGACGGAAAGGAAATATGATAAATAAAATAACTGTCTACCATTTTTTTATTTCAAACACTACGAAGAATATCAGTGCATTAAATATTGATATCTTGATACATTCTCTATATTTATGGACATTTTTTCCACACTGTACTATATTTGAGTCTAAAATATAGCTTCAAAAATATATTTGAAAACAAAATAAATATTCTTTTCTGGTGTGCATCATAAACACATATATTTCTCAATAGCTTAAATATCCATTTATGTATCTGACTCTAGACATAATACTGTTATTAACAGTTGAAATATTTTCAGTTTCTTGAATAGATAAACAAGAAAATGCTCTTTTCTTCTTTGCCAGATGGTGCCACTCACACGGTTAGATGTTCTTTGGAAAATAAATCGGACTTCATTGTTCTGCAAGTACACTTTCTTTCTTATCTCATACTCGCATTTCTCCCATTTACTTCATTTTGTATAATAAATTACTCTTCGTTGAGTATTATATATCATTCTGCGACTAAACCTGTTCTCGCTTGCATTCTGTATATTATCATTAGATCATAACAGTAAGCCCATTGCAGAAATATTATGAATGAGAGGGAATGATAATGCATACCATTAATCACAAACTTTTAGTCTTGTAAACAGGATTTTTATTGTTGAATATGATAAATGATTACATTAAAGCTTTTGAATAACACCCGTATCCCCTTTCTTTCTAGTTTGATACATTTGCAGAAGTTATATGTTAGTATACTTATCATATAGTTAATATATTATTTTACTTGTAGCATGATCATAAAAAAGTATTGCTACCCCAGTAATCTGCAGCGTGAACTAGTGGTAAATATTTATCTATAAGTAGTATCAATTCCAAAGTTGTATCTGTCTGTCATAATGTTTTATCGATAAAACCTACTCTGGTATTGGTTCTAAATGCATCTATCCAAAACATGCCTTTGTCTCCTCTACTTTAGAATTTCGATATAGATCTTGTAATCCTTATAATTCTACAATATTGTGACCTTGGCGTGAATTTAATTCACGCGTGAATTCTGGCGTGAATTTAATTTTAAACTTGCCTATTATATTGCTATTTCTATATTAAGCTATATATTTGCTTCTTGAATCTATATTTCATTTTCATGTAATATATTCAATTTACGCTTCTTCACTTTACATGAATTTACTCTCATCCAATCGGTTGGTTATAATATGCAAATTTAGTGTGTGAATTAGCTGTAATTAAAACTCCAATTCGCTTCCATCGTTTCATATACCTCTGACGAAGTTCGATTTAATTCTGAAAGCGCTCTAACAAATCTATATAATTTATATCCATTGTATGAAAATAAACTTTTATTTTATTCTTTTAATGTAGTATCATCAATCGCTTTCAAGACATGCGAAATCATTTAATAAATCAACATATGGATGCATTTGGCCCTGCATGTGTAAAAACACATATCAGTTGCGATATCAATTTGAAAAACTCAGAAATTAATTTAAAAATGAAAGATAATTTTAAAAGGAAACTATGATAGTGTAATTCACAAATGTTATTAATTTAGTCATTTTTTGAACTGAATTACATTAAACGCACTATTGATAATTTCTTGATTTAATTGAAAATTTTCACAAGTTCATTGGTGCCAACAGTTTTGCCATGCTATTGTTTTTACTAAATATTTTTTTCCGAAAATATGTATTTTTCAGGTTCTCAGGATTTCCTATAAAAATACCTTATTAATAACTGATGTGGATTCAGCAACAAATTCTGAAGGATGAAAGATAGTTCACTAAGAATTTCCACTTTCAGTTCTTTTTCTACTTCTAGATTAAAATGTTTTCTTGAATTATCTATCACTCATGATTGATTATAAATAGATCTTAAATAATGACTGATATGGATTAATATTAAATTCAGAAAGGGTAAAATTACTCACTAAGAATTCTCTTTGTGGTTTGCATATTTTAGTCTCAATTCAAAAATTGCATTTACTTTGAAATATCTGCGTTTCGTCAGAAATACCGTTTAATATGAATTCACTATCAAAATCTAAAGCAGGAGGGTGCACCCTAAGCATTTCCACTATTGATTTTTTTTTTCAATTATGGCTCACACATTTTCCTTGAAACATATATTCATAGTAATTTTTATCAATCCTTCCTAGTGCTCTTGGTCAACGTCGTCAATATTCATTTAGTCAGTCACACATACCGTTTTTTATACAACGATATGTAATTCTTGTCAGATAGTATTGGTTATTTCTTGTCTAGGTTATTAATCTGTAGATTTCTGTTTATTAGATTTATTTTTCAGAAAGCAGCACGTCATCTCAAAACGTATACCCATTTTACGAAAACCTTTATATTTTGTTGTGTTATATTGGAAGAACTTTCTAAAGAAAACAGTGACAGCCGACAGTGATATCAACTGGGGACAAAACAAAAACTTTCAACTGCTCATAAAAGACGCATAACAAAGCTAAGCACATAATTTGACATGAGCAGCATTCTGTTTAATGAAATAAGCAGCATCCTGTTTAACTCATTAAACAGTAAGACCTGGATTTAAATATAAATAGTCAGTCATCGGGTTAAACAATGTAAGATTTAACAAAGTGATGGGATTGTGAAGCAAATATGACCACTTCTACTGTATTACTGTCTCCGTCTCTCAATGAGTCAAGTACTTTACAGATGTGCAAGAACTGCTCAACCCTGAATGTTAGATGCCGTGGTTTACCAAGAATTCAAACACACCAAATTTTGGAGTTTTCAAGCGCCCAATAATATATAGTAGAAAATTTTATTTCACTATTATTGTCATAATATATTACAAGCCTGGAGAAAGAAGTAGAGAAATGTGGAGGTTGATACGACGTGAAATAATTTCACTTTATTATTAAGCCTGAAAATAAATACAGGAACAACTTATGCTATAGGATAATAATACATCAACAAGAGTGCAATGGATGGGCAGCCCTCTAGCAACCTGAATAAATGCGGTTTGAATTCCTTTTGGGAAATTATATTTTACTAGGTCTTAAAACTTTATAGATAACATTTTTATAAATTATGATATAATTTGATTAATATTTTCTGAATTACACGTCTATTATCATTTGATATTGGAAGTCAAAAGACTTACCACCAGACAGAGTTAACGTTGCAAACTGATACTCTGCATCCGTTTCCCCTGCATCGCTGTGTGCCGACATAAGAATCATATAATGGCTGGCTGGAGTGAGGTCTGTCACAAGTATAGTTCGTCGTTCTGGCAAAATGTTTGAAGAAAGTAAAATCCAATTTGGTTGAGTCAGAAGCTTGTACTGAACGACAAAAAAGTTTATTGAGCAACCTCCGGTCTTCCAGCTGGTAAGGTGAATGATGATAAATGTGGAGTTGATGGTCAGCAGCGATTCTCTTACTGGTGCAATCGGAACTGAAAAACAATGTCACGAAACATTCAGTTTGCATTGGAATTATCTATTAGTATCAGTAAAACAAAAATGTATATTGGGACATGTATCCTAAAACCTGTATAAAAGCAAAATAAAGAAAAACTCCATCACTAGGATTTATATTTTGTAATTCTAAATCTAAAGGAAAATTATGATTTTACTTAGACGTTTATTTCTTCTTGAATACTTATATTCTTAAAATAAAAGTAATTACATACTCAAATTATTGTTATCTGTAAAGAAAGAGTAAAAAGAGATTATCGTCTAAAATTATGATAGAAATAACATTAAAAAATGTCGGCAGTGCTCCACTCCGAAGGAGCCTAAATGGTTTAGAATAAAAAACATATTTAGCTGTGAGTTGCTTGTCTTCTTTAGACATTTTAGAAACAGTTCAAAATAAAAAAAAATCGAAATTAAAATTACCTTTTTGAAATAGTTCAACATAATAAAATATCGAAATTATAATTACCACATTTAGAAAACTAAGAATGATCCCAAATAAAATTGTATATCCTATAAGACATCTAGTGTTCTATCCATTTTTACACTTTATAGCAAGAACTTTTAGTTTGAGATATGAATATTACAACCTTGAACAAGAAAAATCAATCATGAATTAGCATTAATTATGAAAAACTTTCTAACTAAAATGCAATGTTATTTAAACATATCTGTAATGCAATAAATACAGCGGTGAAATTTTTTAAATTATCACAGTACTACAGTAATTTATTATACTTGGAATCTTACAATGTCATCGAAATATATGGATCGTCTAATTCTCTATGTAGAATCTCTATGAAAAATCTCTATGTGAAATAAAGAATATTTCATTCATATCACTTATATTCCAGGCACCAGAGCTACATAATTTTGCGTGAAAAAATGTTAGCTATTCTTATACAAATCACCTTACAATTGATCAATCACCTTGATTTGTTTATATTCTTCAAAATAAAAATTAAAAAGAACATTAAATATCTCTATCTTTACACACGGAAAAAAATAGATGCCATATTTTATTTTGCAATTAGTAACAGTTTCTCTTCAGATATCATGGGTGTAATTATTATTTCAATTTTTATTTGAGAAAACTATCTAACATACTTCAAAATAAAGAAAAAATGAAATTTATTTTTACATATTTTGCTGAAATTTGTTTGACACATTTTAGGTGATAATTTGACTATTTCATAAAATTTTCGAAACAATTTGTGAATTTTAACTTTGCTTAAAAATGTTTGAAAATGTAGGTCCCTTAAAGTTCATTTTTTCCACCCGGCTTATATCCGAAACTACATGGGTGATATTATTTATTTTTATTCCCGTATGTCGCACAGACGGTCTCAACAACTTACTAAAATTTAATTTTTATAAAGTCATTTTTTCAGTAGTTATCGTGGAAGGAACAGACAGACAGACAGAAAGAAAGACCAAACTCATAAATACTTTTCAACTTGTTGGAACGTGTTAGAAAAGGAAATGAAACAGGTCCCAATTTCAGCAAAGCATAAATTACATCAAATTGAAACCCCATAGATCATCATGTAGAGGTTTGACATGCATAGGGCCGAGAACGAGCCAGCAAGCCTAATTTAAAATCTCCATGGTTTAAATATCTAAATTCTGACATTTTAAATTGAAAAGCATATCAGTATTAACTTCATGCAGCTGAATCAAATAGAGTAAATGGATGACCTCATCTCTAACTCCATGAGGTAGGTCAATACATTTTTTCGTTTTGTTTTTTCATGCATTGAAATTTCATGACCATTCAATTGCATCATGTTGTGGACCTGCGATCTGAGATATAAACCCTTTATTTCTTCTCGATGGGCTATATAGACACGAACTGGGTCTTGTCCTTTATTATGTAGAGTATATGACGTTTTATATGCGATAATATTTAACAAATATGTTAACATAATTCTGGTTAATCTAGGTTTTTCCATTCTCGACCTTTTTGCAACGGTTTTATATTTTCCCTAACGAAAAAAAATTGCGGTGTGGATCCTATACACCATGACTTTTCTGAAAAGTAACTAAAATCATCGCATTATGTACGGAAAATCATGTGCTGCACACATCATTCACTTTATTTACTAAACTAATTTAAATACAATATTTTATTTTCCGTTTTTTTCTAAAACATTTACTCACATGTAGTAAGTAAATATTCTCACGAAGATAGCAGTCCTGTGTTCGCTGCCCTATGCTATTTTACTTTTCGAGAAATAATTTCATAAAACACCCTTTTATATGCCATAAATATACTTCTTCAAAATCAGCAGAAAACGTTATTCATATTAAGAAAATATTTTCACAAAACCTACCTGTTCCTTCTGTTTGCGCCGGTATTTTGCTGCTGGGCTGTCCCCTTCCTGCAGCGTTGAAAGCAACCAGGAAGAATTCGTATCGCATTCCACACTGCAAGCCATAAAAAACGTAGCTGCTGCGGTCTTCTGAAAGTTGAACTTCTTCCCATTCCGAAGATACCGATTTCTGAAATAATATATACCCTGGAGGAGAAAAAGAAACACACTTTTCAGGAAAGATATCACTTTCACTCTTCAATAAGTAAAGTTTCTCGCGGTTTCAATTCCGCATCTGATTTCTTGTTTTAAAATATGGGATCGGGTGACATTTCTTGTGTTTCAGGAGAAACTTGTGTCTCAGGGTGGACACTGTGAATTCAATATTATTGAAACAATCTGACGTATATTTTTATTTTTCGAGCAATTTTTACTTTCCCTGCAATACATGGTAATGTATAGGGAAAGTATTGGAATCATGCCGAAAATCGCAACTTGAGTTTTCGACGGATCTACACGTTTCGAGACCTCTGGAATACGAAAAGAACTATATTTAGCGTGACGTCTGTGTGTGTGTCTGTCTGTGTGACTGTCTGTGTGTCTGTCTGTCTGTCTGTGCAATGTATGTATCATTTCTAACTCAAAAACTTATGAACCGAATTTCATAAAATTTGGTAGGTAAGTCACTTGGGTGTGATCCTGGTACTGATCAGTTTTTAGTACGATTCGCGATAAAAGAACCCACCTTTTTTTTTTGCGAAATAACCCGCAAAAATTGCTTGTACCGACTCTATCTGAATAGCTAATGGACCAAATTTTACAAAATTCGGTAGATAAGTCACTTGTGGATCACCCTGGTTCTGATTAGATTTCGGTACGATTCGAAAAAAATTACCTGCCTTTCATTGCAGAATGACACGCAAAAATCGCCAAAATCTAAAATAAAAAACTACGTCTGACCAAATATATCCGTTAAATGCTTGTTTTATACGTAATTTTTAATAAAGAAAAGAATAAGACCAACACCATTACACTAAGGCTATCCGTTCTGGAGATATTTCAGTTTTTTCCTATTTTCTCTACGCCACCAATGAAAATAAGTCCAGATACTAAATGAGAACGAAAATTGAATTACAAGTGAATTAAATTTAATTAAAATAAAGAGAACTTGGATATAAGTCTGTAGTGAAAGTCATGTGCTGCCCACATCAGATTTTTTACATCCATATGATAAATGTGTAATGAATTTTTGTCTTTTCAGACCCTGCGGAAGTATACCGGAGACATAGAATGCTTAAGCTTTACACATTTATGCTATTGACCAGGGAATAGAATCTGCAAAAGCAGAATCCTAGATTTCTCCTGCTTAGACCTGTTTGTGTTGTCGTGTATTTCCAGAGCCTTTAGAAACTTCGCAGTAAGCTGGGAGATTGCATTTTCCCTTACATACAGTATGGTCGCGGGGCAGAACTTGGCGGAGAGAGAATGTCGATTTTTCCTTACTATGCGGAGATGTTTTTTTTTAAATGTTCAAGAGAGCTGAATATTTGCACACTTATAGTATGAACAATTAGATTTCTTGTTTATTTTTCTTCAGGGCTCGGCCAAAGTGGGAGATGATCTGAAAGGTATTTTCATGCCTATCAAGGTCCTCCAGGTAACTAAGAAGACTGAAATTTTCCCTGGTATAGTCAATAACGAATCGTGAAGGTAATCTGGATAGACAATGTTAGCCCAAACAAGGCGCTTCTAAGTATCTCAAATTGCACACTATTTAAAATAAGTGCATAATACATTATGAATAATGCATAATTAAAGTGAGACTTGCGTGGCAGCTTGTTGTATGGTTAGACATGGTCTTTCCAAATTCCCTTTACTATTCGTCACTGCTTATATCATTGATCATACAATAATTGATCAACTCATCAATATTTTTTTTACGTTCTTTTACATTCTCCAGTAATAGAAAATCATGTTAATCAAGTTTTAGATTTTCATAGTGATGTGTTTTGTTAAAGTGTCTCACTGTTATAAAATTTTCCGTCTCCATATGATATAATGTGTGCGTAAATTAAACGTTAACAAATGTATAATTATAAACATAAAACGCACTCTAACTTTGTTATAAAACACATTCTTTTATACGCAGTACATAAACCACAATAATTTTAAAAATCATTTGATTAGTCCCTTACCAGCCACCGGATTGGCATTGTCCTGGTGAATTTCCCATCCTAAATGGATTGATGAAGATGTTGCTGTAATCATACGCAAAGAGGGGGCATCAGGAGGATCTACAAAAGATAGAAACAGTTTTATGCATACATAAATATTACTTATTTTCTAATTATACAAAATAGCACTTATCATACATGATTATTTTAGTTACTTACAACAATGAAGCAGATGGATTTGACAAACCATTCTAGAATTACGTAGGGAACATCTGTGACCTCATATCGATTTATTTATAGAATGAATAGGTAATATTGGAAGTAGCACCATGCCAATACAGGGTAAACCAAATATATATTTACATTTTGACAATGACATAACAAAGTGTCGAATAATAATACACTTAAATGATGTGCATGAATTGACAGAACAATTCTGAAAATTGCATTTGATAATTACCGATATTTTATGTAAGAATCGTCTGTCATGCGGCATAAATCAAGACTGCAACCAAGTTCTCGCTATAGACGAAAGAGTAAATGCGTGTCTATCGCTGTGATGGTAAAAGAAATTCTCTGTTTCAACTTTGGAAGATGTGATGGCAGAAATGGTATGTACGCTGTGTCCTCCACGTATCCCTCATGCAGAATTTGCTGATTCGTGTGACAGTCTCCGCGTATACTTAATCTTCCTTGAAACTTCCTCTTGCACAGCAATCCTTTCTGAACTGTTTCTACTAATGATAGATGAACGGCCGAGTTTGTGGATCATCCTTTAAACTTGTGCAGAACTTCGGTTGTACCGTTGTGACGCAATGTATCTTGTAAGAACTGCAGGGTGAAAAATGCCTTTTGATGTGCCGTGGCTTTTTTGCTAAGGCTATTCTAGTGGTGCAGATGCAAAATGTCAGTCAGACTACAATACGAAATGAATCGGTAATAGTTTTCTGCTGATTGATGCATAGCCCATTTCAGTATTATTGTCCTTAACTTGGTTATAGACTTGCCCAAGAGTAACATTAATTTTGAAGTACCGGCAGTTATAGATGAGGAAAATTATATTCGGCGTTTGATAGAACCCCACACGAGTTACATAATGCCAAAAAATTATTTATCAATGCCATGATATAAATTTAAACATAAAATATAATGCATATCCTATATACTTACTTCCTTTATATAATATATCTAAAGAGAAGTACTATGCTATGATAAAAATTTGACTCTTTGATATTGATGCCTTGACCATATTCTACAAGTTTTGGTCATTTTTTGAATATGAATCAACGACTTTTAATTATTTATGACGGTGTGAGCATGGGCACTAATGCATCCCGAATGAATTGAACAAAGTAAAATACATTCAGTACAATTATTTCAATAATTGGACTTAAAATACATAACCACTTACGAGGAGAGAAAACTCATGCAACATCACTCAATTTTTAATATATTTTTTTCGCTGAAATCGAAAGAATGATAGGAAAATTATATGAAATGCTTGAAAATATTAAGGAAATAGGTATGCTATACAGAGAGATTTCAATAGATGCTAAAGCTTATTACGCTGTAGCATTCACCGTTTTTGAAATATTTTACGTATTTATCTAAAATGGAATAATGCATAAAAAATTAAATATACTGACTATTATCACATGACTAAATTCTTCTAAATGTATACCATTGTTTAGAAGTTATTTTTCCTTATCATGCCCTTCCACGTGTAGTTCTATATTTTTCAAACAAATTGCGCAAATTGAATATTATTTGGTATGATATAGAATCCCTAAACTGCAGAGGTGTATTCATTTTCTACAGACTTGATTAAATGAAAGAGCTTTATATCAAACATTTTATTTCAAAAATGAATATATATCATAGAAAAAAATAATTATATAAATGTTTGTGTCACAAATAGTATTTTAAAAATGTATTAATAAAAAGTGAAAAACGCCATTTACAAAACAATAAACCGTATCGTTCTGAAAATTTTGCAGGGCTTTCTTTTTCTAGAATGTTAAAAAGTAAAATAAACTAGGAAATAGAGATAGAATGGGGTATCTGACATTTGGAGCAAATTTGGAATGTATAAATGACAAATAATTAGAAGACAAAAAAAGTGTATTCAAATATTTTTTAACCTTAATGAGATAAAAAAATATATATATTCTTTTAAACGAAACTGTAAAAAATCGCATGTTGCTCCATATGCTGGACAAAACTGGGATATATTAAGCTATTTTGGTTGATAAAATTCACAGATAATTAAGAATTCATCGTTATTGCTTCTATTGAGACACCTAAATTATTGTTCCTAATTTTTACACTCAATACATACAACTCAACCTTCATTTGAGATTGAATGCAGTTCATTACTGTAGAAAAATGTTGCGTATTCATTCCTTTACGATTCCATTCTCTCTCCCTTTATTTTGTTTCTTCTTTTTTAAGGATAAAGTTATTTTCCCTTTGTTTTATTCCCTTTTTTATCTAACAACATTCTACATACTCTTTCTCCTTGTACACCCCGATCCGCCCCAAACACATCGCTTGAGTAATGTGACAAATCACAGGCGCCATTTTTTTCTCGATTGTGTTAAGCCAAAACGATAAACATGCCGCAATCAGGGGGGATAAATGTTAATTGAGATAAAATATGAAACGTGACTTTTATTGATTCAAAAATTTCAAATTATTACAGTAACATACACAATTTGGCTATATTTAACAAAAAACCATATCCACGATGAGCAGTATATAACACCTCAGTATTGAACGACGCACAGGGTATGAATGAAGAGCGTCATAGAGGTTCAGTCGATTCAAAAAAGCTCTGTGGATAGTAGACCCTTATATCGTTCTACTCCGGTAACCCGTTCTTCCATGGTCTCCCCTAAATGACATGCACTGATTGAATGTGAAGGTGATGCATCAAAATTATTGAACACTTCCACTACAGCTAAAATCTTGGTTTGGGAGCCATTTGATCCTTTTCAGATTCCAGACCAATGAAAATATTGCATATTTTTGGAATCCGCATTAAGGGTGACGGTGCGAAAAGATATTCAAATCACCCAATATGACTTTTCAACATTATCGAGCAGTTTCACTCTAGCCAGAATCCACATTTTAGCTTCACTCGATTCGTTTGAACTTCTAAATCAAATGAAACATGTAGTATTTTGAAAATTGTAATTAGAAGTGACGATGTAAAGAAATAAGTAATCACTCAATACATATTCGCTTAATTATTGAGTATTTCCATTCTAACAATAATCTATGTTTCGTATCATGCGACTCATCTCATCTTCTAAATCAAGGGAAAGATAAAGAATTTGAATTTTTGACAACGATGCACAGGGATAATCAAAAAATTCAAATCAAATGTGCTTAATCATCGAGTACTTTCACTCTTGCTATAATCTAGGTTTCGATAACATTCTATTAATATCGTTTACTAAATTAGCGAAACCATCTAATGATTTCAAAATATTCAAATTAAGAGTAACTATACAAAAAAATAATAAAAAAACTAAAAACTATTTAACTTAGTTATCATGTACCTCCATTCTAGTTAGAATCTATGTTTTAGTCTCCTTCGATTAAACTTCTAAATCATGGGGAAAATAGAATAGTTACATTCAAATTAGCAAAGAAATAAAAAAAAATGCTTATGAAATATTTCCACTCTAGCTACAACATTGGTTTGGACCTCGTTCAATACGCCTCATTTTCCAGATCAAAATAAAAATCTAATATTTAAAAAAAATCGAATTAAGAAAGCGATGTAAAGGGTATTAACAAAATATCAAAATTATTTAGTACTTCCACAATATAATCCTTGTAGTAAGTATGTCTCACTCAATCTATCTTGCCCTCCAGGTCAAAGGCAAAATTGAAACTTTTGGAAATTTAAATCAGGGGTTACGATGTAAAGGGGTAAAAAACAAGCAAACACTAATTTGCCCTTGAGAATTAGTAGACATACTAGCCGAATACCTGCTGAAACTCAAATGTCTCGCAACAAGAAATCCCTAAATAATGTACATTTTTGAATAAATCGCGTTTCACATTTATTCGGCAAATCGAATATTTTGGTGTGCCGAACACCCTAAAGAAGAAATTATTGGGAAAATTAAGTTGCGCATTTCTTCCTTTCGCACTATCTACACGTACACCACATTAAAGTCTATCTCATCCCGAAGCATGCTATTTTATCATTTCTCCTTTCGAACGATTTTCTATGAGCACACCCATAAATGAACATTTATGAGAAATTCTGTTTGTTTTTCCTTTTTTATCAGATGATTGGACTATATACCAAATATCTAGCCTCTATCATATTTAAAGGAAGAGTGCCTCGTTTATTCGGAAAATCGAACATATTAGTGTGTGGCACGCATTAAAGTAGCAAATATTGGATATCTGAAATTTCACTTTTCTTCCTTGCAAGCTATCTACCGGTGAGGGCGAGATAGCCCACTAGTCAGCGAGCGGGAATTGCACTCGGTAGATCCGGGTTCGATTCCATCCTATGTAAAAAAAAAATACTGCCACCGTGTTCACGCGGAGTATAATCACTTTAAACCTGTGGGTCCGTAAAAACCTCAGGGATGCGGAACTAAACCTGTAAACCGAGAACTAGGCCAGGTCCGCACTGAAGTCTCCTGCTGCTCGAAGCTATCTACCGGTACACCAAATTGAATTCTTTATCCTATCAATGTTTTTTCTATCACTTCACTTTTCGAACGTTTTTCTGTGTAACACCTCCTTAACGAACATTCTTGTCAAACTGTATTCATCTTACCGTATTCAGCAACCGTATTTTTTATCAAAGGATTAACCCATATACTAAATTTCAATTCTTTATCACATTGTACAGAAGACGTTTTCCATTTGTTCGGCAAATAGAAAATTTTAGTGAGCGGCACCTCCTACAATAGCAAATGTTGGAAAACTGAAATTGCGCACTTTCTTCTTTTCCAACTTTTTTCCCGTACAACAAATTAAAGTCTCTATCTCATCACGAAGCATGCTTTTTCTGTCATTTCACTTTTCGAATGTTTTTGTGTGGAGTCCCCACCCCTTTAAATATACATTTTTGAAAAACTCTATTCTTCTTGTATTTTCGACAATATTCCTGCTTATATTATTAAGGCGTGTTCTGAATATCTTGTATATCCTTTACTCATTATGTTTAACCTGTCCATCAGGTGTAATGTTTTTCCAGAGGAACGGAAGAGATCGAGAATTGTTCCTATTTTTAAAAAAGGTGACAAATGTCGTATTGATAACTATAGGCCCATCTCCATTATTTCTCCTTTTGCCAAGGTTTTTGAGTTTGTGTTGCATAGATATATATACAGACAAGTTAGGTCTTTTATTTCTGTCAATCAGCATGGTTTCATGAGTGGCAGGTCAACTGTTACAAATCTTCTTTGTTTTAATTCGTATGTAATTGATGCCATTGATGCTGGGGGTCAATTAGATGTTGTCTACACGGATTTTGCGAAGGCTTTTGATTCGGTGGATCACGGTATTCTGATACATAAATTGAATAGTATTGGGTTCTGTCCTGATTTGGTTATGTTATTGAAGTCATATTTGGGTTCTAGGTTTTCATGTGTAAATTTTGGTTCGTCATCGAGTAGGAGCTTTTCGGCTACATCTGGTGTACCCCAGGGCTCTATTCTTGGTCCCCTTTTATTTATTATCTTTATTAATGATCTTGCTGATTGTTTTGGAAATTGCCTTTTTTATGCGGACGATCTGAAGATTTTGTGTCTTATTTTTGATGCTGTGTCGTGTAATAATATTCAGTCGGAGCTGCTTGTCCTTTCTGATTGGTGTGGCAAAAATTGTTTGCATCTCAATATCAGTAAATGTAGTGTGGTATCTTTTACTCGTAAAAAAGTGCCTATTTTATTTTCGTATGCTATTAGCAACTCTGTTTTGACTAGAAGGTTTTCTATTGCTGATCTTGGGGTCACGTATACATCTGATTTTTCTTTTTCCACTCATGTCTCCAATATTTGTGCTAAATCATACAGAAATCTGGGCTACAGCAGGAGGATTACGCATGATTTTGTAAATGAGGATTCCAGAATAGTTCTTTTCAATGCCTTGGTCAGGTCTGGGCTGGAGTATGCGTCTGTGGTTTGGAGGCCTTTTCAGGCCGTTCACTCTAGAAGGATTGAGGTCATCCAGAATAGGTTCTTGAGATATCTTTATTATGGGAAAACTGGCATTAGTTGTTATGCATTGTCTTCTGCTTTTTTTCGTGGTTTGTTTGGTGTTGTAAGCTTGCAGAGAAGAAGGGATTTTATTCTGTGTTATTTTTTCAGGGGTTTGTTTCGTGGCCGAGTTGACTGTTCCCATGTCTTGGGTGGGATTGGTTTTCATGTCCCACAGTATAGAACTAGAAGCTTGAATTTATTTGCCATTAGGAAGTTTAGGTCGAGTATTGGCAATAATTGTGCTATAAATTGCTTTTCTAAATTATACAATGGTTTCCCGGATTATCTTGATATTTTTTATTCTTCGGAGAAGGATTTTAAAGAGCATTTGTTGTGAACATCTTGTGTTTTATTACATGTATTCTTGTGAAGTGTTTTTTAATTTTAATGTTTTAACTTTTTAATGTATTTTAACTTTTTTAATGTATGTCATGGTATTTTGAATGTAGTTTTGCTCCTGCATGCTGTAACTGGGACTACGTCCTGTTGCTTGCAGTCTTTGTAAATAAATAAATAAATAAATAAATAAATAAACCCATATACCAACTATCAAGCCTCTATCACGTTTTAAAAGGGCCTTTCCCCTTTATTCCGAAAATCGAACATTTTGGTGTGTGGCGCACACCCCAAAGTAGAAAATATTGGTAAATTGGAATTGTTTCCCAAAGTAGAAAATATTGGTAAATTGGAATTGTACACTCTCTTCCTTCGAAACTCTCTACCCTTACACCAAATTCGATATCTCTCTCTCATCCAAAAGCATGTTTTTATCAATTCACCTTTCGAATGTTTTTCTCTGGAGCACCCCCTTAAACGAACGTTTTTAAAAAACTATATTCATCTTTGGGTATTTTCGTCAAATGATTAGCCCATATACCAAATTTCAAGCCTCTATCAAATTTTTAAAGAGCCTTTTCTCATTTATTCGATAAATCGAACATTTTGGTGTGCGGCACCCCCTTAACACTAGAACGACGGAAGCGGTTATTTTGACCGCATAACTACTTTGAGAAACGATTCCTCCTAAACAGTTAATCCCAGCCCATTGAAATTTTATGACTTTTCTCTTATTTTCTTAAAGTAATAATTAAAATAAGAAAAGTCATAAAATTTCAATGGGCTGGGACTAGCCATTTTATTTTGGAGGAATCGTTTCTCAAAGTAGCGATGCGGTCAAAATGACCGCTTCCATCTTTCTAGTGTTAAGTAGAAATATTGGAAATTTGAAATTGCACACTTTTTTCCTTACTTTCCGATTTACTCATACACCAAATTTGAAGTCTCTATCTTATCGCAAAGCATGCTTTTCTATCATTTCACTTTTCGAACGTTTTGGTGTGTAGCACCCCCTCTAGAGAACGTTTCGACAAATTCGATTTTTCTAGGGTGTTTTATCGAACAGCCGAGTCGTGTACCAAATTGCATGTCGCTATATATTCGAGAAGTGCCTAAAAATGTAGCAAATTGACAGACAGACGGACAAACGGACTTTTGGCATTTAATATATATAGATAGATAATTTGATATCCTTCCGGTACCAGCAAAGAAAACTAGAGAGAACATAACTTTATAAATATATTGCGATATGAATTTTCTAATTGCTAAATATCGGTTCGCAATTATCAAATAATTTTGCCGGGTTGAAATGATATTCTGGATATTTCCAAGACAAAATTAATAAAATCTTCATATTTTTTCACTGCCAATGATAAAATTGAAGCAATTAAATCACTTCCTTTCTCTGGGAAATACTGTTCAACATCTTCTATCATTTGACATGTGTACAGATATATAAAATGTGATCCCTTTTTATTCGTAAAAATCGGAGTGTGCGTTTGATATTCAGAAAAATTATCAAAAGCTCTTATTCAGTATACAGGTGTCGTACTTACTAACAACTAGCTATTTCGAAAATGTGAAGATCGGATGGATGTAGCTAGTAATAGATATTTTCACTATTATCAAAAGCGTGAACTCTCTGTACGTATTTTCAACCTCAAATGATTGTACATTGTTGTTTAGTTGCTGTCGAGACCCGTTCTCTAGATAACAAATATTTCACTTCTTATTTTTACACGCGGATATATCTGGAAATAATGAAAATAATAACATAAAATTTGGAATGCTTACAAGAAACGGAAAAACAAACTGGAAACAAAAAATTATTCTCCATGAGACCTAGTTTTAACAAAATCACAATAAAGCTCCTAATTGTTACAGTTGTTTGTGTTCTTCTGGTTGTATAATTTGCGTATTCACTCTAGTTGAAAAACTGTTAGAACACATTTGATTCAAATTGGTAAGTAAGCCACATGCGTGTTATTCAAAGTGTGTTTTTTCTTGCTTAGGTGTATGATAAAAGAAACATTTATGGATGTAAAAGAAAAAAAGAAGAAAAATAGATGAGTATGTTCGAAAAAGTCAGGATCTGTTTAGATTTAGAATTTCTATTAAAAATAAGTTTATATATGTATACTTGTGTCTAAAGATCTTTTAAGTTTACTTAATACAGATAAGCTCTAGTACTTTTTTGTATTTCTTAATTTTAGAACGAGTTAAAATATTTACTCCCGAAAAAGTGTTGTATAAAAAAATTCATGTCTGAAAACTTTATTTTGACGCATGCATTTTTCAGAAATAAGATTAAGAATACTCTACAGAAGAAAAGCTCCCACTGCTTTACTTTTATGTCGAGAAGAATATACGTTTATTGAAAAAGGAAATTCAGTTACAATATTTCTATTCTTAAAGAATTTAAATTACTTCAAGCTAATATTTTGCTTTTTTATTACGACAGATATAATTAAAAAGAGTACAATATTACCAGTTTTTTTCTTTCACAGTTTATGCTAAACTTAGAAGCCTTCTGCTGAATAAATTAAAATTATTCTGAAAATGAAGAATCGAATAAAAAGAGTTTGAAAAGGTTTAGAATACTTTGAAAAATAAATCGCATTCTCGGTTTTTATGTTTCTTTTTAAAATTTGTCCGTGAGTTAATTTCATTACTGTGAATTAAAAATGGTTGTTTGTCAATATTATATGAGCAATTTCTTGTCGAAAATAATTCTAGATTTCACAAAAAATTCTAATTTAAATTCTGCGCATTTAATAATTCTTTGTTTTTGCCAATATTGAAAAATATTTCGTTAAGTGTGGATACATTGCCGCGTTACAGGTAACTTTGACCCATTGTACAAAGACCCCAACCAAATTGTTTAATCCCCTTCATCAGGTCAACATTATCTTATTAGAATAAACCGAAAGAACTGCTAAGTTTATGGTTGGTGTACTAATTTCAACATATCTTACCCTCGCTGAGGATTCTCGCTTTGAGTGTTGTAGATCTATATATCTGATTGTATTTCTTTCTTAGTGGTTGTTTACTCTTTTTCTGAAAAATTAGATTTAAAAACCCTCGAACTAATTGCAGTCACCTACTTTTTTATGCTTGATTTATTGAACAAAGTATTTGAAAGATATGTAACGGGCACAAATAGGGATAGGGAAGCGAGTAAACTTCAACGATTAGCAATCCTAATAGTGCATGTAAATGAATTAGTCATACGCTCTGTTTTTCCTGTATTTCTATTAATCAAAGACTCTCTTGAATCTTTTATTTCGATTTCTTTGAAGTGTTCCAAATCAGTAAATATTCTAATAATGTGGCTAATTTTATGTCTATGAAATCATATTTCTCGTATTTATTGCATGAGTATGTATATATAATTTGTTTCTTTTAGTCATTATTTTTCTAGATTAGAATATTTTCAACATTTTAATTCTCTGTCTGACTTTATGTTCATCACACTTGGTGTCGTCAACACTGATGTGTAGCATTTTCAAAGATAGATTGTTTGAGTTCCATTTGTTGGCTGTCGCTTAATTTGTTCACACTGAAGAATAAATCCCATTGTCTGCTTTTATCATTTTATTTGCGCAGCAACTCACTTTGTGTTCGGCATATTCATTGCTCGCTTTTAAAGTTACGTTTGCACTTATATTATTGCTTATAATTTAAGAAATACTTGCAATAAAATCCACATGTTAAAAACACCTATATTTATATAATGTTAACACCTATTAATATTTCAATACATCTAAAATAATAACAGTTGATAACGTCTTTGTTAGTGTCATCTCATTGTTTTCGTTCTGACGTAAACAGTCTGTTTCAGTTTAAAATATTTGGTATTGTTATTTATTTACTTAATACTTCTTAAAAACTTTTTAATGTAATGAAACAAATATTTTTAAGTGCGTTATATATATTTTTTTTTATTTTGAATCTATTATTAAAATACATTAAATCGAGTATTTTCATATCTTACTTCTGATTTATTTTTCTTTGCTGCTTAACATATTTGTTATTGACTTTCTCATTTCTTACTTTATATATCATTTCCAAGAACATAAGATTTATGTTCTTTAGAAAACATTATAAATATTTATTGAAATGAAAATCTATCTATTATTATTATTATTATATATACTAATTGCCAAGTGTCCGTCTGTCTGTCTGTCTGTCTGTCCGTCTGTCTGTCTGTCCGTCTGTCTGCCTGTCCGTCTGTCTGTCACGCTTTTTTTAGGCACTTCCCGAATAGATAGAGACTTGCAATTTGGTACACGGCTCGGTCGTTCGATAAAACCCCCTGGAAAAATCGAATTTTTCGAAAACGTTCTATAGAGGGGGTGCCCCACACCAAAACGTTCGAAAAGTGAAATGACGGGAAAGCATGCTTTGCGATGAGATAGAGACTTCAAATTTGGTATATGGGTAAATCACTCGAAAGGAAGAAAGTGTGCAATTTCAGATTTCCAATATTTTCTACTTAAGGGGGGGTGCAGCACACCAAAACGTTCGAAAAGTGAAATGATAGGAGAGCATACTTTGCGATGAGATAGAGACTTCAAGTTTGGTGTATGGGTAATCTATGTATCATAAATTTACATATAAATCTGTCTACATGATTCCTGGTCCCATAATTAACACACCCCAGTCTATTACGAGTATTATACATTATCTGCATTATGTGCAAATGTACAGTAACAAATCTGGTATACATTCGTATAATTAATTAATATATACCAGAAAAGTCTTAATAGATAAAATATGTCATATTCCAGGTGACAATGATCATTGTTAACATTTAGAAATGTAGAAATTTTCTGATTAGAAGGGAAAATTCCAATTGAAGTTTATTACTTGGTTTATTAGTCATTTGAATCCTAAACTGTCCAAACTTCTAATCTATTATTATTATTATCTGTATATACTAATTGCCAAGTGTCCGTCTGTCTGTCTGTCAAGCTTTTTTCAGGCACTTCCCGAATAGATAGAGACTTGCAATTTGGTGCACGGCTCGGTCGTTCGATAAAAACCCCTGGAAAAATCGAATTTTCCGAAAACGTTCTATAGAGGGGGTGCCCCACACCAAAACGTTCGAAAAGTGAAAAGTTGAGAAAGCATACTTTGCGTTGAGATAGAGACTTCAAATTTGGTGTATAGGTAAATCATTCCAAAGGAAGAAAGTGTGCAATTTCAGATTTCCAGTATTTTCTACTTAAGGGGGTGCCGCACACTAAAACGTTCGAAAAGTGAAATAATAGGAATGCATGCTTTGCAATGAGATAGAGACTTCAAATTCGGTGTATGGATAAATTGTTCGAAAAGAAGAAAATGTACAATTTCAGATTTCCAATATTTTCTTCTTAAGGGGGTGTCGCACACCAAAACGTTCGATTTACCGAATAAATGAGAAAAAGCGCCTTTAGAATTTGATAGAGGCATAAAATTTGGTATATGGGCTAATAATTTGACGAAAACTCCCAAGACGAATACAGTTTTTCAAAAATGTTCGTTTAAGGGTGTGCTCCAGAGTAAAATGTTCGAAAAGTTAATTGATAAAAATCCATGCATTGGAATAAGATAGAGATATTAAATTTGGTGTAAGGGTAGATAGTTTGAAAGGAAGAAAGTTACAATTTCAGTTTACCAATATTTTCTACTTTAGGAGGTGCCGCACACCAAAATGTTCGATTTTCGGAATAAAGGAGAAACGCTCCTTTTAAAACGTGAGAGACGCTTTATATTTGGTATATGGGCCAATCATATCATAGAAATCACAAAAAGAATAGAGTTTTTCAAAAATGTATGTCAAAGGGGGTGGGTACTCCACACAAAAGCATTCGAAAGATGAAATACTAGAAAAGCATGCTTCAGGATGAGATAGAGACTTCAAATTTTGGTGTACGGGTAAAAAGTTGGAAAGGAAGAAAGTGTGCAATTTCAGTCTTCCAACATTTGCTATTGTATGGGGTGCCTCTCACTAAAATGTTCGATTTGCCGAACAAATGAAAAACTCCTCCTATACAATGTGATAGAAGCTTGAAATTTAGTATATGGGCTAACCATTTGACAAAAAAAACCAAACATGAATACAGTTTGATAAAAATTTTCATTAACGGGATGCTACACAGAAAAACGTTCGATAGGTGAAGTGAAAGAAAAAACATGCTTTTCGATAGAATAGAGACTTTAAATTTGGTGTACGGGTAGATAGTTTGAAAGGAAGAAAGCGTGAAATTTCAGATTTCCAATATTTGCTACATTAAGGGGTGCCGCACACTAATATGTTCGATTTTTCGAATAAATTGAGGCAAGTTTCTTTTTAAATGTGATAGAGGCTTGATATTCGGTATATGAGCCAATCATCTGATAAAAAACCCAAGACAAAGAGAGTTTTTCAAAAATGTTCATTTATGGGTGTGCTTCACAGAAAAAAGTTCCAAAGGAGAAATACTAATATAGGGGTGTCTCGGGATGAGATAGACTTTAATGTGGTGTACCGGTAAATAATTCGAAAGGAAGAAATGCGGAAATTTAGTTTCAAAATATTTTCTTCTTTACGGGGTTCTGCACACCAACATATTCGATTTGTCGAATAAATGTGAAACGCGAATTATTAAAAAATTTACATTATTCGGGGTTGCTTATTGCAAGACCGTTGATTTTCAACGGGTATTCGGCTAGTATATACTAATTGCCAAGTGTCCGTCTGTCTGTCTGTCTGTCCGTCTGTCTGTCACGCTTTTTTTAGGCACTTCCCGAATAGATAGAGACTTGCAATTTGGTACACGGCTCGGTCGTTCGATAAAAACCCCTGGAAAAATCGAATTATTCGAAAACGTTCTATAGAGGGGGTGCCCCACACCAAAACGTTCGAAAAGTGAAACGACGGGAAAGCATGCTTTGCGATGAGATAGAGACTTCAAATTTGGTGTATGGGTAAATCGTTCGAAAGGAAGAAAGTGTGCAATTTCAGATTTCCAATATTTTCTACTTAAGGGTGGGTGCAGCACACCAAAACATTCGAAAAGTGAAATGATAGGACAGCATGCTTTGCGATGAGGTAGAGACTTTAAATTTGGTGTATGGGTAAATCGTTCGAAAGGCAGAAAGTGTGCATTTTCAGATTTCCAATATTTTCTACTCAAGGGGATGCCGCACACCAAAACGTTCGAAAAGTGAAATGATAGGAAAGCTTACTTTGCGATAAGATAGGGACTTCAAATTTGGTATATAGGTAAACCGTTAGAAAGGAAGAAAGTGTATAATGTTAGATTTCCAATATTTCCTACTTAAGGGGGTGTCGCACACAAAAATGTTCGATTTTTCGAATAAATGAGAAACGGCCCCTTTAAAATTTGATAGAGGCTCAAAATTTTAAATATAGACAAATCATTTGATGAAAACACCCAAAACGAATATAATTTTTCAAAAATGTTCGTTTAAGGGGATTTTCAGAGGAAAACGTTCGAAATGTGAATTGATAAAAAAAAACATGCTTCGGAATAAGATACAGACTTCAAATTTGGCTTACAGGTAGATAGTTCGAAAGGAAGAACATGTGCAATTTCAGTTTTCCAATATTTTGAACTTTTGGGGGTGCCTCAAAACTAAATGTTCGATTTGTCGAATAAATAAGAAACGCGAATTATAAAAAAATTTACATTATTCAGGGGTTGCTTAATGTGGGGCCGTTGATTTTCAACGGGTATGCGGCTAGTATATACTAATTGCCAAGTGTCCGTCTGTCTGTCTGTCTGTCTGTCCGTCTGTCTGTCTATCCGTCTGTCTGTCACGCTTTTTTAGGCACTTCCCGAATAGATAGAGACTTGCAATTTGGTACACGGCTCGGTCGTTCGATAAAACCCCCTGGAAAAATCGAATTTTTCGAAAATGTTCTATAGAGGGGGTGCCCCACACCAAAACGTTCGAAAAGTGAAAAGTTGAGAAAGCACACTTTGCGATGAGATAGAGACTTCAAATTTGGTGTATAGGTAAATCATTCCAAAGGAAGAAAGTGTGCAATTTCAGATTTCCAGTATTTTCTACTTAAGGGGATGCCGCACACCAAAACGTTCGAAAAGTGAAATGATCGGAAAGCATGCTTTGCGATGAGACAGAGACTTCAAATTCGGTGTATGGGTAAATCGTTCGAAAGGAAGAAAGTGTGCAATTTCAGATTTCCATTTTTTTTTACTTAAGGGGGTGCCGCACACTAAAACGTTCGAAAAGTGAAATGATAGGAATGCATGCTTTGCAATGAGATAGAGACTTCAAATTCGGTGTATGGGTAAATTGTTCGAAAAGAAGAAAATGTACAATTTCAGATTTCCAATATTTTCTTCTTAAGGGGGTGTCGCACACCAAAACGTTCGATTTACCGATTAAATGAGAAAAGGCGCCTTTAGAATTTGATAGAGGCATAAAATTTGGTATAGGGGCTAATAATTTGACGAAAACTCTCAAGACGAATACAGTTTTTCAAAAATGTTCGTTTAAGGGTGTGCTTTAGAGTAAAACGTTCGAAAAGTTAATTGATAAAAAATCCATGCATTGGAATAAGATAGAGATATTAAATTTGGTGATATTAAATTCTCCAATCAATTCTGCCAAATGTAAAGTATACGTCTTGAAATGCTTAAAACGGAACTGTTTATGGAATGAGATAGAGATATCAAATTTGGTGTAAGATAGATAGTTTGAAAGGACGAAAGTGTACAATTTCAGTTTACCAATATTTTCTACTTCAGGGGGTGCCGCACACTAAAATGTTCGATTTTCGGAATAAAGGAGAAACGCTTCTTTAAAAACGTGATAGAGGCTTTATATTTGGTATATGGGCGAAACATCTCATAGAAATCACAAAAAGATTAGAGTTTTTAAAAAATGTATAGTTAAGGGGTTAGGTACTCCACACAAAAGCATTCGAAAGATGAAATGCTTCGTACGTAGATGGAATCGAAAGATGGATCAGCTTCGTACGTAGCAGTACCTGAAGAGTTAGAAAAAAACAATAATTATTCCATAAGAAAAGCGCTTTTGAAAAATGCATTCATAAAGGGATTAAATCCTGATTTTAGAAGATTGGTCCTAGCGCAGAATCCGAAAACATTTGAATCAGCTAAAGAGTTAGCGGTGCTTGAAGAGCAGTGTAAAAACGAAAATGAAGAACATCTAGAAGTAAATTCGGTTGCGAAACAAAATTTAGAAGATGAGAAATTAACAAGATTAGAAAAACTACTTGAAATTCAGAGTAAACAGATCGAAGAATTTAAGTGCGAACTAGAAAGAAGGGACAGACAGGAAGAAAATTGGGAAGACGAAGAAGAAATATGGGAAGAAAATGACGTAACACAGAAATCCCCTAGAACACCTAAATTAAGAAATTTTCGATCAAATATGAAGACATACATATCCCCGGGAAGCAGAAATAGAAGAAAATTTGAAAGAAGAATTCCGGTTACCCCGAAGAGAGAAGAAAGCAGAAATAACTACCTGAGAGAAGTAAATCAACAGAGAGGATTTGGTAGTTACAGGAAACCTGGTGAAAGAAATAATTTTATTCCGGCTACACCAAGAGCTAGAGGAAATAACAATAATAGAAGAAATACTTTTGACACTTACAAAAGTCCAAATTTTAGAAGAAATAATAGTAATAACACTAATTTCGGCTACAAAAACAACTTTAATGGAAGAAATTTTAAAAAAGACAGATCAGCCAATCAAGTACATTTTGGAAATTTGAACCAAAATTCAAGAAAGAGCTTTGGAAATTTTGGAAACACTTATGAAATCATCACAATCGTGCAAAATGCATCGCAAAATGCAACAAACTTGCCTATCATATCTGCTAAGCTTGCAGAAAATTCCATAAAAATGCTAATTGACACAGGGTCCAGCATAAATATCACTTATGAAGAAATTTTAAATTTATTTGATAAAAAGCAATATACAGTGCATAAAAAACCTGCTGTACTGCGTGGATTTAACGGAGGTGATACAATTGTGAATTATAAAATTTCAATTAAACTAACCCTACAGGACGAAAATTTTATTCTTGAGTTCTGGGTTTTGAACTCTCCTGCACCATCAAATTACAAAGCTATCATTGGAAACTCATTTTTAACAGAAAATAAAGCTGTAATTGATTTTGAAAGCAACAACATGATCATGTGTGGACAGAATATTCCTTTTAGAAGCAGAGAAAATTTTTCCAGTCAGGAATTTTCTCAAGCGAATGTGTGTAGCTTACAAGAAGATAACTATTTGGAAAGACGAAGTTTATTTAGAAATTTTGATCAGAATTTTGGAAATAGAAGTGAAAAAGTACATGACAAACAGACATTCTCAAATGTAAACAATGCAAATGGGAAGGAAATTCCTTACTTTGTGACCAGCCCGAATAACTCAGTTTTGGGACCACCTTTGTACAAAAATACTTATAATGAAAAGGAAGAAAGAATCAATATTATTAATGAAATTAAAGAAAATAAATTTATTGTAGCAACTGTATTTCAAAAACATAAGCTTAATCCACTTACTGAATCTTTTGTAAAAATTAGAGTAAATCATAAATTTCAAGAAAATGATACAATTTTGATTGAACCGCTTGAGGGAGAAAAAGAATTTTTTGTGGAAAGAGCAGTGTACAAGACACCTCAGAAAGATTATTTGTATGTGAAAATTGCCAATCCTTCTGAAAATGTAATTAATTTGAACAAGAAAATGAAAATTGCAAAATTACAAAGTATTAAAGAAGTACAAGCATTACCAGTAAATACAGTAACTGACCACACACCCATTGAAAATAATGAAAAATTTGAAGCGTGGGGTGGTGACTTTGACTTAAGTCACTTATATGGAGAGAAGAAGAGGAAGTTATTGGAACTTCTTAAAAAGCATCGTAGAGTTTTTGCAAAGTCGGTTTCAGAAATTGAGGGTTATGATACAATTTTTCACAGAATAAATTTTAGAACTAACATACCAATTAAAAAGAAAAATTACAGAGGTCCTCATCACCTTCAAGAAGAATTAAATAAACAAGTGACTGAACTACTTGGTGCGGGTATTATTAGGCCCAGTACTTCGCCTTATAATACGCCTGTCCTTTTTGTCAAGAAAGCAGATGGGTCATATCGTTTGGTCTGTGATTTTAGGCAGTTAAATGAAGTCATGATTGATGAGCCTTTTCCGATACCAAATATCAGTGAACTCCTCGATAATTTGGCTGGAGCAACATATTTTTCCACTCTGGACCTTACTTCTGAGTTTTACCAACTTTGTTTGGACCCGAATGACTGTGAAAAGACAGCTTTTTCAACCAACAAAGGCCATTTTGAGTGGTGTCGCACTCCTTTTGGGCTCAAAAATGCTCCTGCATCTTTCCAGAGATTGATGTCATTGGTTTTGGCAGGTGTTTCGAATGTTTACATTGATGATATTATTGTGGCATCCAAGTCCTTTGAAGAACATATACAAAAATTAGAAGAAGTATTTTTGAAATTACAAGAACATCATCTAAAATTAAAACCATCTAAGTGTTATTTTTTTCAAAGAACAATTAAATATCTGGGATTTTTGGTCTCAGATGGGAAAGTGCAGCCTGATCCACACAATTTAGAAACCATTCAGAAATTTAAGACGCCAAAGTCCATAAAGAATGTGAGGCAGTTCCTGGGTCTCACAGGATTTTATAGAAAATTTGTGAAGAATTTTGCAGATGTTGCTTTACCCCTCACACAACTTTTAAAAACAAAACAAGGTGAAAAATTTAAGTGGAATGAAGCAGCTCAAGAATCTTTCGACATTTTGAGGAAAGAACTTTTAAAAGAACCAATTTTAATTCTACCAGATTTTAAAAAGAAATCCATACTGCACAAAGATGCATCTAAGTATGCACTTGGAGCATATATTTCACAGCAAGATGAAAATGGTTTTTTACACTCTATTTCATATGCCAGCATGAAGCTAAATGATGCTGAAACCAGATACAGTGTTGTTGAGCGTGAAGCTTTGGCTGTAGTCTGGGCGACAAATTTTTTCAAACACTCACTTCACAATTTATTGTGATCAGCACTCCCTCTCATTTATTTTCAAATTCAAGGATCCAACCTCCAGACTTTCACGTTGGATAGCTTCTCTTTCCCAGTTCGACTATGAGATCATTCATAAGCCAGGAAAGGCGAATGTTGTGGCTGACTACTTATCAAGATGTGTCGGTGACAAAGAAAATCCATTATCAAAGAGTTCTGCAAATACAAGAAATTCGGCTAATGCCCAAAAACCAAAGAAAGTCAATAATGCACAAAATCAGAATTCTTCAAAAAGTTCAGAAATTCAACAAGTGAATGAAATTAACACAAACCTAAATGATGAAGAAAATGTTCAGAGTGAAAATTTAAAGCAATTAACAGTGGAACCCACTTTGTTTACTAGAATAGTTAACGCTCAAAAATCTGATAGCAGATGTAACAAACTCAAGAATTTCCTAGAAAAAATATAGCTCCATATCCACAGAGATTAACCTTTTTTGAGAAAGAAAATGCATTATGGTGCACTCACAAGCACCCCAAAAGAAGACACGAATTTAATGAAAGATTAGTAGTACCTCAGTCCTTGGTGTCTGAAATTTTGTGGTTGCATCATGACTGTCCTGCATTTGCTCACTGTGGTTTTCGCAGAACTTTGTCTAGTATCAGCAGAAAGTATTACTGGCAAGACATGTACACCCAAACACAAAATTATGTCAGTTCTTGTGATGTATGTGTCATGAACCATGGGTTCAGAAATTTGAAAGCACCAGTACAGAAATTTGATACATCTGATTTTCCCTTCCAAAGAGTGGCGATGGATTGTATAGGTCCTTTTCCAGTTTCAAATTCTGGGAAAAGGTATATTTTAGTCATTACAGACTACTTCACAAGATGGGCAGAAGCTTACCCATTGTCATCTATTACTTCAGAGAGAATTTTGGAATGTTTTGAGAAATTCGTAGCGTCTCACGGTATTCCCCACCACCTAGTTACTGACAAAGGGTCGAATTTTCTTTCAAAAGCTGCTTAGAGCATATACAAGAAGTTGGGAATCATTAAACATAGTACCACTAGCTATCATCCCCAATCAGATGGCCTCTGCGAGCGAGCAAATAAATCTTTACTCAGAAGTTTAAAGAATCTTGCATATAAAGAAAAAGACGACTGGGATCGTTCAGTTCCTTTTGCCCTTCTGGCCCACAGAAATGCTGTTCATGCATCAACTGGAGAAACTCCTGCATACCTCATGTATGGCAGAGATTTCACAGTACCAAATACCCTTTTAACAGGATTTAAAAGCACAAAATATGAGTCTGTTCATGATTATGGTCAAGATTTGGAATATAGATTAAAGAAAATATATGAAATTGTAAAAGTCAATTTGGATAAAGCACAACAGAGTCAAATGCAACAACAGCATAAAGGTGCAAAACAACCTGTGATTAAAATAAATGATCACGTGTATCTATACACACCATATTTACCACGCGACCAGTCCAAGAAACTTTCTTCATATAATAGAGGTCCATTTAGAGTTATCAAGAAAATCTCTCCAGTTAACTTTATAATACAACATGTTTTGAATCCGAAAAATGAGCAGAGAGTCCATGTCAACAGACTTACATTAGTACCACCTAGAAGAGTTGAGCTTCAAACTCTTCCAAAAGATAGTGCACTTGGTCGTGATAAACAAACTGTGTCTTCATCAACCTCGAATGTTTTCCAGCGGCAAAATTCCAGTACTCCAAATTCCAGTGTTCAGAATTCCAGTGCTCCAATTTCCAGTGATCCAAACAGTGTAAACAAACAACTTTCTTCTTCCAGTCACACAAACTGTGATAACCGTCATAGCAGAGTGGTCTACAATAGAGCTTTAAACCAGCAGCGTCCTAGAGTGAACAGTCGATACTCTCTCAGACAATTTAATTAATCCAGTTTTTCATCTGTGCACAACAATGTTCAAAATCTTCTTCTTCTGTGATGCAAAATTCTAGTGTTTACAAAATTTGTTTAAGAAATAGTGATACAGTAATTGTTAATGCAGTTTGTTAAATTTTTGGAATCTTGAAATTTTAGCTTAATTGATTGTTGTGTATAATTTTTCTGAAAGTATTGAATCTGATTATTGAAATTTATTATTGTTTATTCTAAATATTTTTATTTACACACATCTCTGATCAATTGTAATGGAAGATTATTTCATCTGTGAAACATGCTTCATCTGTGAAAATACAAAATTTTTTTATTTTACTGTTTTGAATTTATATACAATTTTAATCTTGTGATTTGTGTGATATCGACTGAAACTCTTCACTCTACAAAAACTTTTGATTATCTTTTGATAAACTTTCTGAATCTGGAAATTTGAAACTTTTCGGAAACTGTGAGTTTTTGTGATTTGTTTTGGAGTTCTTCGAAAAACTTTCCTGTTGAGGATATGATTGTGTTTTGATCAAGTTCATCTGTTTGAGGTTGTGATGGAACCTCTTCTGCAATAATTTTTAATATTTACAATAATTTCAAGTAATTTGAATATCATGTGGTGATGAAAATTTTAATTTCAAATGTGCAGAATGTTAATACCTGACATGAAAAACTGTTGTGAAGTGCATAATTTGACACTTCTGATAATTTGACCTGATTTTGACAAAAATTTTGAATATTTCAGTTTTTGAAAATTTATTTCATATGTTTTTCTGTTCCTGCTTTACATATATTTTTATTTTGATCTGCAATTCAATGTTTACATTTTTACAAGTTCACTTCCCTACTGGTACAAAGAGTACAGTAGTTTCGTCAGTCACCATTGTCCCTTGAGTTCAATGTTGCAAATGTTTTTTCTTTTTGAGTGAATTGCAGGTGTTTACACAAACAAGCTACACCCTGTGTTTCGAGAGGGATGTGAATGAAGCAATTTAAAATCCCGGCTTTTTGCTGCACCTGGTCGAGGCTGGACAGATCTCGCCGTCGTTTCCAGAGCGGAGGCGCGAAGAGTATCATCTGGAACCCCTTTGTGATGGAGGAGTGATGTCGTGGTGGAGGACTCATCACTTCGGAGTTGGGTTCTCATCTTTGCTGAAATTGACTTGTTCTTTGGACCGTGGCTGCCCTGTTTTCGCCTGGATGCACCAGAAGCCCTGCACGCGGGATATTTTTTTTCTCATTTTTATACACACCCTTTTCTTTCTTGTGATGGCAGCCCGTATAGATCCCCGCTAATTTTACACCTTTAAGGAACGCATTTTCTGTACAGTTACACAGCAGGAACCTTTAGTGTATTTTACAAGTGTATATTTTTTTGAAGAATTTGAGAAAGTTTGATAAGAGCATATTATGTGTATTTCAGTGTATTTGCATATGTTTTAACTGTGTGTTTTCTTTTGAAAGGATCCTATAGCAGTTTTTGGACAGCATTGTGCCCTCTCGTTTGGCCATGTTTTGATGTTCTGACTCTTGGACAACGGGGACCCTGGTCAAGTCTCTGGACTCCTTGAGTGTGGTGGTAGTGTAGACGTACATTGCTCACCCTCAAAATTTTTGTGCAAAATTGCCTGCGGCAGTTGCTGCTTCAGCGATTCGCCCTGCTGGAGGTGATGCTCCTACAGGATTCTCTTGGAGAAAAATTTCCTGCCCTGCGGTTGCAAAATTTTTTGCCGGGGGGGGGGAAGATATTTGTGGTATCGAGATCTGAAAGTATATTTCTGTTTAAAATGCTCTTTTTCATGTCATGTAAATGTAGAATCCCTCAGCCGATTTTCGGTGGAAATAGGTCAATTTGTGAAGTGTTCGCGACCTTGAAGACGCGCCAGCCAGCTGAGAGAGAGAAAGAAAAACCGTTGAGTGTTTAATTTTGTTTTTTGATTATTTCCAATGTTCTGCTTGTACGTGTGCTATATGGATATGTGTGTTGTGACGTCAGAATAAAGTAAGTGTAGAGGGACGCGCTTGGAAAAAGACAGAGCTTGCAGTGGGCTAGTGATCTGTCGGTCGGGTAAAAAGTTACTCCCTAGTTTAAGAATGAAACTATTTTAAATTTAAAAGTAAATTTACAAAAATTGCTCTCAGGATGTTTTTCGACCGACAGAGCCCCTCCGAACCGCAATTTAGGTTCGTATGTATTTTCCCTTTAATAGGGAGATTTTAAATTATTTGCTGGATATATGTCTAGAGAAATTTTCAATGTGAAAGCCAGCTTAAAAGTAAAATATCTGTATCAATCTCCCTTGGCATAATATTGTATGATAATATTATTAAAATTGAATAATGTCTATACTTAAAGATTTCCAAGCTGCTTATATGGATTTGAGTATATTTTTAGAAAGTCTAACTCATGATTAAGGAGTTATAATTGCCATTTTTGAAAAAATGTGTTTAAGTTGAATTAACATCTTATCTGAATTTTATAGAGTCAATTAAAGAATGTTCCTTTACAATAATGAAAATTATAGAGTCTTCTTTTCACGTGTTGTCTTACTTGCTTTTGATTATTCCATGCCATTGTGGAGTATTTCGCTTCACATCAGGGAGACGGATTCGATTCTGGAGTTAAGTACTTACCACTAATTGATCACTTGGATAATATTTGTGTTATACACTACATTTGAATGTGAAAGACAAAAACGCTTTTACAGTTACTTTCGAGATGCACTTTTTAATCTATATTTGGAATTACAATTAGTGACTTTCTCATGTTGGAACGGAATCTTAGTGGCTAAAGTGTTTGCCTGAAATCAAAGTTTTCATCCCATGTCAAACATTTGAGCAGATAATTATCCAGGACATAATCGAATATTCTTAAAACCTCCATCTACTTAATCAGGATCAATAAGTTAACTAAAAGGAAATGAAATTGCTACAGCAAAGTAACTTTGCAATATACTCATTGTTGCGGTTCGAAATATGAATACGATGTCTGATCTTACTTAAGCTCATCAAAGAATATTCATATTTATTAGATAGTATTTAATATATGCATAAACATATATGACTTTACATAATATTTACCATGATCATTATTTAATCAAGCAAACAAATTTGTAAAAATTACAGTTTGAAGCGCTAATTTCAAACATGTTATTATTGTTTTTTTACTTTTTACAGTGAGTAAAATTAAAGCTAGGAAAAATGTTTGCGGACGGACATTTTTGACAAAAATCATTAACTAATATGATGCAGACGTTGTGTGGTGCGAACATGATTGTATACGACAAGACAATATTGCGTACAACAAGATTGTTTATGACAAGACAAGAAGAAACTTGCCATCTAAATTATCATTCGTAAGCGAAATACTAAGTTATTCAAAAGAGAAAATTAATACTCAATTCCATAGGTGAAAAACCATAATTTTAAAATCAAATTTAATACATTGCAATATCGCACACTTGTGCAATTCTTCAACTACATAGAATATTTACTTTCAGTTTCTAAAGCCTTAATTTCCGTTAATGACCAACTTTGTTGTATGAGTTTATATTGGTGCCGTTACATTAGAATAAATTTTCGGACATATATCAGTGAATTCTAGGAAAAGGGGTCTTAGACTGTCAAGGTCAAAGAAACTGTTGTAGAGCCTCTTTAACAAAAGTGTACGAAAAGCTAGAATGTAAAATTATCTTCACACATCGAAACAAATTTAGTTATCGACACCTTTGGGCCCCAATTTAGGTTTCAGCCCATTCCACATCATCATTCGTTTGTCCCAAATTCAACTTCTACATAATTAATTGTGTAAAGGATCGAACCTTTCAACTTTAAAGGCTGTGACGTCATTTTGTCTATTACCATTCCCTAGACATGTGTTCTTGTGCAAATATTGTCCCACACTTTAACGTCTATTATGTGTGGCCTCAAGCACCACAACTAAAGTACTTAAAGTTATCAAAAGTTCCCTTATGTAAAATAAAAATCAATATGCAAATAATAAGGCATAAAAGTAATTAAATCAAATACGAATAATCAAAAGACTAACACGTATGACACCTCATTGTTTACAATAATCATTTCGAAAAGAACTACGTCTAATTTTTTTAATGCAAGTAAATACTCGCAGTTTTGAAGATTAGCAGATATATAGCATCTTAAAGCTTAAAAAACAGAAATATTTCTTGTGCTAAAAGCGTACTTTGAACGTTGTATAAAAGTTCACTCCCTGAAAATTATTGATTGTGACACCTTCTTTGTTCATGAAGATGAAAGAATATAGCGCTAAAAAAGATTAAACAGATATGCTGATTTCTTTTTAACTCAAAAGAGTACGTTTCATGAAAACGAAATTCAGTTACATTTTTTATCCAAAAGACATGAAAGAGCACCGAAATAATGATCTTGCAGTTATTCGTTAAAAGTAATTAAATGGAAGAGAATATCAATTTCTATTAAGTTTACGAGTTTAAAATATTTCGATTATAATATGCAAAGTAAATTATCTCCTTTTTTTAAGGTAAATATAAATTTGACGAAAAAATATACTTGAAAATGCAAGATGTGCTGGTGGAAAAATAATTAGTATTTTTATTACTTCTCTTTCGATACATTAAAAATGTAAAGAGAAAGAATTGCGATGAGTTTAAAAATCCAGATTGAAACAATGAGGTTAAAAAGTCGGATTTTCACGTTTTGAGTTACCCGGAATACGAATGTTATTGATGCACTTGTTTTTATGAGTCTGTAGGTAACATATCTTTGAAAGACGGGGTATATTTAATTATAACATGATTGTTTCCATTGATAAAATTAAGAGCTTAATGATTTTTGGAAAGCTCACACTTGAGGATGGTCCTGAATTGTCTAACTTCCTTCTAAAAATGAGGATATATATATATATATATATCCTCATTTATATATATATATATCCTCATATATATATATATATATATATATATATATATATATATATATATATCTATAAATGTGTTAAAAAGTTAAACATATACTTTTAAGCATAAGCTTTTCTTTAAAAGATATTTACATCATTTAAAGAATTGCAACTTTCACACTTATGATTTCCCATATATGTGATATAAAATATTTCAAAATGTATGTTACAAATATTTAAAATGTTTATTCTATTTTCAGACCCTTCAAAATATCCGATGACTAAGAAGGCATTCTTATAATATAAATATTGGCACAAAATCTTAGGTGAGTCTGTCAAATATTAGTAACGCATAAAAAATTACATCTATTGTTAGAACGTCAACAATTTCATTGCTTTGTAGGACAGTGAGACCAAAAACCAGAGCTATCAGTAAATTAGAACATCAAAAACGTCAGTATTAAATCAAGTTCTGTTATAAACTGAATGATAGACCAAACAAACAGGCGATTGCATTGGCATTAAACTTGCACAAAGTTTATGTCCAATAAATGCACCAATTTACAACGAAACCAGCAGGCAACTAAAACACAAAGTCTGGAAGGGCCTAATCCGTACTGACGGTCCCAACCCTAAATACCGACGTTAAATAAGTAGAATGAAGCACCCCCCAATCAAAACACACAGAAGCAAGAGAGTTGGCTTTACCGATACGATGTAAAAATTGTAACTTAACAACCAAAGAAAAAAACTGAAAAAGAAAGAAGCAGACTATTAGACCAGGAATTAAACGAAGTTAGGATTGTTAGACCATAAAAGTAAGGACTTGTGTGTCTTGAAGTAGGCAGTTTCTGCCTTCAAACCCGGTCGATACGTTTCACTTTTATTATACACTGCTTTTAATGAAGTTGTTTGAATTTTATGTTGTCAAATTTGTAATGTTGTAAATGTTATTTAAGATTCAATCTAATAAATAAAGGATTGGGGTTAAAAAGCCAAAAAGGAATCTTTAATGTCTAGACTGATATTTTACCTCACAGTAATGAGAAGTAATATCTTTACTCACTGTGGACAATTGGGTAGTTTTACTTTTCTACACAACACTGCTTATTTAGTAAATCAGTACACGTATTTCAAAACTTTCTTTAACCACTGATAAAATGTTTGAATGAGCTGACACAATTAATTATCATATTATGTGCTAATGGTTTCTATGTATTAAGTCGGCTTATTTTATCGACGGTATTTCTGATTCATTGTGTTTCTGCTACTTGATAAGTTATTGGATGGAGCTACGACTGCCAGACAACATCTAAAATGAATATACAATCACATATATATTATTTTCAAAAATTATGAACCGTGTTGAGGTCTCAAAACATATTTTCCTATCAAAATTTGGCATTTGAAAAATCGCAGAACAATACTGTTTCCATACTATGAAAAATTATGCAATTTAAAAAAAATAATTTGAATATACTTATCAAACAAATACAAACTACGATGAAGTTAAATACAGGGTCGAGTTACATTATTGTGACAACCTCTTACATTTGACATCAACAGCGCGTAACCAATGAAAGAAAGCGCGTGCCGTGAGCGGCCATAGTAGGTATATAATGGATGTTGAAGGCATTCTGAAAACATATAACTCATTGCTGCACATGGTTAGAAGGAGAGATTATATAGATTTGTAAAAATGCTTGATTATCGGGTTTAGGGCCAAGGGTGGCAGTATCTCCGAAACAGCGCAGTTTATAAACTGTTCGCGTGCTGCTGTAGTTAAAGTGTATCATCGATGGAGAATTGACACCATTGCGAATAAGCAACGTGGAAACTGCGAAGCACCATGATCAATTGATGTGAGAGCTGTAGGTCCCGGAGGTTCGTGAAGGCCGATCGCCGCTCTACACTGGAAAAGCTCACTGTCCGAATGAACCAAAGAGCCAACGGAAATGTGTTTCAAACAAACGGTTCAGCTAAACCTGCTGCGTATTGACCTCTGAAGGAGCCGGAATGATATCGCACTTATGCTGACGTAGGTGCATCCAGAGAAAAGGCTTACATTTGCACGTCAATACCGGATTTGGACCTCGGCTGGTTGACAAATGCTTGCCTTCTCCGATGAGTCACGATTTCAGCTTCGTCGAACGGATGGACGTGTGAGGCTTTAAAGATCGGTGAACAAACACTCATCAACCATTGCTAATATACAATGAGGTGGGGCAGCGTTATGATCTGGGAAATGTTTTTATTGCATTTTCTAGGTCCACTTATATCTATCTGTGGAAGGCACTATTAACTGAATTCGTTATGAATCTATCCTTACAAACGATGTATACCCATACATGCTGATTGTCTTCCCTGGCGCGAATACGATCTACCAGGATGGCAATGCAACGTGACACACATCGAGCGAGAAGTGGTTGGAAGATCACGGTGAAGACTTCAAAGTATTTCCCTGGTCCCTAATTCCCCAAACCTAAACCCAATTGAGATATACCTAACAGCTTCAGGTTGGTCGGACGGTCTGGATCGAACAAACAAACAACAAACCCAATTGAGCATCTGTGGTATCACTTCTATCGAGTTGTTCGCTCTATGGATTATTCACCACGCACCCCTCCAGCAGCTGCCACATGCACTGTAGTCAGAATGGCTCCATATACTTGTGAATACCTCCCAGCACCCCATTGAGTCACTCCCAGCACTCCATTGAGCCACTCCCAGCACCCCATTGAGTCACTCCCAGCTCGTCTAGATGCTGTCCGCGCTGCTCCGGATATTAGCTGGTGGTCACAATAATTTGACTCCAATGTGTATTACAGTACATTTAAATATTTTATGCGTTGTTGTTTTTTATAGTTGCGGATATTAGCTGGTGGTCACAATAATATGACTCCAATGTGTATTACAGTACATTTAAATATTTTATGCGTTTTTGTTTTTTATAGTTGCATGTTGAAGATAATGAGTTTGCATGTTTAGTAGCACCTTTATAAAACTATTTTTATGTTCATGAAACACAGTTCATAATGGATTTTGGAACAAGGTTGGTTTGAAAACACTATTTTAGAAATGGTGCTATAGAAAATTTTAAAAATGAAGTATACCACTTGAATATTTCGTTTAGTAGCTACTACAAAATTACCAGTAAAATATCCTTAAACATAATTCATAACTACTTGTAGGATAAATAAAATATATTTGTTATTTTACATTAAGTGCCACACAAATATATCTAAAGATACCTGTTTTAGCAATTAAAAAAAATATAGTTGTAAATGTCATTAAAAAATTTCGATGAAATGCTTAAATGGAGTTTGAATGTATTTAAAACATGGTTTATCTCGTGCAAAATAAGAGCAAGTGCCATAGTGCTGGTAGTACAAAAACAAGAGTAAAAAATATATATAATTGTTAAAATTGTTAAAGTATTTTTACCAGTAAAACATCTTTAAACTATAATGTGTAACTGCATGATAAAATAAATGCATTAGTTTTTTAGTTTCAAAAAGAAAGAGAGAGAGAGAGATCGATAGCATACCTAATTCCCTATCTTAAAACTGCAAAACAATATTTGCTTTCGCAAAAACATTTTTAAAGAGAGGAAAATTTTCTTAATCTCTAAAAAATGGTGATTTTAATACCTCGCTTATTCAGGACGAAGATGAAAGGATATACCTTGAGAGAAAAAGAAAAAGAATACGTGATGTGGGCAGCCTATGATTTCCCCTACATAATGCAAGTACTTTACCTGCGAAAGCAGATACTTTTACTTTTCAAAGTGAAATAATGGTATATAAAATCCATGGCACAATGGTTTTAATGTTGAAAATGACACTGACTTTTTACCCTTTCTGTTTGGCAACATGTAATATTATTTTGAAGTACTAAATTCACTTATAGTTCGAGCAAATTAACTTGAGAATACGAGATATTGCTAATATCTATTAAGCAACATGCATATATCCCATTATAATAATATATGCTATTCATCAATTTGGCGTTATTTATACTTTAGAGTGATTTTTTTCCACTTTACCATCATTTTCTTCAATTTGGCATCACTTTTAAAAAGTCGCCGAGTTGGCGGTATGTTGTTGTATTAATCACCAAGTTCGCCACATTTTTAGATAAATGCTGCATATTTAAAAATACTTACTACTGCTCAATTTTATGCAAGATTTTAGATACATTCAATTAAAAAGGAAATATCTAGAAAACGGTTCGAGCTAGCTTTATAAAGTTTATGTCATTCGTTTTAGAATTGAAAATTATGCCAAAACTGTTTATTTATTTAACACTATTCTAGGTCCTGATTTTTGTGACTTTTTCAAAATATAATTCGAAAATTAGGTGTCTTCAGAGAGTTCGATCAAATTTAAAATCAATTTTTTACCTAGTCTCAGTTACTGTTAATTATATTGAAGTTTGATTGATGGAATTAACTTTCGAAACCGTTTATTTCCGTTATGCACTTCTTAATTGCTGCCTCCTTCTCTTTTAATTATTTATATTTCTTCCTTTACAAGTGTTTGGCTATTTATCCCTCCCTCTGAACTCTTTCATTTTATTATCAATAATTTAATGTTTTCTATATTTTTTGTCTCTATTTATTTTAAATCTCATATCTATGCCTATGATTTAATTTTACGAACCAGCTTCCCTTTCCTTATTGGGCAGGCAAGTGACAATTATAGGCCCGTACTAATTTATATATGGTTACTTTTTCCAATTACTAATAACCCACGCTATTGAATTTGGGACATTTTTTCGCATTGGGTGTTATATCTGTGTCTAATTGATGTTCAGTTATATCGTCGTAGATCGTTGATAGTGTTTATTAAGGGATCACTAGCCTTTTTTGCCTGAAGGAGGGGCTTTTAAAGCCCTACTCGACACAATCTCGTCACCTAACTGACACATACTATCGCTTGGTGAACGGTAACAAGCAGTATACACACACACACACACACATATATATATATATATATATATATACATTTTGGCACATACATTTTGGTTTTATATCTTAAACGATAGAAATTTTGGTTATTCACCAAGTTATGCAACACAAAATGCACAAAAAATAGAACATCACTTCATTTTACGAAATAATTTACAGTTATACATTGTTAACCATCCAACCATTTTTACGAAAACCCAATTTTTAACCCATAATTTATAATTAACTTTTTAAAAAGAAACGCGGATTTGCTTTACCCCGCTGTTATATATTCAGTGTCAGAAAATGTAATATATATTTCTTTAACTCAGGATGTAAGGAAATTTAAATTATGTTTCCAAGCATTTTCTTTCAAGATGTGTAAGAAAATAAACTTCATATCTGCAAAATGTTGATCTTGACACCTGCTTTGTTTGGGAAGATGAAAGATGGCACCGAGAGCAAAACATTAAAGACGTATATTAAAATTTGAGTTTTTACTTTATTTCTGAAGGATGCATGTTTGTTAAAAAAATAAATTGCGTCAAAGAGTACTTTAAAGAAAATTAAAAGGACGTCGAGATACACTTCCACCAGTAGTCTGCCACAAATAATTAAATGCAAAATAATTTTAGAATCTCCACTTTCTTCTTCTGATTTAAACTGGTTTGAATATCATCTGTTGAATGCATGGGGTATCTTATTTTCATATTAAACTGAAAAAAATAGAGGTAAAATGTATATTTTACGATTGGGCATATTTATATTTAGGTAAAATGCATTTACAGATTAGGGATGTGCCGGGGTTTCATACAGTTTTTTGAACACTTTTGCTTTATAATATAAAATTTATATATCTAGTAAGATCTCATAGAGTAATAACGTCACGTTAACATTCTACAAGAGTAAATGGGATGATTTAAGAGTGTTTTTCGAAAACAAGTATAATGTTTAATATTGTCTACATATGAAAAGCAGACCATTACAACATATATATCATCATGAAGTAAACTAGTGATATATGTTAAATGTTGCAATTTGACGTCAATACCAAAGCATACTGGTAATAATATCAAAACCAAAGAGGTAATATTGCCATGCAAACAAATTTTGAATAAGGTGGAATAACTGCGTGTAAATGGTATTGTACTTAAATTGCGGATTCGCCTTTTACCAGTTAAGATACAACATGGCATGTTCTCTTCTACCAGAGAACATATTTTTATATCATTTAATAAATTATTAATTTCATTCTTTCAAACTAACATTTGAGGCATGCAATACAATATTTTTAGTCGAACCAACACAAATTTTATGAATATAATCCCTCACATTAAAACCTTCTCACGTCCAGAATTTGGTCATAACAAAAAACTGAACAGTTCCATGTTTGTCATGTTCCATTTCCATGTATTTTTCATTATCCGCTTTTCTTGTTTTCCCCGAAAGTGCTGGTTTTGACTTCTTTCCAGCCATAGACGTGGACAGTCTACTACTTTCGTTACAGATGTTCATCCCTTGCGTGAAAATATACGTGTGCTTAATGTACGTTCTTGTCTTCTAAAATAATAGCATAAACCTAGCTTACCTTTTATAACCGGATTCCCGGGTCCATTATATTCTCTGTCCATTTTATCAAAGTATTTGGTGGTTCTGATTGAAAAATATTAAAATCCTTTTCCTTTTCCATTATTTGTACGAAAACTTACTGATTAGAGTAATTGTCAAAATTATTTTAAAAACATGATTTTTATTTTCCAGCATCAAACCTTTTTATACCTTTAACCAATGACCGGGAACCACTCTGCATTTTCTATGAGAAAAAAAATAGTTCTAATAGAAACATATTGAAATCATTCTAAATCACCTTTATCTGTACGATAACTAATTCGTATAGTTGTCAGGAATGTAGTACAAATTATTATTTTGTTTTGGTGCATTAAACTGTTTTATACCTTGAACCATTGATCGGGTAACTCTCTGCATATTCTAAGAAAAATTGGAAACATTTTCAGAAAGTGAACTAGTGGCAGCTGCTTAACGCAACCCACATGTTGTCACGGAGCATATGAAAAGAAAGGACAGTTACATTCCCAGAAAAATGGTAGTAAAATTCTCAATGAGTAACCGTATAGCCTGGTCATTAAATCAAACGGAAATGTGTGGTCCTTGGCTCAAGTGTTAAATCAATATTCTGGACAAAAAAAATGCTAACAGAGGTATTGTATTATTTTATTATGTGTTTATTTAGGTCTTTGCAATGTTGCTTTCCTTGCCTTTCGCTGACGTCTTTAAAAATATGTTGGCATTTGTTTTGTTGTATGATGCTCATTTTTTGTTATCATACTGATACTGCTATTAGTTGAAAATGTTATTATCTGTAAATGTGATTTCTATTTATTAGGACTTTATATAATTATTAGTACCTTATATGATATTTTTATTGCGATGATTATATTTTTGTTTTATTGTGTTGTTGGATGGGTCGTTTTTGGTTTGGGGAAAATTTACTTTTATTTTGAAATTTTGCTTACTTTCTCTTTAAAAGTTTTGACTTCATTGGTTAGACCATCGGGCCTCTTTCGTAGGTGTTCTTTCACTCCCCCACATCTTTATGTTCCAAACCTAAGGGTAAGTCATGTGGGATTGGTTGCGGAGCTAAAATGATATATATAAAATTACATATTGTGTTGTGTATTGAGTACGACAGTGCCAGTATAGCGACATTTTCGTTACAAACTCGTATAATGTCGTTTCATTTTCGTCACTTTTCTTTTATTGGTTATTCAGTACTTCAAGTGCTAAGATGTTGTTTTAATTCACTAACACTTAGATATAATAGAAATCTAGAGAGTAATGTTTGCAATCGGTGAAAATAGACAGTTGCTGCTTTTTTAGATGTGTCTTCTTATTTCTTAAATAAAGGTCATGAGTTTATAATTTTACTTTAATAAAACGAAATTTTATATTGGCACTTTTACCTTCGTAGCAAACAAAAAAAAACACATTTTATAATTATTTACAGAATGGTATTTTTTTTCTTATATTCCTACTCTTACAACGCAGTTTTCGAGCCACCCAGGCGGTGAAGTGAATAGCGTCTCCGACTGCTGTATAGTGGGCTTGGGTTCGAATCCCGAGTAAGGCATGAGTGTTTTCTTGAGGATGAAGTCAGTCTTTCGCCTTCTGTGTCCTCGCCAAATGTGAAGCTGCCCCCCCCCCCAGACCTTCGTCAGTGATGCTTGTTTGTGTTAATAAAAACTTTGTGATCTCGTCTTGTGTCATTCTTTGTCCTTCTTCTGGCATCACTGATCCTGTTTGTGGTTCGACCGAAACAGGAGGTTATGAGCAACAACAACAACAATGCAGTTTTCTAAGAGAACATGTTTTTCTTAATCTCAAATTTTGATAAAATATTCATTCCTAAAAAAATACTTTTCGTTCGCATAAAAGTATTTCATCTCCAGAATTTGTTGAGCTGCATTGATGCCTGCTTCATAAAAAAAGTTAAAAGAAAAAAATTGAGGCAGAAGTGAGATTATTTCAAAACAGTCTATGTTTACGGAGAGATGAAACATAGATTTCATATCTTCTCTATAGAAATGTAAGATGCTCCAGATAATTGTCTGCTGATATTTTGTCGGGAATAAATCCTCTTCATGTTTCTATTTTTTTCACTATATGCTTGAAGTCTTCTGTGTTAAGAACATTCAAATTACTCCAATGTATTAGTTAAACTTCGATTATAAAAGTAAGATATTGGAAAAACAAAATTAAAAGAGATTAAATTAATGAAGAAAACAATTAATATATCATGTAATCATACGGTTGAGATAGTTTCATTTTCAAGTTATGACTTGGCGACAAGACGACGCCTAAATTTATAATGCACACATAATTTAGCAATTTATTTATGAGCATTAAATAAAGCATAGAATATTTATTCAAGAGTAATAAATGAAACATAGCAGCATGAAAGGTACTACAATGGAGCAAGCAAGCCCTTGAGACATCACAAAATAACCAATGAAAACCAATGTAGACCACGCCCAGATGGGTGTTTGTAGTGCTGGATATCGTATTGTAATAACCCTATGGAGAAATAATGTAAAATGTCCTTCAAAGTATGTCATGAAATTCGCACCCTTTCTATACGACCAATGGTTCCGTTGGGATGGTCGATGAAGTTTGAAACGTCAAGCAGCAGATGCGGTAGTAATACAAAGTTAAATAGAATGTTTCGTAAAATATACTTCCAACTTCATACAAAAGTTCAATTTAGATAAACAGTTACAAAGATAAGCTGTGCTTGGGATTAAAGTTGTTAAAAATAATTTTTCACATTAGTTTTAAAGAAACTTGCTTGAAGGAATTGTTAGTAAGTTGCGGTTTAAGTTACAAAGTGTTCAGTAAAATATTGTATTCTCCTGCAAACTTTAGTATCAATTTAAGACGAAAACCGCGTACTCGTAACCGCTAATAATCTCCTAGAAAGCTATGGATCGATAAAACTAAAGATCACGATAATATTTAGAGTTTCCAGTGCGTGAAATTTGTTCCAGGTAATACTCTTATCTTGCAGTTTAGCTTATAATTTGTTCTGAAGCTGGCTAACGGGTTTAACCATTAGAATGTAATAATTGATAGTAACGAGGCTAGAACTTTAGGCTTACTGTGATAACGATGCCTAGCAAAGATATATGATCAATTACCTATCCCTTTAAAGTACATAATTTGTTAAAGTGAAAGGATTGTGATAATTGTGAAATGATTGAAATTCGACTCTTGAATTTTGATGAATTTATAAGATTTGATAGTCCATGAATAAAAATATACCATTGTTATACAATATACGTACGGCTGTCTGTGAGACTGTGCATACATTTAATATCACACAAAGTGGGAATATGGGTAGGAATTTGGTATGACTATTTCATACGATGGACGCCAGATATTTAGTAACTTTCTGAATAAAAATATAACATTTAATATATTTTTTTATTTTTATTTATTTTATTTTTTTAGATGGGGATGTATCTTTTAGAAATTGCAACTTCAAGAAAGAATCATGCTATTCAAATGAATTTTCTATCATGGAATGTCCATGTTACACCAAATACCAGATTGCATTTGCAGAGTTATACAAGAAGTTTTCGCTCCCAAATTCAATATTGTATGAAGTCAATACGAACAGTAATAACAGCTTTCTTACCTGGGGAATAATCTGCGAAGCAAATTCTATGTGAATACAAGCTTATCTGTGGTAGATGGTGGAGGTTCTTAACAGTGTGGTTGCTTAGCCACTATGCCCTAAGCATGATAAATCGGCGCCGTGGCTGGTTAATGTTCAGACTAGAGAGAATTGATATCGACTGTACACATAATAGGTCTTGGAAATTCCTGGCTGCCTGTGAGAATCACTGTCCTGCTAGAATAAATCTGACTGCGCAGTTGTAGACTTCGGAAAAATCTGAATGAAGTATGTCACTTCTGACTGTAAGACATATCTCATATACCCCTGAATGTTAAGGGTTCACAGAATTCCTATCAGTAGAGATTACAAATGCAACCCAATGAAAAAACAAATTGAAAAACTTTAGTTGGGCTGGTAGCTAAATGCTGCCGTTAAACTTAATGTATTCGAATATGTATGTGGCCATCATGGTGTACAAATTTGATTCATAACGCGTCAAAAAGGCTGTTAGAAATCCGTTTGCCAATTTCTATGTTTGATACACCATTTCAGCTTGTAAGGTTTGTGGATGAGTTGTATGAAATTCACACAAATGATTGACCAATCATATGTTATACACAAGGTTGCGATTGATGTCTAAAGAAAAAAGCCTGGCATGAGACCGTGATCCACTGCTGTGCTGATATTGTATATTGTTACGAACCGTATCCTCTAGAATCGTGGGTGTATACACAGGATACAAGAATGAATCCAAGTTTCTGAATATCTGAATAACTTACATTTATTAATAAGCACAAAGTAAACAGGGACAATATACAATCAAACAACACTTAAATGCTCCACTAATTTCACAAAATAAGCGACAATATTCACAATATACTGGTGGAAATAATTTCACGAAACAAAAATTACTATTCTCAAAACATTGACAAATATCACAGGTCACTGTAGTTCGTATATTGTCAACTCATCGACTCTCCTGCAACGGAGGGTGAGTTTTTTTATAGTATCTCCATAGAAACTTCTGGAAATATCTATATCTCAAAGAATAATCGATCTACTGAGAAGTTTCTGAAGCATTCCGAAAGTTGTCAAATTGACGATAAATCGCCAAATCTGGAAACCCTTCTTCTAACTGGGAAATCCTGGGCTCATGTCATGCTGAAATCATGCACTGTATTTATTTCGTCTAGCCTTCTAAAGAGACGACAGAGGAGGAGCCAAAAGGAACATCGCGCGTTCACAACAGTATGTAGCTATGTTATTGGTCACTGCCATGTTGTAAAGGTGTCAGTTAACCAGTGCAGTTGAATGATTTTGGGATTCACTTCCCTGATTTCTATGCACCTGAATCTCATCTGTCAATTGACATCCCGTTTGCTTCACTATATTGCCCTAATGTCCGGATAGAGTGAGAATTTTGAGGTAAGAAAATCTAACTGTTCTCATTCCATCAATTATTATTTGCTTAAACTACACCATTTGCTCATAATGAAATATTCTTTGGTTACAAGTCATAGTAAGACACAGCAAACACCCTTTCGACTAAATAGCAGCTCTTCACTGACTGAAACGCCTTGCTTGCGCTACATACTTATACCCGAGACAAAAAGTTCAGAAGACGCTGCTCTTACTTATTCGTAAAAATACGTTTTTTTATTTAGTGACAGTGCCATCATATATAGAACTGAAGTAGACACTAATGTCGAGAAAATTTAATTTCCACCTTTACATTTTGTCTCAGTCCACTATTTTGACTTCAGAGAGACAGAATAAATTAATTCCACTACCCTCTGTAAATACATTATTTCTTGTATGTAACATGCTCCTCTATCCAAAACGTTTCCCATGCTGGGAGTACGGTACAATATCCCTGCCCAGAGTGGGGAGGTGGTTAAAAACACTGGTGTGGCCGTCGTACCAGTCCTGTTTGCGAGGCATGGATTACCAGTGGTACAATTATTGTACTCCTGTAGTTAGATGGTTACATTGTAATAGAAAACATTGTAAATAATTTAATATATGAAAATCAAGATGGCTTTATTACAAAAAAAAATTAATTTTTCATGGCATAATTACATTTTTGCATCATAAAATTAAAAATTCCATATATACAAATCTATAGGAAAATATTTATTTTAAAAACAGATAAATGTTATTATGAATAAAAAACATCATTGATAGGCATTGAGTCTTCAATATATAGTCTATTACGAGCTTATGCTACTCATCTATACCTAATTTTTGTGGTAAATAACTTCTTAAAACGCACTATCATTGCTGGTAACAACATATATGAACATATTTCGTGCTCATTATGCACTCGTCAGCGTAGAAAAACCAATATCTGAAACTTTTAAAAGATAAACACATTTAAAATCAAACTACCTTGCTTAGATATATTATCTGCATACCTTACGCACATAGCAATGCCGTCTTGTTTACTTTGAGATGGTTATTGCTATGGAGATAATTAATGAAAGATTAGAATGATGACAAAATCTGAATCACTTTTGCAGATTCTATAAAATACATGAGTGAATATATATTTTTTTTAAATTGGAGGTGACATATCTATAATTGAAAATCGAAATTCTTTTTAAGAACCCCATTCCACGCCATAATATATTGCTGAATATATATCAGTCGTATCATTCTGTGAATTATTTTATATATTCCTATATTATACATGGAATAATCCGTGGGAGTATTTTATTGCCTTATCAAATCCCTTATTGCCTCTATATCTAGTTTTTCTAAAGAACATGTTCGTAACCACTCGTACCACATTCCTCCTAATAATTTAAAAATGAAATATATAATAAGTCATGTAATACTAATTCTAAAGTCGGTTGTTGGGCACCAAAGGTTTGGCAACTTGTTGGTTGTTGGGTAATTGTGTGTAACATACCTATGTTTTCACCTAAGTTAGATCTATAACGGCAAGCAATGATAACATAATCATGTTTAATGATAATTTGTATGAATTATTAGTCACAAGTTTTCAATCCTAATGAAATCTCCAATTCTTTAATCATGGGTTTATTAAAAATCACCCTTTCTGAAATTAATGAGTGTAGGCATACAATTGCAAATTGTTAATTTTATAGACAGTACTTAAAGTTAAAACATGTAAAATTATTCCTACCGTACCAAACTCTAGGGTCTGAACAAGTACTTCTTCTGATGGAGGACCCGCACCCTTGCTGTTGAACGCTTGTACGATGACTCTGTACTTGGTATTTTTATTCAACTCAGTTATTTCACATTCTAGAAGGGCTCCTTGAGAAGTTTCAAGTGTTTTGTATGCAAACTGGTCGACAGATCTGCCTTTGTAACCAACGTAGTATCCATCAATTGGCGAAAAGCTGTCCCCGTTCAAAGGTGTCTACAAAGAAAGAAATAACAAATAATAAGCAATTTTTATGTGTTCCTGATGTCAATCCCGTGAACTTTCATGCACTTTTTATTAAAAAGTTATAAGAGAGTGCCAGTTTGTCTCGTCGGCACTTTGCAAAAAAACACCAGAAACATTCAAGAAATTGGGTTCTGCTTTTCCCATTGATTAGACATACATTTTATTATTATTTATAATCATGTAAGTATTGCTTACCTTCTATAAAAAATTTGTATATAAACAGGAAATGTATTGCAAATGAAATATAGTTTGTAATTTTCTACCGAACGAATGGGAGCAGAGAATGACATGAACTATTCGAATAATGTTAAAAAATATATATAGAGGATACGAATTAAAAGAAAATAACTGATACTTCAGGACAGTGATGCCTTACTAGGGTTCCATGGAACCCTATAGCACCACGAGGGGTACCGCGAGAAATTTCAAAAGCTCGTTAAAAAGTACAACTTGGGATATGCTTAGTTATTGAGTAAAATAATTTAAACTATTATGCTTTTAGTATGATCGATTAATAAAATAAAAAAGCATTTTGAAAATTGGACTAATTAGATATTCTCGTGATACTCAAACTCTAAACAGCGAGAAATGTGCTTGGAGTGAGACATTTTTTAAGAGACTAATTTTTGTACGGGCAATTTATTCAGTTGCCATTAATGAACATGAACAGAACTCCCATCAAGTACTCATAGGGTGGTCAGATAAATATTTTGAAAAAAATAAAAAGTAAACAAAGCATTAATAATAGAAAAATATCAACCAGGAACCCTAGGACTCTGCCAACTTGTACTAAGAGCTCTGCAAGAATTTTCAAAATTTGTAAATCATTTGGCATTAATGAACATTACCAGCACTCCAATTAACTAATCATAGGGTTGCCAAATAAAAACTGTGAAAAAATAGTAGTGAAATGCCAAACACATTGAGGCATATTACTCTTAATTGCATTACATGAAATTACGAATCTATCATAAAACAGTAAATTGTTACTTGCATCTTGTTAATAGTTTTATGAAAAACAATTATATTAACATGAAATCCTTACCAAACACATACACACTGTTTGTTTCTATGTAATACGCCAGATGTACAGCAAAAATGTTTCTAATTTTATTATTAACAGTAATTAATAAATAAAATTGATCAACAAATACTATTTTAATATTTTAATAAAAAAATGAGTAGATAATCATTTATGAACTCTACTGCTTTACATGTCTATTGTATATTTTAACCCTGAGGAATCTCATGTCAGCAAAGTAGGGATTCTGCGATATTTTGCAAAATCTATTAAGGATTCATCAAGATTTTACGAAATATCTCAAGGGCTCCACCAAGAAAAACAGTTCAGGAATCACTGTTTTAACAACTGTAGTATCATGTGTAAGCGCTTAGAGAGTACGGATCTTTCATATACAGTATATTGTACACATGAATTGGATATTTTTGTAGCTAATATTTCGAATTTGGCCACACCCGGTTGTTTACTCAAATGCAAAGATGATATAAATCTTTAACTGTAATAGTATTTGTGGGAAAATTTGGGAGAATTTGCATATTGAAAACTGTAATAAGAAATATAATCTGTATAATACTTGTCTAGCGTGTTTTTATCTTTCTAGATACACTGAAAGCTCTCTAAAAACCTAAAAGGCTAAATTTTTGAACACCTTCCAAAAGTCATTCTCTGAGAGCAGAAAAACTGAAAATGTACACATTTGTAGCATCGGCCATAGGACAGAACGTACCAAAAGTCGAATATTCACCCCCCCCCCCTCATAGAACGATAAATTGAAGTATATCGCTCAAAATAATTTCCAGACCCCCCCCCCCTCCCTCATAAACTATCCGTTAAGCTGGAAAGCTAAAATTATTCACACTTATTACTTCGTCCCTTGGACAGCACTTAATCGAGATATTCGTCATATTTTGATTAAGATGATTATTTGCGACGATACGCACCATTGGTATGCAAAATAAATATGAATAGAAAAATTGTTTAACCTTGATTTTTTTAATGTGTATTATTTTCGCTGTCTTTGACAGGCTAAAATACTAGCATTATATAAAATGAATAATTTAAATAAAAATGCAATGAATGAACTGCAATCTGAAAGCAAGTAGATACTGGCCATTAACGCATGCGAAAAATAATTTACTAAATATCTAAACATAAAAAATTTCATTTTATTCATAGGAATGTAAACTTAAAATAATATATCAAAAACTTGAGCTTACTTTCCATGACACTTGTATTGTTTTGGAACTGGTAGCAATGGCTCGAACTTCTCTTGGAGGTCCATTTGGAGCTGCAATAAATAACAATATTAATATAAGTATGTACATTACCACAATGCTTTTTTATTGAATCTAGACACCTAATAATAAACGGATTATACATAGCAAGTCAAAACTCCAACCTTTGGCTCATGTGCACATGGTTCATATAAAGCGCGTTGCTAGACCAGTGATTCCTAACCGCTTTTTCTCAGCGTAACTCTTTAAATTTTGCGTGAAAGTTCACGGAACCCCTTCTTGGCTGACACACGGTTGGAAATATAAGTTATAAAATAATATAAAGCAGTAGAGTTCATAAGATTTAATCATATGTTCAATAAAATATTAAAATAATATGTATTGTTCATTTCTATTTATTAATTGCTGTTAATAATAATATTAGATACATTTTTGCTTTACATATGGCTTACTAGATACACGCAAAAAGTGTGTATATATATGTAAGGATTTTTTGTTAATGTAATTGTTTTTAATAAAATTATTTACAAAATACAAGTTACAATTTACTGGTTTATGATAGATTGGCATTTTTATGTGATGCAATTAAGAACAATATAAATCAACGTATTTGGCATATCACTAATTTTTTAACACATTTTATTTTTTCAATCCTATGAGTAGTTTATGGGCATGCTGGCAATGTTCATTAATGCCAAATGCTTTACAAGTTTTTGAAAATTATTTCAGAATTCCTAGCACCAGCTTGCAGAGCCAAAGGGTTCCTGGTTGAGAATCACTTTGCAATTCACATTTTTCTTTTCGAAATTGCCTTCCGACCGTTATAATTTCTTTGCTAAGGGCGCTGAAATCACCTATTTTATCGATCATTCATTTTACTATAGATGTAACTGTACACCTATAAACATACCCTTAAAAAGCGATTGGGGTGTTTAAGGGTTTACTTAGGAACTTTGTATATGGATTACCACATTATGTATTATTCAGTCTATAGACCTAATAGCAAAATGATTAATCATAAAAATACCCAACTCCATTCTATGACCCACATAAAAGTTCACAATTATGAAATGCATTGCGTCGCAGAAATATTTTTATCAAGCATTCATTTTACTATAGATAGATGTAACTGTACACCTATAAAAACATCCTTACAAAGCGATGGGGGTGTTTAAGAGTTTACTTAGAAACTTTGTATATGGATTACCACATTATTTAATTCAGTCTATAGAACTAATAGCAAAATTATTAATCATAGAAAAATCCAACTCCATTCTATGACTCACATAACAGTTCACGATTACGAAGCGCATTGCGTCGTAGAAATGTATCTTTCCTTATACACGGTAATTCTAAACTACCTAAGCAAAATTTAATCAGAGATAGGGAATAAAGTTTAATGGGGGATAGAAAATACTAGAATAAACTTTCTTCATTAATTAATGTATGTCCGCAGTCGGCACCTCTTTTGCACTAGAGGACGCTTTGGGGTGACGTGATAATTGGCTATGTTTCGTCATCATCATTTGTAACGCTGACTTTGTATAACATGGAGCATTTCCCGTATGATAAGATGTCCGAGACGCATCTAGCGAATAAAGATGCCGATCGAAACAAAATAGTTGCTGTACGATTATTTATGCAACCATACAGCAGCTTTACCGTTTCAATTGGCAGCACCATACCATAGATCAGCGTATTTCAAACTGTGTTTCGCGGAACCCTTAGGGCTCTACGACGTGACATTTTAGTAGAATTTTCGTAAAAATGAAAATATGAGTAAAATTTAAATGCTTAGTTTGGACGACAAAAGGAATATTTTTTTTAATTTTGGGGTTCCGCCAGCAAATTAAATTTAAAAAAGAATACCGCTACCAAAAATGTTTAAAAAGTACCTTGCAGCAAAACAATTAAATCGAAGTATAACATTTCAACACCAAGAATAACACGCTTGCATTATTACTTACACACAATTTCAGTAATAAAATATCAACCCTTTTCAATTAATAGGAGCAACATGAGGTATATTCATTAAATATTACTACATGCAAAAGCTCATGAAAAACTCACATGAGTAAATATCATTTATGTGCGAGCAAGAAAGAGGGATACCATATATCTTTGGCTCGAACGTAAAATATTACGGTGATTAGTTTACAATTCCATAAAAAGTTCGATTACAGTTTGATGTCTTGTGTTTCCACAATTCATAAAAAACACGGAATACAGAAAAAAAATACATTTATGTACCAAATACAGTGCAAATAGTATTTACCTTCACCTTCGGTAACCACAGAAAGAAGCTCACTGAAATCTCCACTCCCAATTTCATTATCAGCTTTGATTCGAATGTGGTAAGCCATGTGGGGTGTGAGTCCTTGCAAAGTGTATATGTTCTCCGTTGGCTCTACTATCGTCACTTTTGCTACAGACCATGGCTCTGAAACACCATAATAATATAAGTTATAGGGGATGGTTTTCCTGAATGTACCCCAAATGTTTTCATTTTTATGTATTCCAAAAAAGTGTTATATATACCAAAAAAAAATGCGTAGCAATTCCAGCGAATCTAAAATAAAACATAATAATAAGATATTTTTCTTTCGTTATTATTAATTTGTCAAAGGTTTTAATGTTGTTGAGATCCAGACCATCCGACCTACCAAAAAGGTGTAAGGTAACTGTTTGGACGGCCGGGAAGAGCCACCCAATTTAGACCGGAACCCAGTGGGATCGTCCTCTGCGTACTCCGGATCGTACTCCACGTGAACACGGCGGCAGTTTTGGCAGCGGAGGGAATCGAACCTGGGACTACCAAGTGCAATTCCCGCGCGCTCTCCACTGGACTACCGCGCCCGATAGGTTTTAATGTGAAACAATTATGAAAAACCAGGTATTTATATTAAATTTAGATATTATTATCCTACTATTTATCTTATTGATCTTTATAATAAAATGTAACAAAATTTTATAATAAAATATAACAAAATTCTTAAGTTTTAAATTTGTATACAATGCTACCCAAGGGGACTTTAAAAAATGTCCAGGAGATCATTTATTTAAAGAGCAAGGGTAATGTATTAAACTATAACATTAAGGTAAGTGCAGAAATACGTAGCAACGTTTTAAAAAGTAATAAGAAGGAATGCTTTAGAACACTTAAAAATAAAAATAAATATACTAAATTAATATCATTAAAATACATAGAACTTACATAGCCTTACATTTTAAGTCTGTTTAATAATATTTTTAAATTTATACCAAAGCTATCAATTTGTAATTTTGTAAATTATATGAATTCCTTCTGATAACTACACGAAGGGTTTTCAACCTCAAAAACAATTGGATTCTTACACGATCGTGGATGACACAAATGAGATTATACTCTACTAAACTAATGTGACTCAGTTAGTTTCAACCAATTGCTTCTCTGCTTGGCTTAAGGGAAATTTCCTGCAGCGTAAATGTTGGGCGTGCACAGTTGTTGTCGTTGTACATCAATTGATTTACGTTTTCCTCAATTATTCCCCTATTCATTACATATTTTACCTGCCGGAATACCGACACGTTAGATATGTGGCTCCGTAAGTTCTTCCGAGGGATTAATGGTAGGGGACGGAAGGTACGATTTCTGTGAATGTCGTACTCCATTGGGTTCTAGTCTAAATTATGTTGAACTTCCAGGTCGTCTAAACAGATACCTTACACTTTTTGGTAGGTCGGACGGTCTGGGTCGAAGACTAAGAAGCAGGAGACCGGGAATGTTTTGTTTTCAAAACAAACGATTTGGAAATTGAGTGCTGTCCTTTATATTTGTATTATTTAAGCAGCAGATGCTTATTTAGAACCACCCGGACCATGCCGAGTAATTCGTTCTGTTTAACAATACTTCAAATTTTGTATTTAGAAATGCTAATTCCATGATTTAGAAAATTGCAAAATATGAATTCTTTAGGAGTTTTGGAATATCTACCGCTCTAATAATATTCTGTTACATTATTTTGTTCCATATTTTTCCTCTACATCGCTCGAAAAATTTGCAAACACCCTGTAGAGTAACATTACGGTTATCATATAAAGCTATTGTCTCTATATAAATGAAATTTAAAAATAAAATTGTCTGTATAAACCCCACTTACTTTTTAATAAATGAAGTCTAAATAGACTGTGTATTAGCAATATATTTTCTCTAACCTTGTATAAGCAGAAATAAATATTTTCTAAAATTAGAGAAGCAGCCAACTTTCAAATAACTTCTATTGAAAACAAATACTTTCTGGAACAAACTTTAATGCATGCATTATTTATTTTTATTTCTGTAAGCAATTGCTATTTCACGTGACTCTCAGTTAAATAGAATTATTTTAATTATTTCTCGCTTATTCTATATTACTTTTATCCAAAATTCTTTCCAAGGTATTAATCTTAAATAACGAGCAAAAGGAATTTTACTTAATTTCGATCCTGATAATAAATTTAATTTGTAGGAAGATTATATTATGATTAAAACTCAAAACACATATTTTATTAAAACGGATTTCAGTTTTTTAAAATGGGAATCTGTTTAGTTTTATCATAGGTCATTAGTTTGTAGATTCAAAAGACGGATATCGCGTTAAAAAATAGGTGTTATAAAATGTGTTAGCTTAATTTAATTCGATTATCGGTGTATGCTAACATATTAAATCATGATATATGGAAATGTTACATTTAAATAAATAGATGTGCACAAATCTGTCTTTCCCTACTTAAGAATTAATTTATCGCAAGGTAGCAATAACATAAATTCAAACTTCTGCATGAATCCATCTTGCTAAAACTAAATTGTTTTTTTTATTTAAATGATTCAAATAGCAACACCGTATTCCAAAAAAATGTTTGATTTTCTTTCCAGAGATATCGCGTTTCATGTATGTAGAAATAAAATACCAAATATTTTTATAATGGTACATGATTACTCTTAAAAATGCCTTATGTATTCCTAGTTAAATGTATATGAAAAGTATGATCTGATTTGATAATAGTAACCGACTGTATACATTTTTTCCCATTTTAGATAGAAATCGCTCATCTCGAGAACAACACATGCTAATGTTTTGTAAGTAGTGTCATTCGATCTTTAATAAAATTATTATAAAATGTGACTACTGTATTACTATAATAATTTGTAATTTAATTATGTCATACATATTTTTGTTTTATTTTTAATTCTGTTTGAGAAAATTCGAAGTCCTTCCTTGAAAATCCACAAATCTTAGACGTTCAGTGAAGTAATCACTTCGATTTTCGATTTTTCACACTTTTTATCGATTACTTGAATTCATTCAAGGAATATCGTACCCACAGAGTAGATGATAGATAATCATACAAACACGCAGACACCATTGCAATACAGTTACTTAGTTTATTCACTGATTCTTAAACAATTTATATTAACGAAGGGGGGATTCTTGACCCCTTATTAGGGTTCTTGACTCCTTCGCAATATGTCCCCTTAAATGTGTTATTTATTGTAGTGACCTAAAAGGTGGTGCCATATTGCAAATATAGTAGATTGATTGGAACATCAAACATCATGTCATCGTTTTTAAATTAATTTTATGTGAAGTTAACTTCTCGGTCTCATTTGTTACTAAAGTGTTTAGGGTCGATATCATAAAAACTCAAGTTCGAGTTCTATAATCAATACATAATATTCGATATGTATTAGGATAGCAAACGCTTATAAATTATGTTTCATAATTAATTTATTTGTTACTGTAATATATTTTTATTTCAGCACACCGCATGCTCACGGCACAAATAAACTGAATGTCAAACAGGGCTGTATAAATTCTATTTGTACATAAGAGCTAAGACAATAAGCACCAATCTCGTATTCGGTTTATTAATTTGTGATAATTCGACTCTTAATTTATAACAGATAACAAAGAAGGGAAAAAATATCAAATATTATATTCGCCCCCCCCTTTCATTTGTAGAAGTTGGGAAGTAAACAAAAACCTGGATACATAACTGATAACGTAAACCAACATGACTACTTATTTTTGTGGGTTTTTTAAAACGGCATACATGTTAAATTATTGTGATAATTTCTAAATATGTCAGTCACATGTCCATTAAAGATTAGGAAAAATTGTATTGTGGATTAAATTGTACAATTCTGAATATTACCATAGATGCGGCATATGTGAGTATAATGGAGCTCGTGTTCAGAATAACTCTGTGAAAATTTCATAAAACTTAAATTTTGGAAATCTTTATATTATCATGATTATTACTTCGAAAGACAAGGGTGGTCCTTCCGAAGAATTATCTCACAGGCAATCATTGTCGTTGCAGTTTTTTCGATATCTTACACCCAATGTCTTAGGGTCCTTCTTCGTCAACCTAACTATCTAGTTAGAGTATTTTATTGATGTTTTACCCATTGACGTAGAACAAAAAGTTTCTCTGTTCAATCGTATAGGACTTATTTCATAACATACTTGAAGGACAAAGATGCTGATATAAAATGTGCAGTTCAAGATGACACATTTGGCAGTGAATTAACAATTGTTAAATTAGCACTATATGTTTGTTGGGTTCCATTTGATTTTGAGAAGCACTTAATTTAGGTTCAGCATTTTACGGATACCGATCTATACCCATAATTTCTACCCATTCGACAGATCGTACAAATAGATTGATACCCCTAACAGTAAGTTCGTTCTAACTAAACACCCTAAGATAATGGCACAGTGCATTTGAAAGCACATGCCACGAAAAATGAAGCACGTGCTTAAAAATACATGCAAAAGCTGCAAAACAATATTGACCAAACATACTTGCCTACAATTTTGTGGCATTATTGAAATTTTGTAATATTGCTAATATCACTCATGTCGCTATATATTTTCGTAATGTATGAAATATATACCGTATATTTCCTTTACAACTGACTTTTGTATTTCAATAGTACACTAAGAAAACCATTGTTGCAAACCAAGACCACTCGACTGACCCAAAGGATTTCCAGAAGCTCTCTGTTTGAGTGGCCGGAAGAAAACCATTGTTGTTGTTGAAACCCAGACCGTCCGACCTACCAGAAAGGTGTTATGTAATACTTCCAATATAGAGCCATTTTTATGAATTAAAATAAATATTGATCCGATTATTGCTAAAATTAGTAGTATACACACATTTCCATATATTTTGATATTCCTATTTCGAATTGATACCTAGTTACAAAATTTCATATACGAGTATCTCATAGATACGTTATGCATAATAACTAATAAAATGAAGTGAATATATACGCCTCACGTTATGTATGCTTACCCTTCGAAGTTTTGTATTCAATTACGTATTTCGTGATGGGACTGTTTCCACTGTAAGGCGCCGTCCAAGCAATCGATATAGACCGACTCCCTTTGTTAGTCGCATCTACAGCCGGAGGCTTATCCGGCGGCTCTGCACACAAAGAAAAAGCAAGAATAAATCGCTTATTTATCTTTATCATAGAAAAAATGTTTGTACGTTATAAATAATTTTTTGCAGATTATTTTCACTTCTTGAATATTAATATTTTGGTATCGTATGCAGTATTATACATGATATCTATATAAAATATAGTATATAAAATGTTGTAAAAGATTTTGCAGATATATATATATATATATATATATATATATACATATATATATATATATATATATATATTTATATACATATATATATATATATACATATATATATATATATATATATATATATTTATATACATATATATATATATATATATATATATATATATATATATATATATATATATATATATATATGTATATATATATATATACAAGGTTGGATAAAAATGCTTACAAGGCAGGCTTACTTGTCGGATATGATTTACTGATATCATGACGTGAAACCAGAAATAGATCTCACACTTTGGTGAGACAGTTTTGTGTACAGTATTTATTGTGTCTGAAGCGGCAAACAATACTTTCAGTCTGAATGACGCCAGGTTTTACAGCATGTGAACCCAAAGGTCAGATAAAACCATAAACCAGGAGTGTCAAGACAGAGGGGGCCGAACGAACGCTTACGAAAATGGAAGTAACGACATTCGATAAAAGATTAATCAATAGAAAAGGTGCTTGGTGCGTTACTATGAATGTTACAAATGAAAGAAAAGGGGGAGTAACAACCCCGAGGAAAAAAAGCCACAACCTGTGACTTAAGAAGGACACTTGTAGAATATACTAGAATAGGTGTTCGACATGATGACTTGATATACGAGTTCGAGATTCGGTCAATAAGAAAAATGACTTAGAAAATATAGCACGACGACTAGAGATGTAGAGTGTTCCGTAGATGTTCCAAAATAATGGCTAGATCTATTGATGTGTGCAGTGCAAATCAGAAGTACGAGACGGAGCCAAACACCCTGAGTTATAGCCGGTACAAGTTACTGATGCAAGCATTACGGTCTATGTTCAAAACAGACTTGAAGGTATTTGCCCATTGAAAAACCAGGTCTAATGTATATTTTAGGCAATTTCAGTGGTCTCACATGGTCCCTCCGCCGAAATAATTAATAAGAAGATTAATTTTTGTAATTAAATAATTAAGTATTTTATGTTGTTAATAAATTTTTTATTGTTAAAGTTAAAATGGTGTGATCCATTTAGTACTATATTAATTAATTATTTCTTTACAGAACTCGCGCGAAAGGTAAATAATTGGAGGGAAAATATTAGCGGCACATAATGCAATGTACTACAACAATAAAGGAGTCCACTATGTACAAATTTTCGGCCATGATAAGAGATAGATGTGTTAATGATATTTAAGATAAATTCCTAACTTTTAGTTATAGTTACCACAATTACACACAACCACCTTCCACCGGTCGTCCAAATCGTTACTCAAGTCCTCTGGACGAGTCGGACGGCCTGGGGTTTCCACAACCACCTTCCAAGAACTCCTCTTCTTCAGCTACGAACTTCTTCTGCCAGTGCGAGTACAGCTGCTAAAAACAAGCCTGGAAGCCTTTGGACGAGATGGTCTTCAGTTCAGCCGTCGCAGCTTCCTCAAGCTCAGATGCACTCTTGAAATGGCGTCCTTTGAGTTCATTTTTGAGACGGGGGAACAGGTAAAAATCGCGTGGGTCGAAATCGGGTGAGTAGGAAAGGCGTGGAAGGGTTGATGTTACATGTTTGGCCAGTGCGGACTGCACCATGAGAGACCGATGAGCGGGGGCATTGTCATATTGCAGCACACAATCCTTGGTTTTCCAGATTTCTGGGCGTTTCCGGAGAACAGCATCATGGAGACGAGCCAGGATCTGTATGTAACTCTCCTTGTTCACTGTTTACACTTCCGGTATGAACTCGGAATGCACCAAGCCCTTCTGGTCAAAAAGCACCTCCAGCATTACTTTCCCCTTTGAATGGTCCAAACGGAACTTTTTTGATTTCGGCGACGATGGTGATTTCCATTGTGAGGACAGCCGTTTCGTTTGTGGGTCGTACACAACAAACACCACGTCACATCACCGGTGATAATTTTTAAAGGAATGTAGAATCTTGGTGAGAAACGTCAATCAGTTCTCCACAGATCCGCATGTGCTCATCACACTGATCTTCGGTTAGCATTTTTGGTACAATGCGTTGGCACACACGATGCATGTTCAGTTTGTCCGTCAGGATAGCTTGTCAACTCCCGTACGAAATTATTGCTTTTTCAGTAATGACATTGATGGTTTGGCGTCGGTCGGCACGCACAATTTCCGCCAACTTTCGAGTGTTGTCTTCCGTAATTGATGTTGACGGCCTTCCTGTCCGCAGATTGCCTTCACGGATTCACGAACGGCTGTGAATCGAGAGAGCCATGAAAACACCCTCGCACGGCACATTGCTCTCTCATCGTACACCTGCTTCAACATGTGCAATGTTTCTGTCCGCGATTTCCCCAAACGCTGGCAGAATTTGATTCTTCAAGTGACTTTTTCGTTTTCGACGAAAGCGAACTACTACAGTTCACTGACACTCCTTGTCTTAAAAATCCCTGCACTGCGGAACTGTGTCTCCCTTTTCACATCTAGCGTCACATGTGCCTCTACGCCACGGTAAAGTAGCACCGCTCTCCTCCGATCAGGGTTGGAGATATCAGCACAGTCTCCGAACTTTTGATCAATATTTGAATGGTTGAAACAGGGATATAAATGATATGGGAAGACAGAAATGGTACATGGTTATGAAGAATTTGTTTAAGCTAAAGGTTAGAGATCAATCCTTATATGGATTTTAAAAAGTTCAAGACAAGGTAACACGTACTTGTGGTAAGGGTTTTATAGTCCTTGTATTCATGTGAGAAATGGTATTGATTACTAGGAAAAGAGAAATAGAATACACATTGAAGTATGGTGTTTGGTTAACAGACAGTCCTTTGAATGAATAGATAATAGGTTCTTCATGTGCATCTTTCAATGGGTTTTGTTGTTTATAATAGGTGATTGTTGTTGGTAATAAGGCCATCCAAAGTAAACGTATCCGCTTCCGGGAGTGTTTCCATGGCATGAAGCATGCTCAACCGGGGAATGGGGGCTCACAACTCACCCCGGCCAATTGGTGGTACTTTTCATTGTTTTTATTCAATTTTTACTTTCATGTGTTTTACACTTTCTGTGAATTTTCGAATCCGATAAAGCATGTTCAATCGGAGAGTGGGGGTCACAACTCCCCCCGGCCAATTGGTGGTACTTTCCATTGTTTGCATTCAAATTTTACTTTCATGTATTTTACACTTTCTGAGAATTTTCGAATTTTCTGTGAATTTTTGAAAGCATATAACTAGTACACAAGGAGTATCCCTAAGCAAAGCAGAAAAATCACAAAAATGCGAGACTATTTCTCACAATAGAAAATCACTCGCAAAAAATGAAAACAAGTTCAAACACTACCTTGAAACACCAAAAACCAAATATAGAGTTAAATGGAGCGTGACGCAACTTGAATTACTTATACTAAAATCCAGTTTTAAGAGCTTTTGATTTTTTTTCATTTTAAATGTCTTGAAAAATATTTAGATAGATACCAATTTTGACAATGTACCCACTAGGGGGATAACTTACACCGACACAATAATTGTATCACGGTAATTTTTCACCTTGAAACTATTAAGTTTCGTGTTCATTCAGCCATAAATAATCCCTTTCCGCATAATTACATTGAATTTTGTCCTATGCTGTTATAGTCCTAAAACCTAAAGCGCCATCAAAATCCTGAAATCGAAAATTTTTATAAAAGCATTATTTATATTATATTCTATATTATAAGTAAATAGCTGCTGAACTGGCATGCTGAATTAGCTGTCAATTTACAACATTTGTGGTAGAATCTTCCTCAGAGAGGACTAAGCATCTTAATTAACTCTCACACTGAATATCGGCTTGCATAGCTGCCAGGGGAAGATTTACCACTTACTAAAATGACACATTTTTTGACACCATTTCTTAATAGAACGGTTTTTATTGCTCCCCAAATCTAATCGTTTGCATATCTCCTCAAACGATACATACATGCCTAGTTTGTTGGCTTCAGCTCAATTTCTTGTGGGTGCATATATTTTTTGCAGGATACATCGGCTGTCATTATTGGCTAGATATTGGCATAAGAATACTACGTCAATATTGCTGTTAGATGGGAGGTTATTTTAAATATTTCGAATATATTGACAATCAGTATTGACTATATAAATTATGCGAGATATTTTATCATGTCAATATTGACTATAAATGTTGTATTGGCTATATTGGGTATAAATGTTCTATTGGCTATATTGGCTATAAATGCTCTATTGGCTATAAATTCCATTGTCAAAATTTCACATATCCATACTAAATAGCGAGTCTATATTGGCTAACCATATTAAAACAATGTCACTGGGAATATTTTAAGGGCATGCTACTAGGGATATTTTAACGTATTTCTGCTGATTGACCTCAGAATTGAAGAAACCCGTAGTAAAACCAACATCCATTTTTCAATGAACAAACATATAAAGAGCAAATATTGCAAATATTCAAACACATTGGAACATATTATTTAAAAGATGTGGTGACCAAATGACTTTCTTGATGTTATGCAAGCAATCAACTTTTTTCACGGTGAAAGAAATATGTATAGGATTATTCATGGCATAATGCTTTTAACGGTGAATTGTTGTACATTAGGCGCTTTTCGAATGACATAATGCAAAAGAAAATATCGAAGTATACAATTAACGTACCCAATATTTTGCGCATCTCTAAATTGACAATAATCAATATTAATGGCATCCGCTTTAAAAATGTATTCTATATATTAAAATATTTTAATAGTCAATTCATAAATTTGCCGGCCTTTAGTTATATAGTGTCACTTTTTGAAATCTTGGCTATATTTTCGTCAATCTGAAGCAACATTCTGCCCAGTTGGGGACTGCTAAGTTTGTTGCCAAATTAGCCAATTTTATTTCCGCGCGTTACACACAGACAAATCAAAGATATTTCCTTATATACTGAATATTGTCGAGTTATTGGACGTAAAACTACAAAACAACTACATAGATATCTTAACTCGTGAGTGGGGCAAACTACATCCACAAGAGCAATGTTAACAAATGTACCTCATAATATTGCATAAAAAACATATTTCGGGTAGTTAATACTTTTTAATTCTATGTAATACATTTGATACATTTATTAGACAACGTGCAATATATTAAAAACGAATAAATAAGTTGGTATCACGTCTAATTTCAAATAAATAAGATTAAGCACACAACTTTGATAGCTATTTTATTACACTTCTTATAAGACTTACAAAATGGTTTTCCATTTTGAACGCCTTATAAGAAGTGTAATAAAAGACCTTCTATCAAAGTTGTGTGCTGAATCTTATTTATATTGTCGCAACGGTTTTCCGCTTGACACGGCTGACCGAGAAAGTCTAACTTTCTTCAATTTTCACAACCCAGGTTCCAAACACACCTCCCGTCAGTGGGTAAAACCTAACTGATGACCTGCGAACAATCCCAAACAAATTCCAAAATAAACAGATTAAACCCTTATCTTGAAGGTGTCACCAGCAACTGAAAACACTTTAAGTAATTTCAAGAACACAGTAAACTCGTAAATAAATACTCCAATTTAAGTTACATTTCTATTTATTAAAACTGAAGTTATATGGAGTCACAATTACAAACAGCTGAATCTATCTTAGCTCTCACACCACTGGAGCACACTTCACTAAATATCATCGGCTCTCAGCCGGAAATAAATATTCATTTCTATATATCATTAAGCAACAGTATATCTTATAAATATCAAATATTCTATTATTAATTTAATATGGTATGATCAAAAGGGAGGCAGCACACTCGAGGATAGCTTAAAGTAGTTTAAATATTATCTATATCAATTCTAATTTAATGATACTTTAGAGGATAAATTTAATTTAATAATTAGCTTAGATGATCTTGAGAAGTCTTGAGAAGCAATCCGATGACACAAGGACAGACGAAGGCACCTCAGCCTCCATTTACCGAAAAGGACGCTTACCTCCATATATGGAAGGACACAAGGAGAGCCATCGTCGAACATCCACCAAACGAACGCTCGGGGAGAATCTTTCCCCGACCGAAAAGTAAGGCGGTAAGCACACAGCAGGCAGAGTACAAGCAGCGGCTCGCCCAGGGCCCAGGCTTCATCAAGGACTCTGACAGGAAACGGTCTTCAGGCATCCGGAACAGGAGGTTCCCGGACGGTCAACGGCGGCAAGCAGGGACGTCGAGGCTCGGCAGTAGCAATGGTCCGGTCCAGCAGTGGCAACGGTGGAGGCAGTGGCGGCACTCCCAACCCACGACTACGGGAATCCCAACATTGGAATTGGGCCCCGAGCCGAACGTGGGCTCGAAGGATGTTGGAGAGGAGAGTGCGCACCCAAATCACCATTTACACCTGTTTTAAGCACTCCGGGCGGATTAAGAGCCCGGCCAATGGAAAATCACGAAAGGGTCACATCTTCACCTTTCCACCAACACAAATTTATTTTCATTCAAAAACATTCCATGGTCCAGCCCATCCAACGACATTTCTTCCCACGGCACGTTCATTAACAACGTGAAATTCAGCACAAGGTTGCGTCACCCAAAAAGCAGAAAAAAACGAAGACTTCTGTCTCCGCCAGCAAAACACGGGTGACCCTGAACTAACGGTCGTTATTCCTCGAGTGTGTGAAAGAATATTATTTTATGAAAGGAAAATGGCCACAACTTCTGAATATAATTAAATACATTTAAAGATGATAAAATATATACCCAACGACATGAGGGTTCCGGTCACAATTTAAATAAATATAAATACAGAAGTTTAAGAAATAAAGTAATTTTACAATTTACACACAAGTGACGAATTCCGTCACGACAATATTATAAACGGTTCATTATAGCCTTCTAAAGTTTGTGTCAATACGTAATGTCAATATTATATGTCAAATTACATGAGAAATGATTATTTACGTAACGTTATTAAAGGTATTGATTTGATGTTTTCTTAAAATTTCATTTGAGAATTTTGGAGTCTTACAAACTTCCGATTGCATTTAAACTGAATAGGCTTCCAGTATTCACCGATAGTAATATGTTGAAGGCCAGACCACACAGCCAACGATAGTAATCTGTGTACCAAATGTCCCAAACATTCCATTCGTGACCACATAATCACCGACACACATACTAATACACATACCCTCTCGTCGAAAACTTGAATTTGCATTTTGGACCCACTACAATACTTTTGCTATACATTGTATTATGTATGTAGGGAAAGTAATAACCAGTGGGAGAGACGAGTGTATTGACAGCAGTTTATATTTTTTTATTCTTTTCTCAAAGTGTTTAAAATTTTTGACAGTATCGCGTTTAAACGTATTGCGTTTAAGCAAAATAAATATACATCATATCACCCTTAAATAATATTTATGATAAATTTATTTTACACTTACCTTGAACTACTATTTGAAAGTTAGTGTCATCTCTTCCGAACGCATTCTGTGCAATGCAGGTAAACAACGAAGTGTCTTTGCGGTTTACAGAAGATATTTTTACTGTAGTCTCCATACCTTCAGAATAAATTCGTTCTTCAAATGCGTAACTGTATAAATGAAACGAACTATTCATTTTCAAATAAAATATTAGTGATAACATATGTAAATATACTGAAGTATATAAATTTCACTGGATGGACATATAACTTAGGACAAACTATAGAGTCTCAGTTTAATAAGTTGTAGCTCAATCCATATAAAATTGATTTACCAACTAATTCCAAAATAAGAAGTTGGAGAAAATAGAACTTTCCTGACCATGACACTTCTGACGGCGTAGCCACATTTGGTTCCTCTGGTTGAAAGTTGGTTTTCAATGTAATGACCACGTTAATAAAATTAAATATCGAATTGTAAATTAGGTAAGGTAGATTCGTATATAAGTTAATGAGTTACATTCATTAACGTTAAAAAGTATCTGTCACAAACTAAGGAAATATGAATGTGTGGTTTCTAACCGATCCATATACATAGATCCATAGGTTTTTAATGTAATGACCACGTTGATAAAAGTAAATATCGAATTGTAAATTAGGTAAGGAAGATTCGTATATAAGTAAATGAGTTACATTCATTAACGTTAAAAAGTATCTGCCACGAACTAAGGAAATATGAATGTGCGGTTTTTAACCGATCCATATAACAAGATCCATATGACAACATCCATATGACAACAACCATATGCCATTTATATATATTCATGTACTGCAGTCTGGAAAAAATGACCTTAAGGAAAATTAACACAACATATGCGTATATATATATATATATATATATATATATACGTGGAATAAGTTATCCTTTGCACAAAATGTATTTATTTATTGTACGTGATTAATTAGTGATGTCTGTGCGCAATCTATTCCATTTATGCACAGGAGGGCCAAAGTCCGTATATAGGTCTGCAAGGTTAAAGTCCCATTAACCTCACAGGAGAGCAACAACTTAATGTCGATTTCGAAATACACTACTGACCCAGAAAAAGCAACACCATGAAAGAGCGAATAGGGTCTAATGAAAAAGGACATACAAACAGAGATTGTATATATAATTAACAAATCTTAATTACAGAAACATAATGCAACACAGTAATAACATACACAGAGTAATCCATAGGCAAAAGAACCAACTCTTGCTGCGATACAAGCAACAGCACTTCGCGGAACAGACGCAATGAGCATGCTGACGGATTCCTGAGGGATGAATGACCATATGACTTAAAGCATCCTCAACAGGTTGTCTTCTATTTGAAGCAGTGCAGTCAAACGACGGCCAATCACGTCCCATACATGCTCGATGGGTCAGCGATCTGGAGACAGCAGATGCCAAGGAATCACCTGGATAATTTTGAAGGATTGTCTACTGATGACTGTCATGTGCTGTCGCTGGAAAACAGCATTTAGCAACCGCTAGAGTCAGGGCAGTGCAACTGGCCGCAGTACCTCATACACGTATCGGCGTGCCGTCATTGTGCCTCCGATACGAACCAGAGGTGACAGACTATTGAAGCCGATGGTACTTCAAACCATAATGCGGCGTTTTCGAGCAGTATGACCTTCAACAGTCGCAGCAGAATTGTATCTGTTTCCACGCCGCCTCCAGCCTCTCACACGGCGACTGTCATTTAGCAAATAGAACCGAGACTAGCCGCTGAACACTATCCTGTCCCATTCAGTCGTCCAAGAGGCTCGGACCCGAAACCATTGTAATCTCTCACGGTGTCTTATTGTCAATGGCAATCTTAAGGACAGTTTGAGTACAAACCTCTTCCGACCAATCGTTGAGAAACTGTTCTCGGTAATAGTGGAATATCCAATTTACCCTGCGAGTTCTGTAGAATATCGACAGTTGTCGTTTGTTGGGCGGCCAACGCATGCCTCCCAATGCGTCGATCAACACATGCTGACGTACGTCTAGATGGACCTATACCACTGCGATGATTCACATGCTCTTCTTTAGTCCATATTTTACAAACCCTTTGCACAGTGGACGCATGTACACGTGTTTCAGCGGCGATACACAGATACGACCACTGAGCCGTACGTAGTCCTAAAATGAATCCACTCGTACGATCATCCAAATGCTGAAACGGATTTCGGCTTCAACGGCCAGATATCATTTCAACAACATGTATCTTCTGATATGAAAAACAGCCCAGAAAACGGGTTTCCGTAGGCGACAGACAGTAACACTGTTGGATCATCTGCCGGTTTCATCAATTTTATTCCGCGCACTAATCACATGACCTACTTGCATTTCAGATCATTTGCATACATCAACCAGCTGCCCTTGTCTCGCAATTTGTATAATTATACGACTAAAACTTCATGGTGTTGCATTTTCTATGTCGGCTAGTGTATTTTTCGCGTGTAGTCCTACGCAGGATTTCAGACACTTATCCGGTTTTCAATCTGACTTCATTAGATCTATATAAAGTCAAATAAATTATTGTCATGAGCTTTCATAATCTGACAAGCTTTATGTTTCCTAAAAGTAAACAAATGTTTTTCATAACTTTTCTTTTCTGAATAAAATTTCAAATAATTTGTAAGCATAAATATACAAAAGTATATTTTTATGCGGTCTTTAAATTAAAACATATTGCCATGATATTTTAATTCCGTTGCGCTTCATAATTTGAGTCTTCCCACAACTGAAGAATTCTTAGCAACTAAAATAGATTAATATTCTCGTTTTGCGTGCAAAAATGCAGCAAATATATTAAATTATGTTGTAAAAATTTAATGAACGTTAAGTTATACAGGATTGTAGATATAAACTTCACAAACTCATAATTATCTTATTTTAATGTCACATTGAAATGCAATTAAATATATCTATGCACGGTTAAGAGTTATTTTGAAGTTACATTTTAAATTGTGCAATTTTTCGATAACATACTAAATAGAATATTTAATTTACATTTGCATTTAATTTCAAGATTATAATTTTTGAAGTAATAAAATATTTCATATTAAAGTTTAGGATAACAGTAATGAATTATACATTGCAATTCAATCTTGCTTTAATGACATTTGTATTCTTAAACACTGACCGTGGTTCAAAGGACGGATTAAAAGGATGTTTGTCTTTATTCCAGGAAATTGTTAAAGGTTTCTCTCCTATGGCTCGGCAGGTTAAAGTAGCACTTTGCCCCCTCGCCATCGTTAGAGCTTTGAATTTTTCATTGAAGTGGGCAGCAACTATAAGTAATAAAGGAAATTGATTACAAATGTTGGCAAAACAAATGTTTCAAAGCAAAAGATAAATGATTCAAACTGCGTTAAACAAGAAAACAAGTCTAACAGAATTTTTCACATTACGCAATGTTATGATAGTGGCTGCAAAAAAAAAATAACTTCACTCAATAAGTCTCCCAGTAAACCTTCGGGTCTGTCGTGTGGTCTGGGTTTTCAACTCAATAAGTCTCCGGTCTGTCACATATATGGCAACACTGTTGAAATACCCATATGATTTCTGGATAGTACCAACCTTCAAACGACACGTGTCAAAATTTCAAGACATTCTGACAATTAGTTTATAGGTTACAGTGGTTTTAGTGACCCCAGTTTTGTAATTTTCAAAACAATGGATAAAAAAGAATTTCGTGTGTTGATTAAACATTGTTTTTTGATGGGGGAAAATACTATTGAAGTCAAACAGTGGCTTGATAAGCGTTATGGAGACTCAGCATCAGAGAAATCAACTATTATTGACTGGTATGCTGAATTTAAACGCGGCCGTACAAACACCGATGATGCTGAACGCTCTGGTCGTCCAAAATCGGCAGTCGTTCCGGAAAACATAAAAAAGTCCACAAAATAATTTTGAAAGACCGTATAGTGAAGTTGCGCGAAATAGCTTACAGCTTAAAGATGTTAGAATGTAGTGTGTTTACAATTTTACACGAAAATTTGAGCATGCGTAAGTTGCTTTCGAAGTGGGTACCGTTTTTGCTGACACCGGACCAAAAACAACAACACTTCAACGATTCGGAGAGCTGTTTGGAGCTGTTCAAGCGAAATAAGAAGGATTTCTCGCGTCGGTTTGTGACAATGGATAAAACATGGATCCATTACTACACACTTGCATCAAAAAGATCGTCAGCTGAGTATACAGCAGCCGGTGAAAGTCGTCCAAAGCGACCCCAAACCCAAAAGTCAGCTGGCAAGGTTATGGCATCCGTATTTTGGGACATGGATGGTATTTTGTTTATCGACTATCTTGAGAAATGTAAAACTATTAACAGCAAATATTACATGGAACAATGCCCCGTGTCACAAGTCGATGAAATCCTAAATCGTTCTTTATAATTACATACCTGCTCTTTATACCTATAAAAAAGAATTACTCTTTGGAAGTTGTCTATTAAAATCAGGTTCTCAATGATCTTAATATTATCAGTCAGTACATGATAAAAAAGGATAAGTATTATTAGTATGTTAACCACATGCCCATTTTATTAATTATTCGATGTTTAATTTCATCTATGTCAATAATAACCTGAAATATCAATTTGATTTTTTTTCTTTGAAATCTGCATAAATGCAGAGTGATGTTTTCTGGAATGGTAAGTTTGTAAAAATGTTATCCTTTAATAATAACGAATATCATTGAATTTTCTATATTCTTTTGAATCACACTACATTTTAATTAAAAATGTTTCCAATGTTGAAGCATAGTCTTTCACACATGAGAATTTAATTGTGAAGAAAAAATAATGCGAATATATTAAAGATAAAATGACTATCACTCTCGCCTTCAGAAATATGTAGTTCAATTAAAATGCACACCGACTTTAAAATGCAGCATTAGTTAAGATTGTATGTTCCTTCAGTCAATAAATTTGGTGCCCTATGTAGGTGTGTTTATAAGAAACAGAATATTCTGTATTCACTTGCTTAAATGCAGCGCTTAAAATTACTTGACCTATAAAATTTTAAACGGTATATGCAGGTATCACAGTAGTAATCGGTCTCTTACAAAAACACCATTCCATGGTAAAAAAAAATGATTCCACACAAAGTACAATGCAGAAGAATTTATCTATAAAATTATTACGAAACCTCAAAGTAGTTTGCGTCAAGTGTCTGCAGGACCGAAGCTGTACTTTGAAGTCTAAAGTACACTGTTGAAGGAACCTATCAATGATTTGAAGAATTGATGTGATTCTTCCTAACGTATATCGTATTCTGAGTGTAAGTGTTGAATAATATTTCTACTGACTTTCAAAATCATATATAAGATTTTCTCCCATCAATTAAAAAACAAAACAGAAAACAGAATAACATTAAAACCATTTACTACATAGAACTATATTTTACAAATATTTGATATACAACGAAACCACAGGAAAAAACAACTCATACGCGGTTTTACTACTAAGGATATTAGGATATAGGGAAAATGATATTTTGTAACATAACGAATTACTTTCGGTTTTCTAGTAAATTGTTTTTTTTTCGTTTTATTGATTTCGTTTCCTTCCCATTTACTTATTTGAAAAAAAGGAAAAAAAAATCTCCTGAACAACACTCTGAAGACCCCTTTAATTATCGAAAATAGTACATTTTTTGAAATAGAGATACTATAAATACCGAAAGAAATTAATATACGTTGTAAGTAATTATTAATTATGATGCCATTGTAAAACATTATTGGAAAAAGAACTTATCAAGAAAATTTCTAATTATTTTCTCTTTCTTTAATTTAAATTCCACCTTTTTCTTTTTGGATTTAGTCATTTTCAAATATGTAACACGTCTTAAGAAATCTGAAAATGAAAGAGTTTTAATTATAATTATTTAATTTTCTCTACATTTCCTCCACATTTTTGTAAACTAAAAATATCGATTAATATGTTCATGTACATAGACGCATATTTTGTAATTGTTTATCAACAAAAAAAAACTTTGCTAAAATACTGTCAGTAAATATTTAGTAAAATGTTCGCATTATAGATTCCATTCTTTACTTTGAAAATTAAAGGCCCAGAAAATCACAATAATCGTTGAACGTCTAGTTACAGTGACATGGATGTTATGTTTAAGTATAGTACATATACCACTGCCAATTTAATGAGAATACTGCAGTGTTAGTAATTGAATTAAATTTTCGAAAGTGTTAACTTTGATAATCAAACTCTGTGAATCAGTGAAATTCGCTATAGTTGTCAGCACAAAGTTAAAATTTCAAATTATCATACGATAAGAAGAAATCGATTTATTACATCCCTTAAAGGTTCATACATTGCATAAAATTATGTTAAAAATAATTAATAAGTATGATGAATTTTAAATCCCAATCTAAAATGCAAAAAAATGCAAAAAAGCTTTATATACATCTTATTTGTTCATACTGTACAATTTGAGTACATATTTAAGTTAATGTTCTTAATTTTTATTACAAAATTTTTTGGTAGATTCATTGATGAACAGATTTTTCATGAAATTGACAATGGTACTGATGATTTATAAGGCCGAGGATTGACAGCCCAATGTATTTTGAAGTGATGATGTATATATTGTTAAACGAGACAATAAAATCTATTACCAAAATGTCAGAGGTCTCCTTACAAAAACTAACAAACTTTTATTATCTGGCTCAAGAACAATCAACTCTGACTCATAATTATGATGTAATATGTCTAATAGAAACTTGACTTAGTGAAGGCATCGGAAGTGCTGAACTTTTTGATGATCGTTACACAGTTATTAAGAGAGATGGGACTAATACGGGCAATCAAGATCTGCGTGGTGGTGGTGTATTGATTGCTCTCAAAACTGGCTTTGAGTTCAGGGAGCTTTCTTTTGGTGTACATCAGAGAGAAGCGTTGATGTTAAAAATAGATCTTGCTTACGGCAAATATTTATTCCTTTGTGTTGTTTCTATTAGACCTGCCTCAAATTTTGTCATGTATGAAGAATTTTTTAATCTTTTTGATGCAAATTATTATTTTTTTTAGTTATGACGTTAGTGTTTTAGGTCATTTCAATCTACCTAGTATTGTTTAGCCATTGGTCATGTCTGCTGATTTTTGCTACATCAATATCGAGATGTTACTTATTAATTTCTTAATAATATATAGTCTGGATAAATTTAATATTGTCGGAAACTGTAGGGATATATATCTGGATTTGTTTATCTTTAAATATAATAATGGTTTATTAACGATTCAACTTGCTGGAATCGACGATAGTCTTCTTCATGAGAATTTTATCATCCTTCCATCATCATTACTCTTGTCAATAATAGGTTTTCTAACGCAATGGCTGCGCTTGGGGCTTTTCCGGATCGCGTGCGCTAGGATTTAAAAAAAAAAGCTGATTTTGAACTTCTGTATTGTAATTTAAGTGAGTTTACTTGAAAAATTTCAAACTGTTTTAATAATTTTGACTCTAATGTTAATTATTTTTATCTTTATTTTAATCATTTTCTTTATGATTGTGTTCCTACGTATTCTGTTAAAAAATGCAACTACCCTCTTTGGTTTAGTCGTTGAACTATTAGAAATGTTAAAAGGAAGGAAGAGTTTCGTAAACATTTTCGAAAGCATGATTTAACCTACGACCGAATGCAGTATAATTTTCTTAGGGCTATGATTAAGACTGACATCATTCGTGATTACAAGTCTTTCGTTAGATATGCTGTGTCTTCTCTGAAAGATGATCCTAAACGTTTCTGGGTCTTCAGTAGAATGATAAATAGGATTCCATTCAACATGATGTATTTTAATGATAATATGTATACTACTAATGATTCTATTGCAAATGCATTTGCTGAAATTTGAGTGCAAATTTCATTGACAGTACTCCGTTTGATGTTGATGATGCTCCTGTCAGTCATAATATGAATGTAGCTGCCGATGTTTGGGTTAATCAAGTTTCTGTGAAGGACATCTTTGATGGAATTAACAGATTAAAGAGTTCTGGTTCTTTGGGTTTCGATAGTGTTCCTGCCTATATTATTAAAGCTTGTTCTGCTTACCTTGTAAACATCTTACTTATTATTTTTAACCTCTCCATTAGGTGTTGTTTGTTTCCTAATGAGTGGAAAATGCCTCGCATTGTCCCTGTTTTTAAAAAGGGTGACAATCATAAAATTGATAATTACAGACCCATCTCTATTATTTCGCTTTTGCTTAGGTTTTCGAATTTGTTCTGCAAAGGGTTTATCTACAGTCAAATTAGGTCTTTTATTTCTAATGATCAGTACGGTTTTATGAGTGGATCCACTGTCACTAATCTCCTATGTCTCAATTCGTTTGTGATCGATGCCATTAAATACGGGGAGCAGTTGGATGTTGTCTATACTGATTTTACTCAGGCTTTTGACTCTATTGATCATGGAATTATGATTCTTAAATTGGGGAATATAGGTTTTTGTTCTGATTTTTCTTAATAATTCTTATTTAATGTATTTGTTTTCTTTTGTTAATTTTGGTTCTGGGTTAAGTAGGTTTTTTTTAGCTACTTCAGGGGTTCCACAGGGCACTGTCCTGGGTCAATGGATTTTATTACTTTCTTTAGTGATTTGGCGAATTGTTTTAAAAATTGTTTACTGTATGCTGATAATTTGAAAATTGTCTATCTGATTTTTGATGCTGATTCATGTGTTAATGTTCAGACAGAGTTGAATGTTCTTTCAAATTATGGAGTCAGAAATCGTCTTATTCTCAACGTTGACAAATTTAGTGTTATGTCCTTTACTCGTCAGCAGGTTTCTATTTCATTCTTGTGTTGTATTGGCTATTCTGTTTTGACCAGAATGTTTGCTGATCTGGGAGTTATTTTTACCGCTGTTTCTTTTTTTCTGCTAACATCTCGGGCGTTTGCGCCAAAGCTTACAGGAAACTGGGTTATATTAAGAGGATTACACAGGATTTTACTAATATGGAAGCAATCATCATTTTTTAATGCCTTGGTCAGGTCTGGGCTTGAGTAAGCCTCGGTGGTTTGGATGTCTTTCTTCTCAAACTGTGTATGCTATATAAGATTGAAATTTTTCAAAATACATTTTTAAGATATATCTTTTACAAGAAATCTGATGTGTTCTGCTACTCCCTTTTTGCTGCTTTGTTTCGTGAGATGTTTGTTGTGAATAGCTTACATGTTAAAAGGCATTTTATTTCGTTTTCGTTTTCTATGGGTCTCTCGGTGGTAGGGATGACTGTTCTTCTCTTATAGATAGGACTCGTTTTCGTGTTCCCAGTTTTAATTCTAGGGAAAGAACTTTTGCTGAGAGGATTTTTGGAACTGGTGTTGGGAATCAATATGCAGTGGACAATTTCTGTGGGCTCTAAAATAGCTTACCGGATGACTTAGATATTTTTTTATTCTTTTACTATTTTTTAAAATTATGCATTGTAATTTTTTGTGTCTTTATTCTTTTATATTTTTTTCTATCTGTATGTTTCGGGTTTTTACTCCGTTGTTGTTTTGAGACCCAGACCATCCGACCTACCAGAAAGGTGTAAGATAACTGTTTGGACGGCCGGGAAGAGCCACCCAATTTAGACCGGAGCCCAGTGGGGGAAGCATCCACAAGGACCGTACCCTCCTTCCCCTAGGGTTTTTACTCCGTGTATTACTTTGCCTGCTGTCACTGGGATTCATTCTGTAGCATGATATTTTTTAAATAGATAAATAAAATACATTCATTAAATCAGCTTCTGGCCAGTTATGTAAAATATCACCGACATAACGATATTTTTAAACTAAAATTTCAAAAAGTAAATGAGCTTTTTGTTTTTAGTTTAATTTATTAAAAAATAAACAAAATGATTTTCTTTCAATTAAAATTATCAAAAAACAAGAATCATCAATCATGCATAAAGTATTGATTACGGAACACTTTCCAACTGAAATGCAATCCGCTGAATGCATCGCATTTCTAAAATGCGATACATTCAGCGGTGATATTTTTTTAATTATCACAGAACTACAATAATTTATTTTACTTGAAAACCTCATCGAAAAAAATTTACTTTATTCAAATGTTGTCATCGAACTATTTAAATGAATTAATTTAAATGTGTTTCGTTAGGAGATAGTTTAGTAATAATGTTTCGGTAGCGTTTGTCTGTCCAACCGTCCCGCTTAGCTACAAATTAGGGGACTTTTTAATGTCGCCACGAGGAACAAAATATCGCCAAATGAACGAATATATCTTCAAATTGATAAAAGTACCCTATCTTGGTAAGAATGACACATAATTAATGAAAATTCAATATTTTGCAAAATTACATTCAATGTCCTTGATAATCAAAGTTGCTTTATAAGAATTATTATTTTAATATCTTAATAACCCATTTCTCCATCTGTCTATCCATACTGCTTAGCGAAAAGTTTGGCGGGATGTCGTCAACTTGGCGAGTATTTTTAAATGTTGCCAAATTGACAAAGATATTATCAAATCGATTAAAATGTCGCAAAGTTGATAAACATGACGCTGAATCAATTAAAATAATTGTGCTTTGTTAAAACATGGTATTGTAATGATGTATCGATAGCGTTTGTCTGTCAGTTTGTCTATCGGGCTTAATTGCATTTATAAAAGAGACGCTAATAAAGTAACTTTTCTATACATACTGTACTTACTCCATTTATCTACCCTAAGTTTCAAGATTTAATGGAATATGTTTCTGATAATTATATCATTTAATATGTAGAAAAATATTTAAAAGCTAAATGCATTAAAAAATAATAAATTCATTTAATCTTCTAAATAATGATTTAATTCTATTCTCTGAATGCATCGAAATCAAAATCTGTCTAAGTTTGGGGGATTTTTGTAAAAGCATTTTACTTTTCGTTTCGTTACAGCAATAAATTGCAGGAGAAATCTTTACACCTGCCCACATTGAATAATCATTTTAAAAATCTAAATTTCCTCATTTCATATTAAATATTTTAAATGAATATAAAGTAAATTTAAAATCTTCTTTCGAGAATAGAAGATATATCGACTCAGTCGTTTTAATTAAAAAGTGGAATTTAAATTAAATACAGAATAAAATAACTTATTTAGTAAGATAAGATTTATACAAAAAATCATTAAAAATGCACTTTCCAATTAATCACTTATAACGATTACAACGAATCTTTTCAGGTTTTTAGTCGAATTTTAATTCGGAAATATTTTTTCTGTTTCATTGTAGAATAATTTTCTGTGTGTTTTTAACTTTTTCGATATAAAAATGGGTGAAAAAATAAATCAATGTTAAAAGGATTAATAATAATGTTCTGGGAGAGTAGAATATGGTTTAGTGGTAGGAAAGGGTGTGTTCTAAGCGGAGAAAAATATAATGTTACGTTATTTCTTTTCGAATAAAGACGCCTGACACGAACCTTATTTTACTATTAAAGTATTCTAAAATAGTTAAATGGCAAATTTGTAAATTATTACCATACATTTCTGATACCCCCTTCACCCCAAAATACTTCTGTCCCTCTGAACGTCCCTCTCTTTTTTAACACTTTGCAACATAGTTGAAAAGTCGTTATGAATTTTTTCATTCTGTCTGTCTGTCTGTCTGTCCGCTCGAACGATTGCTGCTGTAAAAATGAGTTTATTAAAATGATATTTTAGTATGTTGTTGAGAAGGTCTGCGGAACATATGGAAAAGTAAATAAATAATATCATCCAATTAGTTTTGGATTGAACAGGGGTTGAAAAAATGTAATACATCGAACTCTAAGGGACCTAATTTTTCAAATATATTTTAAGCAAAAAGAAAAAAATAAAATATAAAATTCACAAATTGCTTCGAAAATGTTAGAAAATATTTAAATTATCCTATAAAATATAAGGCAAATTTCAGCAAAATATGTTCGGTAATTTTTAAATAAAAATTATATTAATGGCACCTATATAATATAAGGAGGTGGCGTGACCCACTTCAAAATGCAATAGAGCATCCATCTTGTGTCAGAATCGTAATTTTTAAGGTTCTATTTAATTTATATACAGATTGCATCCGTCCTAAAATCGTATTATTTTTGCGTTTAGTCTCTGTATCCATATTCTGCACCATCGCAGTTAAAATATTTTTGAGTTTAAATGATCATCAAACTTTGATTATTTCTATAAAGAAGCCTAACTTTAATGAATGTAAAATGTAAACAAGTGATTGTGTGATGAGTTGTACGAGAATTGCAGAATTCTTTTCACGCAAAATTATTTAATTCTGGTGTCTGGAATAAAAGTGTATGAATGAAGTACTCACTGCTATGACATAGAGAGCCAGTCGATTTATATTACGATGACGTCATTTGAATAATGTTTGAATGAAGTTTTAAGCATCGAGTTAGAACGTACTTTTACATCCATGGTTTTAATTCTCCAAGTAAAATAAATAATTGTAGTTCTGTGATAATTAAAATAATATCGTCGCTGAATGATGGTATTTTAGAGATCTATATAAATAAAATTGAAAATTTGTCTGTCTGTTTGCCCCGTCATCCCGGGAGTACGGCTGAACCGAATTTGATAAAATTTCGTGGGTAGCCTGGAAATAATTCCACTTAAAATTTTATCTATGTTTGGAGTCCCTAAGATCAGTGGTTCTTAAGATATTAGTAAAAAACGAAACTTTCGTTTGTCTCATCATCACGGGAGAACGGTTGATCCGAATTTGATGGACATTTGTAGATAGCCTTGAAAGAGCCCCCATAAATTTAGCCCAAGTTTCGAGTATCCAAGACCTGGGATTGTTATGATATTAATGAAAAACGGAACTTTTTCCTAGAAGTTCTATTCTCTAACTCCGTGGTTTATCCAAACGAAAAGCTTGAAAATCATTTGAAAGTGAATTAAAACGTTATGTCTGAGTTTGATTGCGGAATTTTTGCGCTAATTAGTCACTTTCGGAAAACATGATTTGTTTGAAACATGATTTTAATGGGAAATCTATCTCCATGGTTTATTTTTCACAAGCTTTTACTGAACAATGAGAAGTATAAAGAAATCAAAATGGTTATTTAATATCGCAGTTTATGAGGAAGATTCTACCTTATACCATGTTGCTCAGCAGCGCAATTAAATTAAATCTGTCTGTTAATTTTAATTATCATTTTTTCTATTTGAATAATAAATAAATTGATATAAAAATATATTATTTTAGAAAAAGACAATTTGATTTTTCTTATAGCATTTTTGACTGGATAATATCAATTACGGTCTTCAGGTTTAAACTTTAGCCTTATTGATATTTTCGGGGATTATTGATTCAGGGATTATTGATATTTCCAAGTTATTATGCAATTGTTTTATTATGACAAAATTTGCTTAAACTCATATATTATATGTTGTACGAGTAATCATCTACAAATACACGGGTTTATTTTCTAATCTACGAGAATATAAGTAGTACAGGTATATTCGCATATGTTTTTATATAAATTGGCATATATTGGAATCAATTACGACCTTCTGGTATAAAGAGTACAGGGATTATTGATAGTTTCAATTTATTACGTCATCCCTTTTATTTTGGCAAAGATTTTTGAGACTCATATTGTAATACGAGTAATCTTCTACTAACACACTGGCATATTTCCTAATCTGCGACAATTTAAGTAGTACGGGGTTGCATATATTGATTCAATTCCTTTTTTTTTTTAATTTGCTTACGAATGGGGCCAGGATGTTTTATTCTTCAGATCTGCTCGTGAAGATAATTTTGCATAGTGAGAACAGATATTCTTAAACTTCTCTTTAGGAGCAATAAATTTAATATTTCAACAGAATTTGCACATGATTGCAAATTATAAGTTTCTTTATATTATATACTCCGTACGAAAAACGGGGATGCTGCTAGTTTTTAAATATAATTACAGTTGGATAGTGTTTTAAAATCAATGCCTTATGCATGTTTTATCTTTCCTGTATTTTTATTTAGTATTGCATCCGCTCTAAAACTTCTTTACTTTTGCATATTTTCTGTGATTCTAAATTGTGTACTTACGCAATTATAATGTTTTTTATTTATTTTAAATTATCACTAAACTTTGATTATTTTTACAACGAAAACTAATTTTAAATTATTGAAAATGTAAACAAAATAAGCGATTGTAAGATGAGTTGTATAAGAATTGCTGAATTTTTAAATCCACATTTTTAGCTCTGGAGTCAGGAATATAAGTGTTACGAATAGAATATTCATTGATTTTACATAGATAGAGAAGCACGCGATTTTATAGCATTGACTTTTTTGATGAAGTTTTGAGTTTCCTATTATTGTACTATGATAATTTAAAAAATATTACCGCTGAATGTATCGCATTTTAGAGATGTTTAAATAAAATTGCATTTCAGTTAGATAGTGTTTCATAATCAATGCTTTATGCATAATTAATCTTTTTTGTTCTACGTGCCCCGGGGGCCGGCAACGAGTCTGACTACTATATTAAATAAACAGACAAACAGAGACCACGTGAAGTTAATAACAAATGCAGGCATATAACTTTCATTCGATAGTAGTGTCTAAAATATTGTGATATAAATATTGAATTAAACACATTGTTAAAACCATTAAAAAATTAGAACTAATGAATATTTATTTCTTCATGGTAAAATTCTAATAATTTGCAGATAGTAAGAGTTTCACATTTAAAAGAGTCTTTTAAAAAATAATGTGTAATATCAGGAAATGACTCCGCCCTCCAAATGGTATCGGGATACAATTTTCAAGTAATATATTTAATATTTATTTATTTAGAAATGTCTTCCATAAAAATTAAAAATAAAAATCCGTAGATGTGAAACAGGATTTTTAGTCTTTTGAAAGAAATGTTGTATTATTTCAGGATGTTAATTACGCTAACAGAATGACAATAACTTTAATTTTCAGAAAAACATCGTGGTGTTTTTTAAATGTGTCTTGAGCATAAAAAATTTTATTAGAGGCATTGGCTAGAGTAAACGCTACATATCAATATTTTTGGCATATCTAACGAGTTTTTAAAGCTTATATACTTTCGTAGGGACAAGTAGGAACATCTAAAACAAGGACATTGAGAAGCAAGGATACAAGTACGGCCATTACGTTATATTATATGGACATTTGTTCTGACCACAAGGCCGCATTCAGTATATATGTTTCAATTAAATATATCAAATTATAGGAAAAATAATTAAACGATGGTTATTTAAAGTTCTAAGTTTGAAAATAAGGGAACGGCAACAAGAGTTTATAATATAGACTCACTTTCGGCTTGGAAGAAGAATTCAGACTCAGAGGCACAGGTTCAATTTATCTTGATAGGTACCTATATATTAGTTACGAACTGAGAATAACCAATAGTTCGGAGGGAAATGATAGGAAGAAAACGCAATACACTTAACCGAGTCAGATAGAATGTAGACCATCAATTTTCAAAAAGGGTAAAAGGCGGTCATTTAGGTTTCTGGCTAACTATTTGTGTAAAATATGGAGGATGCCGATATGAAGAAGTCTGGGCGGATTCAAAACCCATTCATTGCTAAGGATCTGTCATAGCTTAACTTTGCAGAAGAAAATCCTATTAAATTGTCTTGAAATAAGACTTTAAAAATTTTTGAGGGCATAGAGCGGAATTTTGTATACCACTGAATGATGAGTTCCCAATACTAGATGCTAAAGCTCAGCAAATCTTAATTCCATGTGCAATGCTACCCTTGTGAATATGAATTTTTATCTGTCTTGATTTTTGTAATGATTTTGCCTTGATTTTGCAAAAATAACTCATGCGACTTATTTTTTTAAAGAATATTGAGTTGTTGGGATATAAATATTTATCAAGTTGTTTTAACCTTAACAAACGAACGGAATTGTTAGATTTTTCTTTTGACCTAGAGCGCTATGACATAAAAGTTCTAAACCACTATCAACGCCGTGAATTAATAAAGTTTTTTAACCTCTGTCATAGACAAAGTGTGTCATCTGTGGTATATATCATTTCAGGAAACGTCTGAAAGCATAACAGAACTAGAATGTTTGCTCAACTAGAATGTTTGCTCAAATAAAAACATATAGTTGAACAATGAACGTAAAATATGTATATATAATGTATATTTAAAAATGTATATATAATGTATATTTAAAAAATGTATAGATAATTAGAAAAAGTTCAATGCCATAGTTCTCTCCCCTACTGAAATATGAGTTCTTTATAACTTCAAATTTTACTTGACTAGGGGACTCGCCCCCCTGCTCGCTACGCTTCTTCAACTCCCTTTGAGAGCCTTCACATTCTACTAGCTGAGTTCGCAGACCTCGCTTCATACGTCTAAAGGTGGCAGGAAAAATTACATAAGTCAAAAATTCCATTTTTTTTGGTAATATATTTGATTTAAGAAATTTATGATCTTTGTTGTGCGAAAAGTACATACGTGATGTTAAAGAAGTAAAACGTTAAACACTTGTTAAATTTTGTACAGATAGCAGTGGGATACAAAATATGAATTGATAAAAGTTATTATTTATTTTGATTATAAATGTATAACAAACTTCATAAAAATTAAATTTGTAATCTGAGAACAAAAAAATAAAATAAAATAAAGTTCTGTTGAAAGTATCAAAATTTTCTGTCCTCAATATTTCAAAATCTTTGTTTTTGACCTATGTTCTTTTTCCCGTCAGCTCTAGTCATATCTCTCCTAGAAATTCAACTTTGAAAAATATATTTAGTACCCCTACCTATTTTTCGCAGGAGGTAAAACCAGAGATTTTCCTTAGCCCAGGGTAGCCCGAAATTGAATTGCTTGATCCTGAGATCGCTTCGAGAGTTATTTCGTGGCAAATTAAGTTTAAATCGATAAACGGATTATTTCATCATGTTAGCTTATTGTTTCTCTATAAACGCACGAAATTTCATATTTTTGTATGCTATAGTTTTTGTGGTACGATACAGAGAATTCTCCACAAGTGTCGATAAGAAAAAAATTCACTTCAGAAGTAAATAAAAAGTAAAATATCTCAAAAACTACACAGAAATTAAAAAAGGGGCTCTGTCCAGCAAAAATTCACCCATGTTGGTACCTGCCTGCAAAAATTTGTGGTCTTGCTATTGTTAGTCTATCCAGGACGCGAACTCGCAGCTCAAATATTTTGTCTTTGAGACTAAATATTTGAGAATATTTCTTAACTACAATATATGTAAAAAAAAAAAGATTTATTTCAGCGTATTCCCCAAAGATTTTCTCTGTAAGTGTGCCAAATTTCATATTTCAATGTGCAATAGTTTTTGTGGTACGAAGAAAATAATCTTGAGAAAGGAGAAATTTCTCAAACAGCAGCGACGGCGGCGTCAACTACTTTTTTTAATAGAGGGAGACTATGGGATTACAAATCATTAAAAAATGTTTTTAGACATTTGCCTACATCCATCAAAAAGTGTCTCACTTAAAATATTTTTTTCGAATCAATAACAATGATTCAGAATATATAACGTTTCTTTGAGATCATTATTATACTTCGATTTATATTCTAGTCAATGTGTAAAAAATCCCAATTTTTTTCACTATAATTTAAAAAATCGAACCAAAAAGAAAAAATATATATGCACTGCTACTCAATACAAAGCTTACTCTCTTGATTTAATAGAAGTTAAAAATAAATACGTGTAACGAAAACGAAAAAACTACATGGAAAGAAAAATTTATAACATATTCGGTTAAAACAGAAAAATGTGTTCTGTATGAAAAATTATTCTGGGACTGAATTAAGGTGTCAGTAAAAACCAGAAAAAATTGCATCAATTTTTAGTGATTTATTGCAACGGGTCTTTTTAAAGAGTTGTAAAAAAGTATGTTTTGCTAAATCAATTTCTTCTCTCTGACTTTAATTTTAATCTAATTTTCTTTTAATTAAAACTGTTAGAAGGATATATTGGCTTCAATTGTTCAACCCTGCTGTAAAGACATTTGTTTAAATTTTACTTAAACAAAAGTTCTAATTTTCGCCGCATTCGTCTAAAATCATATTATATTTTAATAGAATATATTTGATTTTTTTAATTGGAATATAAATTATTTTAATTGAAAATAATGGAATTCCATAGAATTAATTTATAATATGCGATATTTTAAAAGGCTAAAAGAATCAATAATGTTACATTTCCTTCTATTTAAATAAATTGCTGAAAATGAAAATTGTAAAATTTAGTTGTGATACAAGAGGGTGTACATTTTGGACGTTGTATGGGAACTTTACGTGTAATTAGGTAAACGCTAACTTAAAGTTGCTGACAATGCAATGTAGATTATTTTGGCTATATTTGGAATTATATTGCAGGTATTTTGTAAGAATTTCAAAAATGTGTTAAATGGCAGAAATACTTCGTATTTGATCCATGTCTAATTGCAACACGCGGCATCATGTAATAGCTTGATTTCGAATTTAGTTGCATTCATAAGCACTATAGAATATCAGCTACTAGAAGTTAGAGAAATGCTTAAAATATTATAAATAGAAAAGACAATACATTACATAATGTCAAAAGGTGTTAATTGAACATATCTCTCAGAAGATGTTAATTGAAAGTAAACACTAATTTAGAACGTAAATTATGCGACATCACGATCAAAGGTAATATGAGCGAACCTTCGGACCAACCAACCTAATTTTTGAACATATTTTTGTCCCATTTTTATCCATCTGAACGGTAAATTTCCTCAAATCGCTCCATACTTTGGTAGTCATTAGACCACATTTTACATCTCTGACTCCGTCCTGCTTGTTTTCTATTGAAGTGAGATGTGTCAATATCACTAAGTTTCGTTTTCAAAGCAAACTGGTAAACCTATATGGATATGTCTCCTTTTATCGCCATTCTGAGCAATTGCCTTTACGTCGTTGCTTCATGACCCCTCAGTACCACTTCTAAATTTCGGATCAACCAATGAAATAATAACTTTTCTCAATACATGATTACCACCCCCCTCTAAAACAAAAATTATTTTACTTAAATATTCACTAAATCAATATTTGAACCTTTAGACGGTCACATAGAGGTGACCGTGACACATTACATATACATTAAATACATAAATTGAATTTCTTACACCTGACATCATTATGATATTATCATTATGTTTTTCTACGTCATCCATCGCTATAAAAAACAAATACGTTTCCATTTCTTTATCCGTCCTTATTCCTCACATGTTTCAAATTATTCCAAATATACGTCTTTATTATTACTACACTTAAAACATGTTCTACCTCATTCATCAAACACGGATTCATCTTTTCTAATACACTTTGATCAATAAATCTTGGTCACGTATATCGTGAAACTTCCTGTTCAATTTTTTTGTTTTACAATTATTTCGGACAGTACAATTCCTCAGAATCGCTAAGTGTTCCTCCGACCCTTTGATCAAGTAAAGCTTATAAGGAACGGACCCACAAACCACATTCACTTCCGCTCTTATCGGAGAAACCAAACTGAGTAACTTCAATTACAATTTTTCTGCTACCTGAAATTCTTAAAACACCATTACACATTTTACTGTTTTTACTGATTAAAATACTTAATACATCAATGCAAGTTTTACTACTTAAATTTTCATCCAATTGTAGGAACACAAGAAATTTGCCAATTTAAAACCACGTATATTTTCATTTCGCTTATTCAAAATCGTTTTCTGAAGAAGCAACGCTTGTTGACGATGTACCTCACGAGCTTAGATAAGTTTATTTTACATTATCTAAAATATTCCATGAACAATCGGTTGGAACTAGGCGCAAAATTTTTACGATATCAATACTTTACAATAGATATACAATTTTCATCTGACATATTTTACAAGTTTAAAATCACAATTTACCAACTTTAAAAATATTTACATTTATTACTATTTTTGGCTTGATCATGGCTGAACTTGTCCCTTGTTTGATATTTAAGCTCATAGTCCCACCCTGTTTGTCTTCCTGGAGTTGTCTGGCCTTTACGTCATCTATCGTGGTTCAGCTTGGGCTTGGTGATGAATCGGAATCCTATCTCTGCTGGTCCATTTAATAGGGCGCTGCTGACTCCCTTCAGCTTCTGTTGTTGTTGTTGTTGCTCATAGCCTCCTGTTTCGGTCGAACCACAAACAGGACCAGTCATGCCAGAAGAAGGACAAGGAATGACACAAGACGAGATCACACAGTTTTTTATTAACACAAACAAGCATCACTGACGAAGGTTTGGGGGGTGCAGCTTCACATTTGGCGAGGACCCAGAAGGCGGAAGACTGACTTCATCCTCAAGAAAACGCCCATGCCTTACTCGAGATTCGAACCCAAGCCCACTAGACAGCAGTCGGAGACGCTATCCACTTCACCGCCTGGGCGGCCTTCAGCTTCTTTCTTACTCTGTTGGAGTTTTTCTACCACTGGTTTGTAAACGTTCTAGTTTGCGGTTGCAATTCCTCCTTGTCCGTCTTTCACTGGTGGTTATTGCTCTTTCACCAAATGTCATTAATACTTTGCCTTTGCACAGGTGCTACGATATTTTGAGTCGCTGGATGTTTTCTGAACTCGTACTTTCTGATTGTTTCCGATTCTCAATTTACTTTATCCTCTATTAAAACTATTTTACGACTCTATCTCTACCTCGCTAACTTTAAGATCACATACAGAACTCGTGTCAAAGTCCTCTAAAAATAATTGGTTTAAATTCAGTTTCTTCTGAACTTATATTTCTTTCGATCCTGTTTTAGTGGCCGGATTTGAATTCCTGCATTCTTTCTGACTTCTGCAGTGAAATATTTTGTTTTCCTGAAACTACATCTTTAGATCATTACTTTTCTTTTAAATAGTGCTTTGGCCTTCACATATTAGAACTTCAGTTTGTGCGTGTGTTTATCTGGGGGATGTTCTACACCCCCGTTGTGGATATGGTCAACTTAATTAGGCTCTTTCGTCCTCCGAATTGGCCAATCTATCCTTTTTACTCATATCTAGTTCAATTTATTGGATTTCTGATTTATTTTCGTTCACAGCTGTTTTCTGTCTTTCTTTCTGTTTCTTTAATTAGGCTCTTTCTCACCCGAATAGTGCCAATCTATTCTTTCTACTCTTATCCAGTACAGTTTATTATATTTCTGATTTATTTTTCGTTTCCGGCTGTTTGTTGTCATTCTTTCTGTCTCTTTGATTGGACTGCTTCGTCCCACGAATTAGCCAATCTATCTTTGCTACTCTTATCGAGTTCAGTTTATTGGATTTCTGATTTATTTTTCGTTTCCGGCTATGCTTTGTTATTCTTTCTGTCTCTTTGATTGTGCTGCTTCGTCCCTCGAATTCGCCAATCGATCCTTTCTACTCTTATACAGTTCAGTTTATTGAATTTCTGATTTGTTTTTCGTTCCCGGCTGTTTTTTGTCATTCTTTCTGTCTCTTTTATTAGGTTTGTCGTCCCCCAAAGTGTCCTATCTATCCTTTCTACTCTTATACAGTTCAGTTTATTGGATTTCTGATTTATTTTTCGTTTCCGGTCATGTTTTGTTATTCTTTCTGTCTCTTTGATTGTGCTGCTTCGTCCCTCGAATTCGCCAATCTATCCTTTCTACTCTTATACAGTTCAGTTTATTGGATTTCTGATTTGTTTTTCGTTCCCGGCTGTTTTTTGTCATTCTTTCTGTCTCTTTTATTAGGTTTATCGTCCCCCAAAGTGTCCTATCCATCCTTTCTACTCTTATACAGTTCAGTTTATTGAATTTATGATTTGCTTTCCGTTTGCTTCCCCGCCTGTATTTTGTAATTATTTTTGTCTCTTTGTATTTTAAGTTAGTTTACAACGTGTTGTAGCTTATATCTATTATGTCAATCCAAGATTTCGTAATAGGATCTCAGCGCCTATAATATACATGAGTTTTCTGGTACACCTCTACTTCATTTTGATTGACATACTCTCTTTCATCATAATTTAAAGGTAGTTGAAAGAAGTTTTTAACCATTTTCGGGAATTTCTAGAAGAAAAAAACTTGAATTTATATGCTTAGGCTTTCATAGAGGACCATATTCATTTCTGGATCTTCAATTCTCAAATCTATTTCTTAGTTCTACCTTTTTTAACAGAAATGTACACATTGATTCTCTTGGTTGCTGAGTTGCACTATAAAATTCTGTTTCTAAATCTACTATGTTCCTTACTTACAGAAAAAAAATTTTCCTTTTCGCTCTTTAAAGTCGTCCTAAGCCTTGCACATTTTCTGTTCTAGTACATCTAACCAGTGACTTACTCTACCATTCAGCGTCGTGTTGCAGCTACATTTTGCATCTCACTTCTCATCTAGAAAGAAATTCCTCAATTTTTTCAGATACATTTTTACTGATTCATATCCACAAAAAGTGCAACTTCTTTTTTATTAACATTGCTAGCATTGCGATCAACCATATTTTCAATGACTCACTTTGTATAGTTTATTTCACTCTATAATTTATGTTTGCCAAAACTGTTCCACTTTTTCTCAATATCGATTTTTAAAACTGTGTAATCATTTTTCTAATCATTTTTCTAATCATTTTTCTTTAAACAAAACTTTAGCAATTGCATAATGTTTAAAGATACTGCCTCTACTTAAAACTTCTATATTAGCTTCTTTTAGGCATTTAGACACGGTCACTTTTTCTCTATATATGTGCTTTAATTGTAAAGTTCAGGCGCGATTGTAAAGTATAAACTTTTAGCTCATGCATTAATTTCTCTTTTTCTTGAACTAGTAACAATATTAAGCATACTTGTGGTTAACATAATCAACTTTTAATAAACCTATAATTTATGTTTCCAATATTGAAATCATTTATCTGTAGGCAAGTAGTGTAAGAATCATAGAAATACAGAAAAATCAATTTTACAAAAACAGCTGCTTAGAAAAAGGCTTTAAAAATACATGAAACGCTTCCGATCAATGATAAGTTCTATCATCAAACATGGCTTTTAGTTTTCTCTTAAATTATATTCATTTCATTCTTTCATTGTCGGCTTGCTATCCATTTCTCTTTCGAAAAAAGCTATGAAGAATGTTCACAGAAGACACTTGATTTGAAAGAGATGAAGACGATGATATGAAAAATTGTTTTTTATCTTAAATAGGGTTTCAGTAAATACCAGAAAAAAGTTTAGTATCCATTGAATGTGATTCATTGAAGAAAATAACATTAAGTGATCCATTGTAAATGATTAATTGAAGAAAGAAATTTAAGTGATTTGAAGAAAGAACTTTGAAAGCACTTTTATGTGAAATGCCGCAGGATTGCTTGCTTATACATTTTATGGTTAGATTAGGTATTCAAAAATAGAAAAACTAAGCGGTGAAATTGAATGGTTAAGTCGACGTCAATTTTTACTTTCTCACACTGTAGAATATAGAATAGAGAAGTAAGGTTTTCACAATAATTTTCAATTTCAAGAGTTCCATCCAAATATATATTTTGGGACCTCCTGAATACGTTTTTATACGATCTATTACTACGTACCTATTTTATAGTGATATCCATCTATCTGTCGATGGTCCATTTATTGATTACATGATAGCCGCCAGTGACATTAATGAATATAAACCAAGTATTATATTTGGACGAAATATTATATCAAAAAATTTAGTGCTAAATAGAGCTTTTATAATTTCTGAGAAAACTTAGAAATTTATTCAAAATTTTGTATTTTCTTAACATGGCAGCATAGGACAAATTGTGCATAAAATTTACTGTTCAATGATAACAAAACTTCACAGTTTCAATCGTTGTAAAGAAAACATTCAATTGATACAATTGTTGTGCTCTTACTGTCATCGGCCTCTCTTGGGGAGACATAATACCCCCTCTAGGGATATAATGTCAAACGCGGTATCAAACGAAAACAATATTTTTAGCCTTTAAAAGTGAAAGGTAACAAGCTATAATTGTGATCATTTGAACCAACGTTACAGATTTTTTAAAAATGTTATTGCAAAATATTAAAAAAGGGAAAAGAAAAATCACAAGCTACTTAAAAATGGAATCTAGTATGGAACACTAGAGTTGAGCTACAATTTAATTAATTATATAAGAGTAAATAATATAAATTACTATTGCAGAATTCCAAAACTATTCATTGGTTCCAAAACTATTACCACAGCATTATTGTTACAAAAAAAAAAATCAAAAAAAAATCGAAGTATTAATTCCTCAGGCTCTGCTATTTATAGAGTTCAGATTTATCACTGTTATGGATTTAGTATAAAATGTAAGAGGAGGGGGTACATTGGTCCCCTCAGAATTTCTACTTCAGGTTCATTTTCCCTTTCCAGTTAAAAACCTTTCTTTTGAACCATCCATTTCTCAGGATTGACTGCAAATTAAGCTTCGTTAAAGATTGAAATAGATATAGATGTAAATACCATATGGGTTGAATGATTTTAGAAGCAGCTCCACTTCTGATTCTGGCGATATCATTTCCGATTTAATGACCGCTGCGCATATTGACGAATGCCCTGCATTATCTGATTGTAATTGTATTGTGGAAAAATATTGGAGAGCACGAAGCCTTATGACTTAATAGTCAACAGGCTGGAATTTGATAAATAAATCATTTCCGATTTAAGAAATTACCTGTTCATTGCAATACAGTTTTCCAAGATCGACTCTGGAAAGAGCTTAAATGACAACTAATATGGATTTCGCATGCAATTTCAAATGGAGTGGGATGGGCTAAGTATTTCCACTTCCGGTTCTAAAGATTTCATTTCCATTTTTCCCGATTGTTCGCATAACTGCGCGATATAAGTATGTAATATAGTATTAAATCGCTGTTCCGTCGTGTTCCGTCAAAAATAACGTGTACACACTGTTTACCACTATGTGTAAGCTTTTTCGCAAATACTTTATTAATCCATTCAACTTTTTTCTTCGTTCAGAGTAGCCACGTTTCTTCATAATACTAGTCAGTAAGGTACATATGTTTTACTGAGCTTTCTTATCGTTGCCCGTTGTATTTTATATTTTAAAAGTTGGGCGCTTCATATGCATTTTGTAAAACGAAGTACTTTGGTTTTGTAAAAGCTGAAATGTCCCAAAAGAAAAAACAAGCTAACTTAAACACTTGTATTCACACATAAATTTTATTGTGAATTATATATAGATGCCGAAGTTTTTTTAAGAATGCGTATAATCCTTTGTGAGCTTGAAATTTTGTTGATCGAACTCCATCTAAATCATATGCCGTTTCACGCTTAGGGTTATAATGTGTGATATTGGCAATAACATTCATGATTTTGACTAAAAGCTTTCTTTTGTAAACCTCCTGATCTATCTTTATTTATAGTAAAAGCCACATGATGATGTTAAGATTTTATTGTGTGTTTAATTTTTCGTTTTGTAATATTTCTTTTAAAAATAGCATAATTATTCAATATGAAAAAAAATAGAGTTCCATGTAGATTGTTTTTATGAAAAAATCTGGTTTATTCCCTTGTTGGACATAGATTGCATAAATTTTTAACCAAGTGTTTTTATTAAATCATAGAAACAAGTATATTTGTATTTTAGTATATTTGTCTAGAACAGGGGTCCATAAACTGCGGCTCTTTGGTTACTTACATGTGTCTCTAAGATAAAATTGAAAGTTTAAATAAAACTATCATAGTTTCATATATAAAATTGTCATTCTAAAAATTTATTTTTAAAAAACCAAAGTGATCAGATTTTTAAAAACATTACCCATTCTTGCGACATGCATATTTGGTGCTTTCATTGTTTATTAATATTTGTTAAACTGAGCGTTTCCATATTTTAAACAGTTTTATTAACTTTTATTATCTTTTCTGAATTTTTCACAGAATTTTAGTGATACTTAAAAGATCATTTTTCACGAACGTACATTAGTATTTTAAAGTGTCATTTTAGTTGGAGTTATTATGGTTTTAAAAGATTGATGCGCAAGTTGGGCATTGCCCCATGGGAGGCAATTATACCAGAACACAATGCTGCCCAGAAGAAAACTAACTAGGTTTATAGCCCCCACAAAGCAGGGGCTGAAAAGCTAGTTTTGAATACTCACTAAGTTCTTTTTATGATCTTTTTATATAATGCATTAGTATAAAGTGTTAAATAAAATATAATAAGGTGCTTTTCAACGTGACTACGAAGAAAATAGTAGGAAAAGCAATAGATGAACATCAGCGTGAGTTTAAACTGAATGGATTGAATATTGCGCGTTTATCTCAAACACAGATGGCCTTCTAACCTATTTTATTTTCCAAGGACATGTGGCGCGCAACAAAAGTCAAATTTGGAGAGACAATTGGAGACAAAATATGCCACATTTGCCAGAAATTATCCTGTCAGTGACACGAGAGAAAAAACAATTGAAGTACTTCAGAAAAATGCTGAAAAATCAAGTACTGTATTTAATTATTGAAGACAGTCTACCAATAATGTTGCAACCTTCGTAGTGAGTCAGGAGATCGAGATCGCTAAGGTAGAAAAACCATTCACAGATGGTGAATGCATAAAATGTTGTTTTGTTAATGCAGATGAAGAACGTTTTTGGGATTTCGAAAGCAAACAGAGAATTTAAGTAAAATTAAATATATATACCTTTATTTGCCCAAACAGGAGCATATAAGACAGTTAAAATGTCCGCAAGCGACTCTAAGCTTTTATAACAAGTCCTGTTAATGCTAAAGTATTGGGATGAAATTTTTCTCCGTTTGAAATTGACACGGCTAATTTTGAAATACTATTGCTGGACTTGATAGGCAAAGACTTATAGAGGTCCAAATTTGTACGTCTTGGTACTAAAATAGAAGGACTGAAAAAATACAAAATGCAGTTTGATTTCACAGCGCAATCAGATTGCCATAAAAGACGTACAGAAATCAGACTCAATGATTTTCAATATTTGGGATAATCTCCCTGCCTCATATCAAAATTGAAAAAATGCGCATTGAGTTGAAAAAATGCGCATTTGGTGTTTCCAGTAGTTTGGTGCTCTACGTATTTATGTGAACAATCGGTTTCTAACATGAATTTCATTTAATGCAAATTCTAGAGCCAAATTACTGAAGCCAACTCGGAATCGTGCCTTAAATTAAAAACAACTAGAAACTAGACATATAGAAACTTTCTAAGGAAATGCAAGCTCATTGCTCAAACTGATTAAAACGAATTCAAGCTATTTTTGTGGGATTTTTTCGTCATTTAATAAACATATAATTAATATTATAATTTGTTATAATAGTAGTTTAAATTTTCCTTATTTATAAAAATAAATTTATGGCTCCATTTATAGCTCTATTATCATTTTTTAAATTGTTGTGAGGGACAGGTTTGGCTCTTTCGTTTCAAAAGTTTGCCGACCTCGGGTCTAGAATGTGCCCCTGAAGACGTTTCTGGCAGATACGTTATTCACTAATTATTTTATTTTTCCAATTCCTTCAATTTTTCTGCCTTTCCTCGTTACTTTTTGCATTTTATCATCCATTTAATAACGTAGGATAAATTCAACACACCTTGTTTTGCGACCCCCAGTTTGATACTGTATTTACATATACTGTTTAGAACTATATGCACTCTTATACATTTTATTTTTATCAATTTAATTATATATAAATATATATATATATATATATGAAGAAAGTGTTTCATACGTGCCAACCAGTTTTTTAATATATATTAATTACAATATTTTGTTCAAAAGGTACATTTGTCGTGTCACATGCAATCTCAGAAATTGTCTTTTAGAATTAATCACTTAAAATGGATGTACTTTATCCCGATTTTTCAGGGATATTTTTTTACTCTTGTAAAAGGTTTATACACAAGAGCACGTTTCTTTTAAAAGCTTTTTAAAACATTTCCTGATAGTAAAATGGGTAGCAACTGTAAATCGAAAAAAGGAAAATATAAGAAGAAATAATTTACGTCAAGGCTAAAAACCATGTTTAATGTTACGAATGCTCTTTTTTCCAAGACATTTATCGCGTTGTTTTTCTCACCTTTTTTGTGAACTCGATCTTCAGAAGAAATTATTTGTCTTTCTGTAGTGAGTATTTTTATCCAACATCACTGGTCCTCTTTTATCTAACATAATTTATTTTTAAGAATTTTAACAATTAATCCATTACCAAGTATTTTTTTATTTGGAATTTCTTTCAAGAGGTGAAAAATAAAGTCCTTTATAAGTTAATTCATTCATTTAATTCTATACTCACAGAACTCGCATGAAAGGGATGTAAATATGCGATCATAGCCATTAAAGACACTTTTCGCCGGTGATTGATTTCCATCTCTGAAACTGTTTTCAGACGGAATAAATAATAGATGCAATGGCAGAAACAGAACTTGCTATGTACCTCTTGCTTGGTCGCTGCAGGCGTAAATTTGCTTGGCAGCTGCAGGCTTATGTAGCCTGAGCTGAGTTTTTATGAAGTTTGATGCGAGATCAGTGGTACATTAAATTGCTTATTACTCTATAGATATCTTAATATTTTGCAAGTATTATATATATATATATATAGCTTCTATTCTACCATTGGATTTACAATTTTAATATTTATAAATATATATATATATATATATATAGCTTCTATTCTACCATTGGATTTACAATTTTAATATTTATATATATATATATATATATATATATATATATATATATATATAATAGAAGTTTGAAAATCCAATGAACGAAAAGTAAGAAGATGTAACACGATAAACCTAACTTTTTAAAAACACCCACAGAATAAAATATAATACAGCAAATCATCAATCAAATGGATTAAAAATACAAAACACTAGCTATCAAGTTACAGAAAATCAACCAAATTAAAAGGTATGGAAACAAAAAAAGAAAAACTTAAACTAAATTCAAATATCTAACTGGCGTACAAAACAAATGTAAAAATCAATTAATTATCAAGCATATGGAAAAAATAAAAAACTTAATATCGAATCAACAAGTCAATGAAAAATATAATACAAAGGTAAGGAATCGAAATAAGTATAACAAACGAAATCAAGCACAAACGCCTTACACGTGGACAAGGCTCTAAGCCTAAATCATGAATTGTTAACCTCTACAAAAATCTAATCATGTCCAAGTTTTTTGTAGAAGCAAACACAAAAATGTATGTTTCTGAAGAAATAGATAGATTAAATCTATGAACTATTTCTACTTGGACGACATACATAAAGATGGAATAAAAAAGAAAAAATGAATACCTGGAAAAAGCACAGCGTGTGTACAGACGATTCATTACAGGGATCGAGGGAACACTGATAGAAGAGACCAGTGTTGCCATTCGTAAAGAAAAAATAAAAAACCATTTACTGTTGCCATTCATAAGAATTGAAAAACTGTGAAGCGAAATGTAAAGAAAAAGTATTAATATACAAAAAGAGCTACTAAAAAGAGGGGCAAATAAAGGTAATGCTGAAGTGGGAAGTGGAAAAAAAAAAAAAAAAAAAAAAAAAATGGAGATGACTGGCTAATATAAGATACTATGAATAGAATTATATGATACTATGGAAAGAATTATAAAAATCCAGCTATTTTAAATTTTTTAACAATGCTATTTACTAAATAAGTGGGATATTTATATAAATTACTAGTAATTTTGAGATTATTGATATGCATAGCATGAAATTTTTTATCAGATAATCTATAAATTCTAAAAAGCTGATTGAGTATAATATTTCTAAACAATTGAATCGAGTTACAGGAATTAAAAGGTAATATTTTATTAATATTAAAATTATAAAAGTCTTTTTTATCATATAAATTTGTAACAATTCTATTAGAAGGATCAATAAAAAGATTTAAATCCAAAAAATTAACATTTTTATTAATAGTAGCTTCATTAGGTATTAATTCCAAATTGTCTGGATAGTAATCTATATCTATGAGATAATTTTCTGTATGTACTAAGCAAATCAGATCATCAACATATCTGTAAAAAGTATAATCTATTGAAGTAAATGACATTTCATAATGATAAAGGTATAAATTAGCTAGCATACTGCTACTACAGCCACCCTGTGGAACTCCTGAGACTTGTAAGTATAATTTATTTATATATATATATATATATATATATATATAATATATATATATTTATATTTATAAATATATATATAATATATATTTATATTTATATATATATATATATATATATATATATAATATATACATATATATATATATATAATATATATATATATAATATAATATATATATATTTATAATATATATATATATATATATAATATAATATATATATAAATATATATGTATATATATATATATATATATATATATATATATATATATATATATATATATATATGTATATATATATATATATATATATATATATATATATATATATATATATATATGTATATATATATATATATATATATATATATATATATATATATATATATATATATATATATATATATATATATATATTAGTCTTTTCAGGGATATTTTTTTACACTTGTAAAAGGTTTATACACAAGAGTACATTATATATATATATACATTAGTCTTTTCACTTTCATCTGATTATTAAGATTATAAAGATCTAATATATTAAGAGAATATAATTAAATTATCACGAAATCATTTATTATGTTTCTTTACTAATAATTAAATATATATACTCGTAACGCATATGCAAGAACGATGGAACAAAACACTATGATATATTCTATTAAAAAAGGGAACGTATTTTGTTATCGAAAATAATTTCCATTCTGGATTGAAGTGTCAGAAAATTCCAGAAAAAAAAAGCGCCCATTGTAAGTGATTTATTGAAACGGGCTACTTCAAAGCATCGCTGTGAAAAATATCTTGTTAAATCAATTACTTTTCTCTGACTTTAATTCTAATTCCACTTTATTTTAATTAAAGCTTTTAGTTGGATATATCGACTCCCATTTTTCAACCTGGTTGTGAATGTGTAGAAATTAAATTATACACTCCTAAAGTTTCAAATTTCTTTACACAAGTTTTATATTATGCTATATTAATGGAATATATTAGAAATTTTCTAAATGGAAAATATGTGATTTTAATTGCTACTAATGTTTTTTTTTTCCATTATTTTACCCTACACGATATATTTTTAAAGTTAAATGTATCAGTAATGCTGCTTTTAATTTCATTTAAATAAAATGAGATGTGACACAAATGCGACGGGACGTTTGTTTATAATATCATATGAAATTTATTTAAGATTAGGTAAGCATAAAATAGAAGTTTTCGCTTATTTTAGAAAAGGAAATGTTTCTAATTTTATGTATTACAAGAGTTCTTTGGAAGAAAAAAATTAAATGTTTTTAAAAGTTCAAAGGCACTTTACATGGCAACAAGGATTTAATTTGGTGTCATACTTTCATCAAGGCTGGTTTCACCTGACGACATTTTCAAATGCAGAATACGGACCGCAGCAGGGATGAAGACGTTTATCAATCGTCACTGACCAATTGAACGTTTCTCAAGTGTGCCCAAACGGCTAATATGCTCAATCTTAAGTCTCAAAATAAAATAAAACGTTGATTTCCTTAAATAGTATCCTTGAATGAATAAATGTATTTCGAATAATTTATAGTGTAAACAACATATACATGTTGAATAAAGAAACAGTGAAAATGAGCCAATAGGTATGTAAAATAATCTAGCCCAACAGATGGGAATGATGGCAGTGCTCTTATCTTTAGATTGAGTATTAATTGCAAATGATATTTGTAACGCACAATTCCGCTTCTGCAGAAAAATCATGTGAGACAATTTGCAAATGAGCTGCTGTCATCACATGTGCATCATTCGATGAGCATAGTCTCAAAATAAGATCATAAAAATCTATTCGAATGAAGATTAATTAATGCGATATGATACTGATAAACGGTGAATTCACGCGAAACGATACGGATGGTGGTTGTACTGCACAACACCGTTCCCGCAGAAAAATATACTTGATGATTTGCAAACGATCGTCAGTCACCATATGTGTTGAAGACCCAGACCGTCCGACTCATCCTAAGGACTCGAGCAACCATTTGGACGCGTTTTATGAGATTTGTGTCAAAATAAGATCATAACCTGCTATTCGAGTGAATATTATTGCAATATGGTACTGCTATACAACGAATTCACACGTAATGATGCAAATTAAGTTTGTACTGTGCAACATCGATCCTAAAAAAAAACCTGCGAATCATCGACTTGCATCAGATGAGTGTCATTTGATATGTATCGTGTCAAAATATGATCATAATAGGTTATTGCGAATGACGATTATTGCGAAATGGTACTGCTATACGGCGAATTCACACGAAACGATGTGGATGCTGCACGGTAGTACGCCTTATGGTTTCCTACAGCTCCACATTCACCCTTCAGATTGGATATTGTACAATAAGAAATTATTTCCTACGGAGAACCAGCTATTGTAGCAAAATGTGGGCACATTGAACACATATTACGTTATATAAATATCGTTTTTATATTAAATGGCACGACGCTTCACACTAATTCGGTGATGCCCTGCAGCGTCCAAACAAATTTTTGCTTCTATATATCTCATAGATTCCGAGATAGAAGTTCTAACTTCCAAGGCCGCTAGGGTCGTTGTAGTCAACTTCAACTCATAGTGTATAGTCATTTTACTTTGGTGATATCTGACTTCCATAGCTCTAGCTACTATCGCTCAAAGCTTATTTGGCCTAATTACAAATTTATTGGTATGTCTATATATAAACACGTTATTTAAATTTTTAAGTGATTACATTTTTAAAAATATTTAATAACCAGTTCTAAACAAGGTAAAATGTCAAAACATTTTCTTCATAAAAGTACAATTTCTACAAGACGTAAATTACACCCTCCATAACAAAAAAAATCAACGCACAAAGAAGGAGTTGCCCGATTGTGATAAAAATTGGATGATGTGAAGAACATACATAGAAAAAGAAACGATTAAAATTTCAGAACAATTTAATGATTTAGAGTTTGACCGTATACAAAGGGGGGAAGTCAATAAGGCGTTGGTCCACCTTCGGCTTGGGCGCAAGATGTCACCCGGCGTGGCATAGACTGATAAAGTTCACGAAGGGTGTCCTGCGGAAAGTCTTGCCAAATTGTCTCCAACTGTCGGGCTAAATCGTCAACATTCCGGGATGGTTGCAATCGCCTACCCATAACGTACCAAATGCGCTCTATGGGAGAGAGATCAGGGGACCTAGATGGCCAAGAAAGTGTTGGTCAAGCTTGAAGGACAATTCATAGCAACACGTGCCGTGTGCGGTCGGGCATTACCTTGTTGAAAAATAAGTCCGGGGTATCGCAGAAGGAACGGTAACACAACCGGTCGTAGAATGCTGTCTACGTACCTCTGTGCTGTCAGTGTACCAGAAATGACTACCAAAGGGGCCGGTTATCAAAGGAGATGGCACCAAAGACCATACCCACCTGCAGATATACACCTACCTCGATATACACCTGCTGAATGCGCAGGTCCGATACGCTGGAGCTCCCACTATTTATTCATTGGACACCAAATTTTATGCAATTGCATGTTCGCCCAAAATGTCTTTGCATACAAAATTTCATGAAAATTGGGCAACTCCTTCTTGGCGCGTCGATTTTTTTTTATAGAGTATATATATACATATTGAGACGTTATTTTCTCACGAAGTTTATAACGGTCAGGTATAATTCGTAATAATATAAGTTATTTTAATTATGTAAATTTTAATTATGTAAATATTTCAAAAATATTTTTGGATATACAAAAAACTAATGTTTATTTTCTTGCGCTGGGAAGAAAACGAATATCCGTTAATTAAAATTCAAGTAACTTACACATTTTCTCTACAAAAAATGAAACTTAATACCTAAATAAATGCTTAAAAAACGTCTGCTTTGAACAGGGGTTTAAAAGAAAATGTATATGAAAAAATAATGCTTTCGAGTGATGTTTCAAAACAGAAATCAGCTGTAATATCAAACATGGCTTTCAGATTTTTAAATTATAATCATCTTTTCTTTAATTATCAGCTTGCTGAACATTTTTCTATCGGAATAGTTAGAAACGACACTTCATAGAAGAAACTTGTTCTGATGTGAAAAATTATTCCCTTTTTGAAATAGGGTTTCAGTAAAAACAGAAAAAAATAGCATTCATTGTAAGTGATTAATTGAAGTGAGGACTTTTAAGCTCTTTTGTGGATAACGTGCGTTGGTAGTTCAATTAATTTTTACTTTAATTAAAATTAAACTTTTTAATAAGAACTATTAGACGTGGATAAAATCAGAATCAATTTTTCTACCTTGATGTTTATGAATATAAATTATTTTTGTCGAAAGTTTGGAATTTATTTTGCTTTCATTTGAGCATATGATGTAAGAATGGAAGAAATAACATATTATATTAATGTAAAAATATCTTTAAATTACACATAATATAATTTCATTAAAATTTATAAAATATCGGAATATTTGTGTATCGTTAAAATATCATGAAATTTACAATTTATTTTCAAAACAATCTCAGTTCATGCTTTTCAGTGCTCATTAGTATCTAGTAGTCAATAAAACAGTGTGAACTGCAAATTTTAAATTTAATAATATTTAAAAGAAAACTTTAACAAATTCTCCAAATCCTCTTCTACTTACTTCATTTCTATACTTATTGATGACCGTCAGCAAATCAAATACCACAATGCAATAATAGTAAACTCCAAAATTATCCCAACTCATATTAAATATTGAAATATTGGATTTTTTGAAAAGGAAATTAGTTGGAGGAAAAAATATATGTTTATTTTTCAAATTATAATTAATATATAATCTGAATACTCTGAGGAATTTGATGTGATAATAAAAAGTTAATTTCTGACTGAAATAAAAGAATTACCTCATTAATATGTAGTGTAACTCCTTTGGATTTTAAAACAGCTCCAATACGATTTGGCATAGAGTCAATTAGATGTTCACAATCATTTTGTGTAATGCCGTCTCATTTTCCTTCGATGCGCAGCCTATTCCATTTATAGAATTTAGAGCCTCAGAGTAATATGAAAAAAGGCTTTTATGAAGACCCTGTGTCTTAAATTGGATTTAAATTCTGCTGCTGAGAAGACCACTCAAGAGCACTAAAGTTATTATTTTGAATCTACTACGTACCCGTCATTGAATTATGCTGGATATAGTTATCATATTAATACACAAAATTCACTATTTTTATTTAACATAATGCTGATATTGGAAGCAAATAATTAACAGATGTTTCTGTGTTTATGGCTCCAGTCATCATTTTAGGAGTTAAACACATCATTGTTGGTCTCAAAACATTAGTGCATTGCTATATCATTATGCTTCCTCCTTTTAATTTTAATTTAGTTTCCACACACTTATTATTAATATGTTTGAAAATAATACACGTCTTTAATCAGCAACAGTATAATCTGATATATTTTTGCGAAATTCAGTCGTAGACGCATATGGTATTTAGACAGTACATGATTTATTTTTTTATATTTTATTTGCAATCATAGAATAAAAAACTGTTAAGAATATTCGAGCTATTTACATGCTAACATCGAATTGTAGGGTTTAACAGAGGAAGCATATTACAATCAACAGCAGTAGTTGCCATTCCGCTTGTCACAACATATCGCTTATTACGCCAATTTTAGACACCCACCCACATTCTTCTTTGGTTTCTGTAATGTGGAAGCATCAAATGTTTACTATAGATTTAGATTACAGTTAATTTTTCAACTCCGACTTTCTTCAGGAACTTTATTTAAGTATAATTCCAGTTTAAATAGGACACGCTAAGTTCTTCTGTCAGTCAGACGCATGATATTAACCTTACTCCTAGAAATTCGACGATGATGTCGTTTCATTGTGGCTATTTTTAAACTGGTCTATCATTGTTTTCTCAGAGTATTTCATTGTAAGCGTCAAATTCCTTCTAATCTTTCCATTTTCATAAGCGCTGATTTAATTTCAAAGCAAGTAGAATATCGGCCAAACAACATCATTACCATAACCTAATTTGCATATGGTGTCACAACAATTCTACCGAGTGACAACCGATTGCTTAATGAGATTTGTATGTCGTTTTTTGGAAATCGTATAAAGGATTTGGAGTATTTTTGTAGTCACTGTATGTGTATAAAATGCAATTATTACTGTATTTAATAATTATATGCTTTACGTTGATTCTCATAAATAATTAGACAATTACGGTAACTAATTTTTCATGGCCACCATTGTTGAAACTGTTTGCATGATACCTATATATTTAATTGAAATCACTTAATTTTTTTAATATCTACAACAACGATCATTGTACAATCAGGTTAATCTCAAATTAAGTATTTAAATGATTACTAATACGGTCCAGATTCATTTGCTTACATTATTTTAAAACTAGTGGATACCCTTGCAAAGTCATGGGAAAATATTGTTGTTGTTGAAACCCAGACCGTCCGACCTACCAGAAAGGTGTAAGGTAACTGTTTGGACGGTCGGGAAGTGCCACCCAATTTAGACCGGAACCCAGTGGGGGAGGCATCCACAGGCACCGTACCCTCCTTCCCCTACCACCAACCTCTCGGAAGGACTTTCGGACCCACATGTTTAACGTGATCGTACTCCGCATGAACACGGCGGCAGTTTTGGCAGTGGCTGGAATTGAACCCGGGCCTACCGAGTGCAACTCCAGCGCGCTAACCAATGGGCTACCGCGCCCCCATGGGAAAATATTGTTGTTGTTGTTGAGACCCAGACCGTCCGACCTACCAGAAAGGTGTAAGGTAACTGTATGGACGGCCGGGAAGTGCCACCCAATTTAGACCGGAACCCAGTGGGGGAGGCATCCACAGGGACCGTACCCTCCTTCCCCTACCACCAACCTCTCGGAAGGACTTACGGACCCACATGTTTAACGTGATCGTACTCCGCATGAACACGGCGGCATTTGTGGTAGCGTGCAAATCTAGCGCGCAAACCACGGGGATACCGCACCCGAAAATATTGTGTTGAAACTCAACATGAGCGCCCCTAAGGAACGGAAAGAAAGGCCACTTGCTAGCCCCTGGACTTTCAAGGTCACAAAAGTGGATATCAAACTGGCTGATGTTGCATGTTTTATCCTTGAATCTGCCTCTCTCCTGAAAATAAGTTCTATGAGGAGTCCATGTACCCAAAGAGATTAAATATATTACAATCATACCTCAGTAAACATTCAGGAAGAATTAGAGTATTATAGTACTTGGTTTATAATTCCTCCTCAATGGTTTGTACTTCTCTGGTAGAGGACAATACCATTGAGGAGGGATTATGAGGTATTAGACACACAGAGTGGACGAGTTTATTTGTTAGTATCTACCTAAAGGAGACGAATCCAACTGGCCTCATGATTTCTCCTGTTACTCACTCTCCAAACTATATTATTTGATTCTATCAAAGCAAAAAACATCTTATCGCAACGGGAATGAAAATCGAAAACGCTCTACAGCTGTTGAGTTTAGGGACGGGGGGGAAGAGGTTATGCTCACTCAAAGTGTGAAACAGGGGGGGCAGTCAGGGTTAAAGTACTCGAAAAACGATCTCCGGAGATTGTCGAGCATTAGCGAGCTTCAGACGGAACCCCTTAGTTCTTATACAACTAATACAATGGTTTAGTATTTACATGAAATGTATAAAATAATATTATTGGGAACATCATGTTATTAACTTCTCAAATGCTTCTATAAAGTGATCAAAAACATCACTCTCGGATCGGAAGGGATTATATGGTGTACGGGCAAATTCTCGAATGTGTTATTAAAATATAATTTCAATACAGTGCATACACGAATATTTTCTGTATGCAAGGCGATATTGTAACATGATATTGTGTCGACTCCTACTTTTGCAGAGTTAAGGCCTCTTTTGCATAAAAAGCGATTTGAATTTGATTCAGTCGATCGAAATATATTTAATACTTATAAACAGATATACTTGTTATAGTTGTTAATTGTAAGGCAAAGAAAGAAATCAAAACTTGGAATTTTTTCAACTTCATTGATCACTGTATATGACATGTATTATTAAGTTTGGGTGTTATTGTAATGTATCAGATATTTAGTTACCGGGATGCAAATCATTGAACTACTTGGATGGAATTCTTGGATCTTATATAATAGTCGTGGATCTTACATATATTTGTTAGTAAAGTAATATTAACATAGTTGAATAAAGAAATAACAACATTGATAGGCATTAAAATTTTCCTGTCAGCTATTACATTGAACAAAAGATAATTTCGATATGGATTAAAATTAATTTATTGCATTTAAATTGTGAAATGTGAAGCGGAATTATGTATACATATGTTTTGGAAAATTTCAAAAAATTTTGCATTTTTACTTTGAAACAAAAGCAAAGTTACATTAATCGATTGCAATACTCCTTGTCCTACCACTCACCATTGTAGATATTTTTTTCTGAGAAGAATGTTTTCAAAAAGTATGAGAAAATAATGAGATAAATGTCTTAAAACAGCGATATCTATATTTTCAGACAAAAGTTACCCAAATCTTCAGTCGCTGAATATTCTTGGCATATTGATCATGTTTTTAATCATTATGAAGCATAAATTATTTTCCCTCTAATTATATTTTTGAATAGAATATTCCTGAAAATTTCTTTATTCCAACTCAATTAGTTAACGATCATTGCCCCTCTTCTCTTCATTTCGGACAAATCTGGTCTATTCAATTTTACATTGCTGTCATATTCCTTCTGTTTCCGATTATTTGTCTACCTTTATCCGAATTTTAATTAACTTTTCAGTATTTTATTCGAGGACGTTAGCTCATATGGTTTGGGCAACCAGATGGCTAATTCATATTTGAATTTAATTTTGTCTTGTTTGTTCTAGTTGTTTTAGAAAATTTCTATTTTTACAGCGGATTTAAATGTATCAGGCTTCTTTCGTTACTGGTGTAGTAGATTTTCACACTATTAATTTGTTTCTTTCCGTCCCCCTCCACCCGTTTCGTTTTCTCTTTTTTTTTTCTCCTATGGTTTTGTGGGTCCGTAGTTTCCTGTCCGTCATCGACAACATTTATTCTATTACCTTCAATCTCTTGTGCTAAACTCAATTGCTGACCTTTCGTGATTAAGTAACGTCACGCTTCTTGTTGATCTTAAATAAGAAAGGTATTTTTTGCCTTTAAATCCGATGAAATAATTAAGTTTTATAAATATAATATATTATACGATATTTTCACTTTACAGTATTGTTATTGCAGCAGTTTTTCAGGTTTTATTTTTAAAATTGAATATGGTTCTTAAAATTCAGATAAAGTATTTTTATTATTTCTATAATTGATTTCCGTTCAGTATAAATTTACTAGCATAAATGTTATAAGCAGCATTGCAAACAAACCTGTTCTGATGAATAAAACTTTTTCCTGTGTAAAACATAGTTTAAGAAAAATCGAAAAAAAATTACATTCGTTTGAAGTGATTAATTTTAAGAGACACTCCAGAAGAATGTATGTGAAAAACGTATCTTTTGAATTCAATTACTTTTGCGTAATTTATATTCCACTTTTTAATTAAAACTATCAGACAGATAATATATTGTATTTCTTCTTTTATTCTCGCTCTCAATGAACATAAATTTAAGTTTTCTTGTAAAGTTTGAAATTTCTTGAGCATTCTTTTAAAGATTTGTGAACAACTGAAAAAATCATTTAAAAAAAAATAATTAACCCTTATTGAACCAGTTGAAATATCATAATATTTTAATGAGATTCAATTTCAAAAGCGCTGAATATCATAGAAATAAAAAAAACAGTAACTTAAATGTACCATAGAAAATGTCAATATAAATGCAAATTTTAGATATGATGAAATACGTGATGTTACACTGATTAGTAAATTGACGAACGCATTAAATCAATTTGCAATAATTCATGTGATTATGCTTGGGTCGCAGCAGGTGCATAAGCAGTAGCGTAGGCGTAGCTAGGTTCTCTGAAAAAGAGGGAGTAGCTTTGCAGAGCTGAATTTATTTTTCCAATATGTACTCTATGACGACTAAGTGGCATTTTCCCACGAATGCACATTCGTATAGACAATGGCAAATCTCCAAAATCCAGAATAACTACTATTTTGGTAAGAAATGCTCTGTTTCATTTTTGACTACAAAATAGAATACAATCATCAGTTTTACCTTTCACATTTTTATTAAATTTTTAGCGCATTTATGCTAAAAGATAAATATTGTAAAAACTATCGTCATTATGTATAATAAAACTTAATAATAGTTTGTAATAATATACACGACATTTATGATAGATATGATAAGCAACATACTCCATTTAACAGATTTCATTGTAATTGTAACTTTTAAATCAAATAAACAAAGCAATGTGCCCACGACCCAGGCGCATGCCCGGCTAAGTGATTAGACCGCTGCACTGCCTTAACGCACTTCGGTTGCTTTGCAGGCAAATAATCTGTTCAATCCATTTTTGCGACACGGGTACATATATGCAGTGCGCTTAATATCGTCTAATTAATTAATATGCTGTTAATATAACCGAGTTACTAAATCCATGCTAGTCGTACTAGGGTCACTTTTAGACCTCCAACACCTTTGCACTAGCCTACAGGATTGATTTGTTCGGGTGCAAAAACCTGGCTGCCCTACCCGGGATTTGAACTACGGGTCTTTGTTACGGCGACGCTCAACCTTTGAGCTATTGGTACGTTTACATGGTTCGTATTGATTCATTTTCAACCAGTTACACCGATCATAGACATTTGATGCGACAGATATAAAATTTACATTTGCTCAAATTTAAGTTTGCTATAACTATAGTAATTCAAATATTTCAACGAATTAACATTGAGACTTATTTAAATTCACAACCAAATATTCTATTAATTACGGTCAAGAAACATCCGTGGATTATATAATGAACCGGCATTCCATTCAAGGAAGTTACATTTATCTTTCAAATCAGCACGGAACGACGAAAGAACAAAGTATGTCAAATACGTACCGTGAACTTTTAGATGCACCACTGTACTGAGACCAGAGCCGACATCATTAGTAGCTTGGCACATATAATAACCTCTGTCGTCTTTAGAAACCTCTTTGATAATTAAGGATCCGTTTTCCAAGATTTGGACGTTTTCGTTGCTAATGATCACTTGAAACAGATTCTTGGAATCTTCTGCAAAGAAAATATTTATCCGTTTAGCAAGAATTGGGTTTACGTACGTCTGATATAAAGTGTTTGTTAACGGATGTAAATATGGGAATGATTAATAAAGTTGTTTAACAAAAATTGTAAAGGCATAAACAGAGCTTGAAGTTAAGTAATGCATAAAGAAACTATCTTTTAGAGTATTTGTTCATTATATTAGATTTCTGTTTTAAAAATACATATACATTATTTAGACAAAACATACATTGATATGCATAGAATAAAGCATACCTTTTATTTATTTACATCATCATTTTTAATTGAAAATTAATGTTGGGTTGTTATATATATATATATATATATATATATATATATATATATAGAGAGAGAGAGAGAGAGAGAGAGAGAGAGAGAGACAGAGAGAGAGAGAGAGAGACAGAGAGAGATTATAATTAAAGTTCCCGGTTTGAAAATGGTTTTAAATAAAAAGCACTGGTCAGAATGATGTGAAATTTTGCGTGAACACTCGTTGAGCAATGGAATTTTGTTTGGCGAAGAATAAAATAGTAGTTCCAAAAGTGGCCGCTAGGAGAATAATTGGCGCTTAACTGCACTAGAATGCAATACAAAAGTAATAAACGTTGACTTACTCATTGGCTAATGACGTCATAAATGTTCAATATGCTGTCCTTCGAATACTGAATTAAAAGTCGATCTTCCATCATCATATGCATGTAAATAATGAAAAAACAAATCATCCATTGAAACAATGCTAAATTCTAAGCAAAGGTAAGCCGTATCTTTTCTCACAATAAATGGATTTAACTTGTTTTGCATAATTACTCTTCAAATGTTGCTGCAAATTTGCATAAGACAGTGACGTTGCAATAAACGCTTGCTATAAAAAAGGAAGAGAGGAACTTCTTTTCTCATAACTTAATGAAAAATCTCAATTGTTCTGTCGCAATGAGTCTATCATTTAAAGATCGTGCTCTTCTTGTTAAATTGTTTTACGAAAATGATAGCTTGTTTAGTAGTTTTTAGAAAGCTCAGAACGTTGAAAAAGTTAAAATCTGGTCCTCTGTGTGGCAAAAACTTGCTCAAAATGATTTTAAAATTTAAAGAGTGTGGCTCTTTGGACATCAAACCTGACAGGGAATGGAAAGAAGTCGATGGAGGGATAGTGGAAGACGTAGCTACAGCGTTAGAAGAAGAGCATAACGCTAATGCACCTTCGAGTGCACGTGGAATTGCCCGATCATTAGACGTACCCTCCAGTGCAGCGTAAAAAAATTCGAAACACATTTTGAAATGTTATCCTTACAAACTGGCCCATAATACGCAAAATTGCAGAATCTGGGCAACAGAAAATCCACAAGAACTACGCCAGGTGCATCTTCATTCCCCCAAAGTCACTGTATGGTGCGGATTAACAGCAGCGTTTATTATCAGGCTTTTCTTTTTTGAGGAAGTTGATCCTCATGGCCCCGTCACCTGTTCTGTCAATGGCCATCGATATGAAAGTCTTTTGAAAAGTCACGTTATACCCACACTGTAAGAGCGTCAGTGTATCGATAATACAATTTTCATACAGGATGGGGCTCCACCACATATCGCAAAACCAGTGAAGCGGCTACTTCACAGTCATTTTGCAGATGACAGAATCATCAACCACCATTTTCCTGTAAGATGGCAAGCAAGTTCCCATGACCTCAATCCATGTGATTTTTGACTTAGGGGGTATCTGAAGAATGTGGTGGTTAATGGACACATTATCAATTTAGCGGAACTTAAAGCTAGCATCACGCATCAAATCCACAACATCTCTACAGAAACACTCAAATCTGTTGTTGAACACGCTATTTTGCTCTTTCAGCTTGTTTCAGAATGCGAAGGACAGCATATTGAACATTTATTACGTCATTAGCCAATGAGTAAGTCAACGTTTATTACTTTTGTATTGCATTCTAGTGTAGTAAAACGCCAATTATTCTCCTAGCGGCGACATTTTGAACTACTGTTTTTTCTTCACCAAACAAAACTCCATTGCTCCACGAATGTTCACGCAAAATTTCAAATCATTCTGACCAGTACTTTTTATTTGAGACCATTTTCAAACCGGGAACTTTAGCACACACACACACACACACACACACACACACGCACACACACACATACACACATACATACATACATACATATATATATGTGTATATATATATATATATATATATATATATATATATATATATATATATATATATATATATATATATATATATATATAGCGAAATGAAGTTGTTTATTCTTACACAGAACATATTTATTAGATGCATTTTAGAACATATTTATTAAACGCACTTTAGAACATATTTGACAGAAACACTTTAGAACATATATTTAGTAAGCGCACTTTAGAACACATTTATCACATGCACTTAAGAACATATTTGGCAGATTCACTTTAGAGCGTAATTGATAGACACATTGTAGAATATATTTTTAGACGTTCTCGCACTTTATAAAGGAATATATCTGCGTTTGTGTCTGTGTGTGCAGTCTGTAGGACAAAACTGAAGTTTGAAAGGAAATACAAAATCATTTGGTAGAATATTAAATATCTTATATATTCAACTGAAACTGCTGCTAAAGCATAGAATGCACATAGCATCGTTAAAAGCAGCATAGAAAATTTCTTTTAAAGTGCCGGTCAGTTTTGAAGGTAAAAAAAGCCTTCTTTCGCAGGACACAAGAAGCACAAATTTTACACTTCAGAAAAATATTAGTAACTGATGCAGGAACAGCAAACTTGCTAAAATTAAGGAAAGGGTGTTACTAATTAGAGAGAGGAAAGGGATAAAACACAGAGACAGGAACCAACGACGGTACATATTGAATTAACGGTATATTATCAAAGAGGAAAGTCAGTGTCAAACAAAGGATTCCAATCACTTGTTCATTAAACGCCAATTAAATTGAAAATCCAGAAAAATGTGAAAATTACAGAAATAAGAAGGATGCAAATGGGATAAAAAGAGTAAATCCGTGATTTTCAAGCAGAAGAGAAGAGGTGGTAATTATCATTAATATTATCTTCGCTAATGATAATTATCCTTTTTCACTTAAGATTATCTGGTTCAGTATTATATCTGGTTCAGTTTTATGACTTCGTGTGCTTTTTTTCTTATTTCGGTTATTTTCAACTTTTTCCAGTTTTCATTATTTTAATTGGGATTTTATGAACAAGTTATGTAAATCTTTTATTGAACGTTCACTTCCTCTTTGGTATTTTGCAATTCATTCAATATGTCCCACTGCTGATTCCAACGCCCTGGTTTTTTACACTTGCCCGTTTCTTATCTTGCCGTTGACATCACCCTGCCCCTGCTTTTGCCATGTGTTCTCCTCCTACATCCATCGCCGATCTTTCAATGGCAAATGAATGTTGCGCTTCTTGTGTCTTGGCAAAGAAAGCTGTTTTGCCTTCAAAATTTTCCGACAATTTACATTATTTATAAACACTCCGGAAAAAATATTACAACATAATGTTTTATTGAATTTAATACTTGGTTACATCCCCATGTGTCCTGATAACCGCTTGGATCTTACTGGGGATGCTGTTCAAATGGGGCCGGATAGTATCTTCAGTGATATTGACCCACTCGTTCATCAATCTGGCCGTCAATTCCGCTAGTGACTGCGAAAGTGCAACACTCCTTTTGACAGCAATTTCCAAAGCGTCCCATATTTTCTAGATGACGTGTTCAGATCAGATGAATTGACGGGCTAAGTGAAGTGTGGGAGATCAACCTCATGTTCTACGAATCAGGCCTGAACACAACCGGCGGGATGCATGGTGCAATTGTCATTTTGTTAGACAGGTTCGGTGACAAAGTGCTCTCCATGCAGAAAATCCACATATGGGATAACGTGGTCGTCCAAGATGGGGATATAATCCACAGCCTTCATCAGATTGTTGACTTTCACCAGTGGTCCAACGCTAGCCGCCGAAATACATCCCCAAAACATAACACTCCCACCCTAGAGCCGTACTGATCTCTGGAGACAGTTTGGATTATACGCCTCTCCGGACCTCCTGGTGAAGTAGAAACATGCGTCGTTGGAATATAAGCAGAAGCGTGATTCATCTGACCATACTACACGTTGCCACTCATCCAGAGCCTAGTTGTTGTTGTTGTTGTTGATGATGTTGAGATTTAGACCGTCCGACCTACCAGAAAGGTGTAAGGTAACAGCATCCAGAGTCTAGTGTCGATGGTCTTGATCCCACTGGAGTCTCTTCTGTTTTGGTATTGCTGTGAACAGAAGACGTCGCCGAGATATACGGCTGAATAATTCCATGCGATGCAACTTATAAACGAACCAGGTACAGTATTAATCTGTGTCACCAATTGGCCCTGATTTAGAAGCGATTAGCGGTAACGAATCGCCTCACATGCAGACGATCTCTGGGGGGCTAGTATCGTTTTGCGGCTGGCAGTGCATCGCCTGGAACGATTTGTTCCAAACAAACGCCATTGCTTATGCACTGTACTTACTCTAGATGCTGTCACACCCAAGAAGGCTGCAATCTCTGCAACTTTGTGACCATGTTCCCAGCCAAACGTTATGGCTCCTTTTTGACAGTCGGTGATGTCTCGTTTGTAGTCTATTCCCAAATTTATAAACGAACGCAGCACACAGATCCCAAGCATTCGTAACACGTTCTACCTCCCTCTACGACTTCCACCTCTGTTCTGTTCGCATACACCGGGTGCGCTGCAAACACGTGCTCTTAAAATATAGGGACGCGGTAATTGCTGATTTCGTAATATTTTGTCCTAAGTGCTTAAAATGCCGCTTGTAACAATATTATTTGAATTTCATTGATTATCTTATTTTTTAATCGTGTCTTCAAATTTGCTATAAAGTTTAACGATGAAAATTCTGAAATTAATGATTAATGGAATTCAATGAATGTAGAAGCATGATAGATAAGTATACAGAATGACATAATATAAGAAACAACAAAATACAATGTAATAGTTATTTTTCTCACAATGTCTGTTTAAATAAAAGTCAAAGAATAAGACGACAGATGCTTGTACTATTTGGTGAATGTTGTACGGGTAGACCATGTGGCAACCTTGTAACAATAATCCCAATTCTTTGTAACAGGAGGTATCTTGCCATTTGCGCAATGATGATATGATACAGCGTCACTGAATGCTGATTCCATACGCGACCTAACCGGCAGCAATGATGATTTTATGCAAATGCTTGCGCCCTCGTTAGGCGCTGGAACCAAGCGCGACATATTTACCTCGGAAAATTCAACTTCGCCAATTATGCAAATTCGGAACCATTCTGGTCGAGCCCCATCATTAAAATTCAGTATAAATGCTTACAGCAGCCTTCCGTGTCAGCTCACTGTAGTTGGATCAGGATTGCTCAGATGTGGATAATCACTACTCGAAAAATAGTAGTGCTTGTGGGTGGATGTTTCAACAAATGAAGGTGTGGTCATATCAAAAGCGCGATGTGCAGAACTGACGATATGCTGCTCATAATAAATGCGCCATGTGGTCCTACACGTTGCCATTTTGCGCAAGTGCTATATCTGTAACTTGTTAATAGGCTGATCGAAGGAAGTGTGCCACTTGGAAGTGTGCCACTTCTAGCCGCAATCTTTCTCAACTCCGTATCACGGAAGTTGCAGTGCACTTGAATCAATGCTGTTTGTGGAACTTTATTCTGGTGGGTGATTTAGGCTCATCCCTTTTACGACTGTAAATCAAAATGCATGTATTTTCCATATTGCATTCTACATAAAATTCAATTTTTGTTCTTTTAACAATGTCCACTTTATTTCGACAGATTTATTTAGGCTTTGCATTCTAAATTCCCAAGATGTTGCATCCTTAAAAGAATTATTCCTGCATCTATTATTACCATGATACTTCATACTATATGAAATATATATTTATCAACTATCCATGCACTATATATATATATTATTTTTAAGAATTATATTTTTTCACTGATAAAAATGTTTTCAAAGCGAAAGTTTTGAAACAAAATATTCAATAATCTGAGGAATAGGTATATAAATGTTGAAAACCACATGTTAAAAAAGTGAAAATTGACACTTTTCTTAACATTAATTGTTATTCCAGTAGAATCTAACACTGCAAGAAGATTCACCTCTCTCTTTGTATATATATATAAGATTTAAAATGAATAACTATTAAAGAGGTGGAAAGATTACGTTTACAGGGTTGCAAAAGGTCAAGGGGGATTGAGACCCCTTTTCCTGGTTAGAAGCTAGCTTTGACTTCATGAAAACGCTCCCAGAGACACTGCATGCCCGAAACAACAATCGAACTTGTCCGTGGGGATAAATGAACGAATCCTAGGCAACACATAGAAAAATCAAAAGAAAAGATCAATAAAATTGGAATTTTTACAAACCAACATGGTGAGATTCCAGAAAGTGTTGCATAAAGCTAATAGACATAGGAGAGGAATGCATACGTAGAAATGACACGACGAATATCGAGAGCATTCAGAAAGAAAAGCAACAGACTATCCTAGGTAGGAGTGGAGTTGTATTCCATGATGTCGGATAAATTAACATACTTTTCATCACAATATTTTCTGCAAAAAACATCGTAATAATGTCGATAAAGCGGAAGGGATATGACTGCTCCTGAGTTCCTTTGATTAAAAGCAGTAAGCATCTATTAAACTGTGTAATAGAAGAGTTTAAAAGTCTGTATCTGTTCAAGTGGTTTACAATTAAATTACGTTGCACGTTTAAACTCAGGTTGGTATATATATATATATATATATATAGTATTTGTATTATAATTTGATATATAAATATATTATCATGTCTCCTCATCGTTTTAATCCAATTGTCATCAGATTTAATAGCTACTGTCATTTTTTGTTATTTTACAATATTTTCTCAATTAAATTTTGGAAAAGTCTTATGTTTTGCAAACATTAAGGGTTTTATTGAGAGTAAAGTAGTAATTGCTGTTATTTCAATATGAATTAGTATTTTAATCTTAATTAGTAGATTAGTATTTTAATATTTATTTCAATTTTAAAATTATTATAGTAGTTTTTAATCTTTATTTTAATCTTAAAATTAGTATATTAATCCGTCAAATTTAATCAGTATATTATTATTCCAATATTTATTTTAATTTTAAAAGTAGTAGTTATTTTTCTTTTAATATCAATAAACAAACAGAAAGTCTTTCCAACTTATAATAGCAAACTGAGAGCTATAACAAACCAGCCAGCGTTCATAGTAGCTTTTCACAAAATCATTTGAAAAGTATTATAAATATTTCTAGGTGTTGTTACTGCTTATGTGACACATCAATGTGAAACTAGAAATTTATACTTTACTAATTACTGAAAACCCAAAATCGAATTTTTGAAGTCCTATCTCCCTAAAAAAATTACCAAAAGTAAATAACCTTAAACAAGTATACGGAATATCAAAGAAAAATAGACACCACTAAGTAAATGTAAACCACAAAAGAAAAAAGAATAATAATAAACTCTAAGTTTAAGAAGAAGCGTTCATAATGTATGTGAGGAACTCGTCATTTTTTCGAGCCTATTTTCAGCCATTTTCAGAACAGTAAAGAGTTCATACACCTTAAGACCACCTGCATTGCAGTTTTTGGAAAACAAGGCTATAAAGCTCTGTCATCACAGTCTGATTTCGGAGAAATGCACCCATTTTGAGCCGTCATCAGAGAAGGGAGAACTAATCCCAGAGGGGAGCGTTAGGTGGTCTCTGATATGAAAAGCCTGAAAAACATTCCATCTTGGTCGAGCTTGGTCGTGAAAGAGCTTGGTCGGGGTGGTCCTCAAATTTTGACCAGAATATATGCACGAAAGAAACGCGCATCTGGGAGGCGCCATACGATTTTGGGGAGCAAGGACGCACACTTTGGGTGCGTCGACTCACATGCCTCTGCCAGTAGACTATTGGATTGTAATTTAACACACAATGCCATGCTTTAATAAAAGTTTGTATTTATATTTTTAACTAAAATGCCTGATCTTTTCAAAGCCTTGAGAACTATTTCTATACGTTTTTATCACCAATCACGGATTCGACAAAGCACGATACTCGGAGAGGAACGGTCGCGCATCGCATCGGTGTATTCCCATTCCATAAGCACCGGAAGACTAACGCTACGCAAATAGTATAAACGACGATGTACGGAGAGTGGAAAGATAATCAACGACAATACAAAATAGTGCCAGCTTACTGAGATGTGATAAAGCCAGACTGTCAAACCCATCGACATAACGAACCAAAGTAAATGACGCTCCAGTGGAGCAAAATCGCAGAGCAAAGCCGGAGGTCAACGCCCGGAGATCTGACGTGGAGTCCGTAGAGAAAACCTGGTTTTCGACTACAATCCGGAGAAAACCGAATGCCAGTGTTCCCGCAGCTACTGACGGAGGAACCCCACATCTCCGACCATCCAGAAAGTAACCCGACACCAAATCCCTTACCGATGTTTAACAAAGCCCAAAAAATTTACTATGGGGTGTGTTTGGTGCCAACCATGAGAAGTCTACACGCCATATATGGTAATTTTCTTATCTCTGTAAGTTACCATGACAACGCATGACGTCACGAAGAAGAAAAGGTATTTGTACTGTTTCGACCGAACAAAATAGTATGTAATGTATTGTATGGAATGAAAGAAGTAGGTAGAGCGTAGTTACAGTGTAAATATTGTTGTGTGCGTGTAGAATAAAGATGGTCTACCTAATGACGGCTTCTGTTCCTTGTTATTCAATTTAAGTAGGAAGTGAAACACAAACATGGTCCGTCGGAGTCGGAGTAAGAATTCAAGAGTTGAATCACCTAAAGGATTTCGGTAACGAAATGAGAATTACAAGGCTCCAGAAGTCGCAAAGCTTAAGGTCAGTATAGTTAAAAACTATATTCGTTGAATTTATAGTGCATTCGTGATACACGTATCTTGAATTTAACCAAGTTGAAATAACTATGTCTGAACTAATTACAATACAACATGAAATCTATGATTCCATGACAAGATTCATTAGAAATTATAAGAAGGATTCAAAAGATAGGAAAACTGAATCGTACCTTAATTTAAGGTTGAACAACTTTTCCGAATATTGGATCGAGTTCAAAACTACGCACCGTAAAATAATTTTATCCAAAGAAGTTGGAAACGACGATCCTTATTTTACGGACGATTTTTACTCAACGGTAGAAGATTTCTTTATCAACAATAAGTCAGAAATCCAAGAATTTCTTGTTTCTAAATTTAGTTTAGCTTCAAAGAATGAAGCGGTGCAGGATATGCGAACTCCAAGTCAAAACTTTAATAATGATGTAAGATTACCAAGAATAGAATTGCCTAAATTTTCTGGTAAATACGAAGATTGGACTTCATTCCATGATATGTTTGTATCCATAATTCATAGTAATGAGTCGATATCTAAGGTGCAAAAACTCCACTATTTGAAAATCCATTTAGTTGGAGAAGCAGAGAAATTGCTTAAGCATTTTGCAATTACCGAAGATAACTATGAAATAGCATGGAAATCACTAATTGAACGGTACGAAAACAAGAGAGTGTTGGTCAATTCGCAATTGAAAGCACTTTTTGCTCAACCAAAGATAACCAGGGAAAGTGCTTATTGTATTAAAAGTTTATTGTATACCACCCAAGAATGTCTATCAACATTAAAAAATTTGGGAGTTCCGGTAGAACAGTGGGATGATATTGTGGTCTATATAACGACGCAGAAACTTATTATAGAATCGCTTCAGTTATGGGAACAAAGTTTAAGCTCAAAAACAGATTTACCTAAATTTGAAGAGTTGAAATCATTTCTTGAATCCCGTTTCAGAACACTTGAAGCTATTTCAAATTATAATCAAGCTACTTCAAAGAAAGTAAGCGCTCAGGAAAAAGAAATTTCGGGAGCTAAAGAAAATCGAACAAGAACGTATCTTATAACTAAAAATGTGATATGTATAATATGCTCGGGAAAACATGCTTTAGGACAATGTGAAGTGTTTACGAAAATGAACAATCTGAAAAAGTTAGAAACAGTGAGGCATAAAGGTTTATGTTTTAATTGCTTATCTCCGAAACATGTTGCACGTCAATGCCTTAGCAAAATAAATTGCCGATTTTGCGATCGACGACATCACAGTATTTTACACAGAGCAATTGTTAATAATAATCAGGATAATGGGGTCAAAGCCAGAGATCATAGAGATCCAGAATCTGGTTCAAAAGAAATATTAAGAAGTGAAAATTCCAATGAAAATACTACTCAAACTTGCACTCATTCTTTTCGTGACATTCCAAAATTCAGTGAAATTTTATTAGCTACCGCACTTATTCGAATCTCATCACCTTCGGGAATGGAAATAACAGTGAAGGCATTATTAGATCAAGGATCGCAATCGACCTTCATAACAGAATCTGCTGTACAAAAACTTAGACTTAAGAAAGATCCGGTCGTTGCTCAGATTCTTGGAATGGGAAAATCTAAAGTTGGAATATCTCGCAATCAAGTTAGATTTAGAATAAAATCCCGATTTAAGGAAGAATTATTGACGACTACTAATGCTTTAGTGCTTAAAAATCTCACAGATTATACACCACCACGATGCTCAATATCTGATTCTTGGGAACATTTAAGAAACATTAATCTTGCTGATCCAAACTTTAGCAAAGTAGGAAAAATTGATATCATACTTGGCGCAGATGTATATTCGCAAATCTTATTGGATGGTATCATAAAAGGACCAAGAGGTACTCCGATTGCTCAAAATACTTCATTAGGTTGGATTTTGACGGGATCAATCTTGAATAATTCTCAGGATAGCTATTCCAAACTACAAACAACTCAAATTCTGAATCTTCACAGCATGTCGGAAATACACGATCAGCTGCGAAAATTCTGGGAAATTGAAGAAACTTCACTAGCTCGAACACTCACTGCTGAAGAACAAATGAGAGAAGATATTTTTGAGAAAACGCACAGAAGGGAAAATGGACGTTATGTAGTAAATTTGCCATTTAAAGACACTTTAACAACACTTGGTGAATCAAGAGATATAGCGATTTCGCGATTTGAGCAAAACGAAAGAAAACTATCAAGAAATCCTAAAGTTAGTGCGGAATATTCAACATGTATAAATGAATATATCAAACTAAACCATATGGAAGAAACCCAAAACACCCCAAAGGATCTCAAAATTCACGGAATTGGTTACAAACCGAATTATCTTCCTCATCATGCAGTGATCAAAGAAAGTAGTTCATCTACGAAACTTCGAGTGGTATTTGACGCATCTCAAAAAACTTCGACAGGTGTATCATGAAACGATAAATTATTAGTAGGACCGAATCTTCAAGAGGATATGACAGCTATATTACATAGATGGATATTTTATCGAATCGTATACACAGCTGATATAGAAAAAATGTACAGACAAATCCGTGTTGTGGATAAACATACAGACTATCAAAGAATAGTTTGGAGGAATTCTATGTCAGAAGCAATAAAAGACTACCGATTACTAACAGTAACGTTTGGATTGGATTGCTCAGCTTATCTTGCTATAAAAACCTTGAAACAATTAGCTCGCGACGAGAAACTAAGTTTTCCATTAGGAACAGAATCTACAATGAACGATTTTTACGTGGATAATCTTATGTCTGGAGCGGATGATATTTCTGAAGCATTGGAGAAACAAAATCAAACAATTAATCTTTTAAAATTAGGAGGATTCCCTCTAAGAAAATGGGCGTCTAACAAAGAAGAATTGCTTGAATCATTACCTGAGGAATTTCGAGAAATATCAAAGCTGAAAACCATAGAAGCAGATCAAAGCATCAAAACTCTTGGTTTATATTGGCATCCAATAACAGACGAATTCGGTTACAAATTAAGTTCTATGGCAACGGAACAATCTACTATTACGAAAAGAACCATTTTATCGAACACAAGTAAACTATTCGATCCATTAGGATGGATAGCACCAGTTCTAATTACAGCTAAAATTATGCTTCAGTCATTGTGGATGATTGGATTGAATTGGGACGAAGAACCACCAGTAGAAATTCGACAACAGTGGATTGACTGGATAAGTCAATTACCAGATATGGAAAATATTAAAATTCCACGCTGGATAAACTACAGTTATTCCGAAAATCATTCTATCGAAATGCACATATTTTGTGATTCTTAGAGTACTGCATATGCTTCTGTTGTCTATCTTCGGATAATTTCTGAAACAACAATTTCTACGCACATTGTTGCAGCAAAGACTAAAGTCGCTAGAGTGAAAACTGTATCTCTGCCAAGACTGGAACTTTGTGGAGCACTGTTAGGGGCAAGATTAGCTTATCAAATCTCATTAGCAATACATGCAAAAATTGAAAAAACGTATTCTTGGACAGACTCAAAGATCGTTTTAGCCTGGTTGAAAGGACATCCTACGCGATGGAAAACCTTCATAGCGAATCGTGTCGTTGAAATTCATGATAAACTTAAAAATCGTAATTGGATGTATGTGCCATCAAAAGAAAATCCTGCCGATTGCGCGACTCGTGGACTTACACCAGACGAACTGATTAAGCATAAATTATGGTGGAAAGGACCTGCATGACTTACAATGCCTCAAGACTGTTGGCCTAAATCCATTGATATTCCACCTACAACCATAGAAAAAAGAAAGGTTGTCACATTAACAACATTAAATGCAAGTGCAGATTTTAACTTGATTTCAAAATACTCTAATTTGTCTAAACTAGTAAGAATAACTGGGTATTGCTATAGATTTGCATCTAATTGTAAGATCTCAAAAGCTGAACGTAGTTTATCTTATCTTACGGGGCAAGAACTAAAAAACACTTTAAAGAAACTTGTAAAATTAACACAGAGATCATATTTTCCTTCTGAGATAGAACGACTAGAGAACAAAAAGGAACTATCGCATAAGAGTCGACTTCTAAATCTCAACCCATTCCTAGATGGTGAAGGTATATTAAGGGTAGGAGGGCGTTTAAAATATGCCAATTTACCGTTTGAAGAAATTCATCCTGCGATCTTACCAAGAAAAAATCATTTAGTCACCCTTATAATCCAAAATATTCATCTAGATACGCTGCATGGAGGAACACAGTTAGTATTAGGACTTTTAAGAAAAATATATTGGATATTGGACGCTAGAAATACGATAAAATTTATTTTACATAAATGTATCGTATGTCACAGACAAAAAGCCAAAATGTCTCAGCAGCTTATGGGAAATCTTCCAGCTCCTAGAATAAATGAATCTAGACCTTTCTCTCATACTGGAGTAGACTACTGCGGCCCAATCGAAATTAAGATTTCAAAAGGTCGTAGTGCGAAATCACAAAAGGGATATATTGCAGTATTTATATGTTTAGCCGTAAAAGCGATTCATCTAGAAGCCGTTTCCGATCTGACTAGCGAAAGTTTCATGGCAGCGTTCCGACGATTCACATCGCGTCGCGGACTTTGTTCTGATTTGTATAGTGATCAAGGGACAAATTTTAAGGGAGCAAATTCCATGCTTAAGGACGACTTTAAAAAGTCGATTGATCAAATTAACAAGGAAATAGTACATGTCTTAACCGAAGATGAAGTAACGTGGCACTTCATCCCTCCGTCATCGCCACACATTGGAGGCTTATGGGAAGCGGGCGTAAAATCCACAAAATACCACTTGAAGAGAATTTTAGGAAAAAGATTGCTTACATTCGAAGAATTGAGCAAAGTATTAACTCAAATCGAAGCATCGTTAAACTCAAGACCGATTACGCCAATTCATGATGATCCTAACGATTTCAACCCACTTACACCGGGACACTTCCTAATTGGAAATTCGTTAAAAGCAATACCTGAACCAAGTATATTAGATATAAAGGAAAATAGATTAAACAGGTGGCAATTGCTGCAACAACTGAATCAACAATTCTGGAAAAGATGGAATTTAGAATACATAAGCAGAATGCAACAAAGACCGAAGTGGTTAAAACAACGCAAAAATGTGGCCAAAGGACAACTTGTTCTCATCAAAGATGATCGACTACCCCCTACCAAATGGCTTCTTGGCAGAGTAGTTGATACGCACGCAGGTAAGGATAATTTAGTAAGAGTTGTCACGCTACGTACAAAAGATGGTATTCTCAAAAGACCCCTCACGAAGATTTCGCCCCTCCCGATCGACAATCCAGAGCCTCTAACCAAAACCAATGATGAGAGTTTAGAACTTTTAATTTTATATTTATATTATTTGTAGACCATTCATTTGAACTTTTTTCGAAATCTAGCGGGATTCTCGATGCCTGAACGTTTGAAATTAAACTCTTAGTTCAAGCAAAGAGTTCAAGGCCCCGTGTATGTTTGGTGCCAACCATGAGAAGTCTACACGCCATATATGGTAATTTTCTTATCTCTGTAAGTTACCATGACAACGCATGACGTCACGAAGAAGAAAAGGTATTTGTACTGTTTCGACCGAACAAAATATTATGTAATGTATTGTATGGAATGAAAGAAGTAGGTAGAGCGTAGTTACAGTGTAAATATTGTTGTGTGCGTGTAGAATAAAGATGGTCTACCTAATGACGGCTTCTGTTCCTTGTTATTCAATTTAAGTAGGAAGTGAAACACAAACAGGGTGAGTGATGATTTTTAGGGAGAGTGATGGTTTATGTTGCTCAGGATCCTTTTGTAATTCAGAGAGGGCTAGGCAAAATGTTAATCAAAGCTCAAAATAGGGATAGTAATGCTTAGCGTGAATTTTAAAAGTATTTAATGTATTGTTTTCATGTATATTTAAGGTATAGAGTTTTAATTATAATTCGAATACAGGAAATTCAATATTGAGATAGAGAAGAATCAGGTTCAGACATAGTTACTACATTACTTTTATATATAGTTATAATTTTCATTTTCAATTTAAAATAGCATTTTTGGCAAGAGCACGGAAAGAAGATTTGACTATGTTAGCAACAGAACTGGTAGAAACTGTACCGCTACATTTAAAAATCATGGAGTTAAGGAAATTAATTTTGGAAAGCCCAGATTATGAGGAAAATGTCGCGGAAGGGATGTTAACAGCTATTATATCTGAAAGAGTGGAGAGGGAACGATTAAATTTTGAGAGAGAACAACTGGAGGCTAAAGCAAAATCAGAACAGGAACAATTTAAATTAAATTTAGAACCATAGAAAGGCTGGAGCTAGAGAAAATTCGGGCAGGTAGTTGTAGCAACGCGGAAAGTCCGGTTATAAGCGTAGAGGCAGGGGCGCAGATGAGGTTTCGGACAGTGGAGGAGACGGTCAGAATAATAAGACTGCTAACAGTCAAAGTACCCACACGGTCTGACCAGTGGGCGTATTTTTTCTCAAGCCTAGAGAGGTCATTCGCTTCTGAGGGCGTACCGCTTGAATTCAGGGCGACAATTTTGTTAAATTTACTGGGGGATAGAGCGGCGGATTTGCTGACCCCGGTTCCAAAAGAGCAGTATGGGGATTATGAGGTAGTAAAAAGGGTTGTATTAGAAAATTTTCAACCTTCGCCTCAGGTATGCTTAGAAAAATTCCGGAAAGCGAGTCGTCGGACGGACGAAAATTTCGTTCAGTTCGCGATTCGGGCGACGTCCATGTGGGACTATTATTGCAAATGAAAGGGCCAATGGATTTTGAGACCGTAAACCAATTAGTGGTAGCGGACAAAATTACCCAGGGACTGGACGTCGAGACCTATGCCCATATTGGTAAACGGCAAGGTGGCGGGTGGTTTCAGCCCAGGGAACTGCCCAAGGAGTGCGATATGAACTTCGCGGCCAGGGGTAAATCATATGCGGCGGCGGGGCCAGGAAATGGAAGAGCTAGTGGAGATAAGAAAGAGGAATGGGATAAATTCCGATCCGAGGGCGAAAGAGCCCGGACAAATGTTGGGGAACCCGTAAATGGGGAAAAAGGGCCAATGTTTTATATGTGGGTCGAAGAATCATTTTATATGGGACTGTCCTCAAAGGAGGCAGGGAAGGCCGAATGGTCCAAAGGACACTAGCCGGAGATGGGAAGACAGACACGCGGCTGACCAAAGTGAGGCTCCACGAGTTATTGACCACAGAGTCGTAGCCAGGGTGGATGCATTTAGGGCGGAGTATCCGGAAGTTACTGAGGGGGACCGCTATCCAGTTTAGAGAGTGTACAGGTGAGCGTCAATGATAGTTTGGCGTAGGCGCTGATTGACTCAGGCGCGGAGATTACTTTCGTGAGAAGAGACCTGGTGCCAAGCGAGTCGTTGACGGACGAGGCGGCGATATCCTTGCAAGGAGTATTCGTGCCGGCCGTAGAATGTCCGGTGATAAGTATCCCGTTGAAACTGGTCAGGGGGAAGCGCGATAGTGCGTCCCAGCAGGATGTTGTATGCGCGGTAGTACAGGATATGGCGGAGCAGGTACTATTACCCCCGCAGGTAAGGAATTTGCTAGAAGGTAGTAAGGAAGATGGAGAGGTAAACGCCACGGCCCCGCAAGAAGGTAAATCCACGAAAATGGATGGGAAGGATAACGAAACCAAGTCGAACGAGCTTGTTTCGGTATCGGAGGAGAAACAAGTCGCTGAGAGCGGGGAAGAAACTTGAGACAGATTAATCCTTGCACAGAGATGCACGAGCGACAACAAAACAGTTTTCAAAATCCTGGGAAGGTCAGTTTCAAGTTTAGAAAGGGAAACCACAAGGGGAAAGGAAACGAAAGGGGCTGAGTGCCCACGATCGCAAAGTTCCGCGGAGAAACAATTAGGTGTTCCGGAGGGCGAAAATGAAAGGTGTCCCGAGCAAGTTTTAAACAGGGGAAAGAGTAACCCGAGAGCGGAGGTAAGGGAACAAAACATCCCAGCACGGAGAGTTCCGGTTTCAGAAAGGGAAACTCGAGATGTGTGGCAGGAAAGAAACCATAGCGCAGTTTTGAGGCTGAAGAAGGCCGATCGTGCAATGCGATGCGAGATGGATAGAAGGAGGGGGTAGGAGAGTCTCTCTCACCGCTGTAAAGTACGGCAGAGAAAAGGTATGTGTTAGAAGCGTGCAGAATCCGGGAGGGACAGGCAGTTGGAGCGTTTGTCAAATGGGACGTCCGCGACCTCGAATAAAGGAACGGAGGGAGAGTTAGTTCCGATTTTATGTATCGGTGTTTAATGTTTACCGGAGTGGTTATGTGTAGTAGTGTATAAATATTGCATGAGTTTATTTTATATCAGTGTACTGATATTTGGTTTGTAGGATTTTCTTTTATTAGAAACTTTTACATAGTTGTGTACAAATTCTGCAGGAGTTGGTTATATATTAGTGTACGGGTTTTTTTTCTTACTGGAGTGTAGGGTGAGATTACAGTGCAGACGGTTCCAAAGGAACTGGGAATTATTTAGGAGGATAGATTAGGTAAACTCACTGATGAGATTATAGATAGATACTGATAGAGAGGTTAGGAATGATTTGTATAGTTTGATATTATGAACAAGTTTAAAGTGTTGTAGATACTGGGGTCTTATTTTTGTCTTTTGGCCGGAATTTCAGGGAGAGATAAAATGTTGCAATGGAAGTATATAATATGAGATCCTGGATGGCAGCCTAAGTAAATAGTCACTATACAGTAGGCATATACACAGCAACCATGTGTTTTATAACCATGTATTCAGAGGTGAAAACCCATGAAAGAATGCCAAAAACTTAAGAAAATTTTATTGTGTATGTGGACTCTGACACTCTAACTTTTAGGTGTGCACTATAAGAACTGAACATGCATAAACTTTGAGTGCGTGCTGACAACAGATTCGGCATAGCCGGAGTGATGTGTGTTTTACGAGCGGATGCTCAATTCCAGACAGCTGTATGAGGTAATAAAGATCAATGGACCTGTGACTTGATAATCTTTAGAGGATTGAAGTATCTTAATTTTTCTTTGTTTAATGTGTTTCGGTCAAGATGTCAACTATCAAGAACCAGAGCTGACCGGATGGACCGGTATAGGTGTTGGTAATTTTGTATAGTTTTTGAAATTGAAATGTTGTGGTTTGGAAAAAGCTGGGTATTTAACCCTACTTTTTTTCTGGGTTGGGAATGTGAGGAACCCGTCATTTTTTCGAGCCAATTTTCTGCCATTTTCATAACAGTTTCCGAGTTCATACACCTTAAGACCGCCTGCATTGCAGTTTTTGGAAAACAAGGTTATAAAGCTCAGTCATCGCAGTCTGATTTCGGAGAAATGCACCCATTTTGAGACGTCATCAGAGAAGGGAGAACTAATCCCAGAGGGGAGCGTTAGGTGGTCTCTGATATGAAGAGCCTGATAACCATTCCAAAGAGCTTGGTCCGGGTGGTCCTCAAATTTTGGACCAGAATATATACACGAAAGAGACGCCATACAATGTTTGAGGAGCAAGGTTGCACACTTTGGGTGTGTCGACTCACATGCCTCTGCCAGTAGACTATTGGATTGAAATTTAACATACAATACCATGCTTTAATAAAAGTTTGTGTTTATATTTTTAACTGAAATGCCTGATCTTTTCAAAGCCTTGATAAATATTTCTCTACGTTTTTATCACAAATCAAGGATTCGATAACGCACGATACTCGGAGAGGAACAGTCGCGCATCGCGTCGGTGTATTCCCATTCCATATGCACCGGAGGACTAACGCTACGCAAATAGTATCAACGACGATGTACGGAGAGTGGAATGATAATCAACGACATTACAATTTAGATATGCAAAGTTCATTTCTGAAGCAGCTATTTAGTATTTATATTTTCTTCTGCATACTTATTTTGCACAGTCATGCGAATTTAAAAAAAACCGGGAATGTCATCTTCAGAACCGAAAATCAAAATCATCAGTTACCGCACTAACACCTCTGGAATAAGATGACGAATCCTTCTCAGTCACTAACAAGGCGTTATGAATCAATCAATAGCCAATTCTAATAAATATATGTTTCAAGGATATTTTGGAACCGGAACTGAGAAAATAGTCAGGAGGGAGATATCATTAGAAGACCTCTCGACCATTTCTGATTGTAATATTAAATTCTTGTCAATCGCTATCTAATCTATATTTATAGACAATATTGAAAAAATAATCGTTTAAATCAAGCGATTTGGATCTCGAAAGTAGATATTCTTATTAATAGATGCCCTATACTCTTCAGAATTTGATTCTACACCAATCTCAGTTATCATCTAAGCTCTATCTATAGCCAATCTTGAGAAAAAGATGTTTTAAAGCAAAATTATCTCAAACAACAATAGTATGACAAAATTTTTGCAACCCACCAGAAATAAAATTCAACAAAATTAAATGTGAGTAAAGGGCAGTATGTTAAATAAACATATTAACATTTTGACTACGGCGGTTGAACAGTTGAACCACTGAGAACATATCCTCACCTAGAGGAACTGGTACTACGTCTGTACCAGCGCCCCATCTCCATTTTCTAGATTGAGAGTTATACTCGTACTGTCCGCAATTGAAATACTTTGGGCCCTCGTTTTATAAGAAGTGTAATCCCTACTACAGATGGATATTAAAACATTGGACGGGCTACACCGCACAAATTATATTTACAGGAAGGACTTTTCAGTTATTCTGCAGTTCTGAGGTAGAAATAGCTCTTTGAGCCCAAATGTAAAAGTTAAATAAAACTTTTAACAAGTTTTCGAATTAAAACGATATTTTTATAGGGTCAAGAACAATCAGAACAATTGTTTCGCACAGACAGATCCTTATGTTTTTGACTGTCCAAAAGTGCTCTGTTTTGGAGACATAACACCTTATTTCTTCTTATCGCAGAAAAATGAACTCAATTAACTTTAAAAATATATTCATCTTCACTTATTTTAAATCCTGATAGCTGGTAAATGTCTTTTGCACACAATTTTATGTATCATTTGATATTTTATATCACATATGATTTTAGGTATTTGGGGAACTGGACTTGAAAGAACCGTAGACGTTCAGTTGTAAGAAAAGTGCTGGTACGCAGCATTTTCGGTCAATCGAAGTTCCATAGCTCGATCGTGCGGAGTCTTATTTGGTTAAAACTGCTGACAACAATGCAGTTCTTAATGCCGAAGTGCTCTTGGATATGCATGTTCAAGCACTTTCCAGAGAAACATTTGACGTTGAGGTATGGCTTACCCATACTATGATGAGCAGGACTCAACACATGCTGGAATAGTACAGTCGTCAAAAGTGAAGTGGTACCACCATGAAGGAATGGGCGTTGTCATATACAACTCACAGTACTGGTAGAAGAGATAGTCATATGCAAGTGATCAAGTTTTCGTACGTATCGGATAACTCGACAGATTCGCGTGATATAAACCAGCATACGGCTCCTCCCGTAAATGCTATCAGCGACGACGTAAAACAGCCGAACTTTTGAAAAAGTGAAGAAGCTATGCCTGGAAGACGTCAGCGAGCTTTTTACCAGCAGTAAACGGCTGGGGAATAAGACCGTATCCTGGAACTGCGTGATGTTGGTTTATCGATGAGTCCAGTTACCACGGGTGTTGGGTAAGACGTGAGTGTTATCGAGGGATATGCGACACGGTGGATGTTGAACACTCGAGAACACACCGAAGAGGGAGTGGATTAAACAAGCGTAAGACAGAGCGCACAGGTCGGCAGATTCGCCGAAAGTATCATCGAGATCCGTTTGCAACTGCAAGTGTCATCCGAAACAGCCTGACAACATCAACGGTTGCACCTGCGTGTACGCAAACCATTCGTAACAGGTTGCTAGAAATACAGCTACGTGCACGACGGCCAGCCACTGAGGTAGCATTAAGCGCTCGACACAGGGATGCACGTCTAGCGTGATGTCATCGTCATCGAAAATGGACAAATGAAGGGTGTTGGATATTGTTTACGGATGAATCTCGCTTCTGCTTGTGTTGGAATGACAGCCGCGTACGGGTGCTTGGGCTTCCCGGGAAACGCCACATGCCAGCCCATATTACCGAGCGTCACACCGGCCCTACTTGGGGCATCATGGTTTTGGGCAGTATCATGTTCAAATAGAGAACAGATCTAGTGCACATTGTAGGTTATCTGACAGCGGACCGGTACGTCACACAATTTGTGATAGTTGTAGTTGGGCCACTGGTGCAGGCAGTCCACAGGCACGATGTTTCAGCAAGCCAATGTCACACCGCATGCCGAACTTTAAAGTGTCTGAATGGAATTCACATCCTTTTCTGGCCGGCAGCCTCGCCAGATCTCTCTCCCACTGAACACGTGTGGGTCCTCATCGGACGTCAGCTGCAATAGGAACCACCTGTATATACCATAGACAAACTGTGTGACGCAATGGACGCTGCTTGGCAAATATTATCTCAGGCAACCATTAATTACATCATCGATAGTATGCCTCGACATTTAGTGGCCTGTATAGCTGCACCTGGGTGTCATATTCTTTACTATATAAACATGTTTCTTTTGCATATCTTTGTTTGTTCTTTTAATCATTTGCATATGATTCTGTCTTCTACCGATTTACATATGGCTACGTGCATTTCTTAACGGTGTTGCAATTTCACTTTTGACGAGTGTAGGTGCAGTCAATAAAGATGATGCTGCTGTTGAGAAGAGCTCGATGAAATAAAGACTGCCGTCATAATGCACATTGAGGGTACAAACACCCTAGACGAAGCATTTTGATATACTGAAGTACAAGAGAATGCAACACTTTCGATGTGCAATTGTTTAAAAAGTGGAGTTTGAGAAAAAATTTGAAGTGATGACAGATTAAGCAGTAGAAAAAATAACTATATATTGTGTAAATAAAGGAAGTGATTGTGTATTCACAGTGGTCAAAGAGAGCAGACTCTGTCTATCCATTTACTACGTGTTATGTATCTCATATATTTTCTTAAATTCACTACTGTATACATCTCACATTCATATATATCTCACATATATATCTCACATACATGTCAATCAGTTAGTATCGTCAATGCACGTCCAACAATAGCTTCAATATTAAAAATAATAAAAAAGTGTAGGTAAAATAATTGAGCATAAATTGAATTATTTATAAAATAATAAAACACAATAAAAAATAAAGACTATTTCTGTTAAGTCTATATTATGATAACCCGGATTCTACAGCATGTTTATATGGCCATAAAAAATTCTTTAAATTCAAATTATATTCTACTGCACATAATAGTTAATCACACCTTCGGACTTCTTCCATCGTATTACAGGGTCTGGATATCCATTAGCTTGGCAATCAAACACAACAGATTGTCCCATAATAACGGATTTATCAGATGGTTCTGTTCGCCATTTTGGTGGAACTGAAAAATAGAAGAAGATTGTTTATACATAGAAAATAACGATTTATCTCATAGTTTCAAAGTAATTTTCAAAGTATACTGCTAATAATATTTAAACTTATACTATTAATCTTCAAAACATGCTATATCGGTGTCAAGCCAGTATTGGTAACACATTGAACTGTAAATTTTAAAATATTTTAGTATAATTAGAAATTATTTTGTATTACGCACATATCGCGTATTTGCATCGTGAATATGCTACTTCATTCCCAAGCATATAATGATACTCACGATGGCTTTTATTTTCTGATAATACGTAATACAGTATATTGAAAATATTGTTTTCAGAAATTTTTCTAATTCGATATTTTGATTCCAATATATGTTTTAAGGTTTTCTGACCTTGCTTTGACTATTTTCGGACTGATGTCTGTGGTCCTGTATACACGATAGCGGTCACAATATTAATGGATTGTCACGAAACATAATATCCGTATGTGTTATAAAAAATCTAGAACTTGACAAAATGTATTTACTTTCGAGCGAAAACTTTGAAATTTTATACTTTTATATTATCACAACATAAGACAAAATTTAACACTATCATGCATAAAAGGGTTTATTTATGGCTCAATGATTAAAAGACCTAAAAGTTCCAATCGTTGTGAAAAATATCCCCGATATAATATTTTTATTCGTGACGTCATTAGCCCCCATTTGGGGGAAAGGTCTTCCCGCCGGGTTGTGCATTGGCGGTACCAATCGAAATATTTTGTCAAGTACTTTAAAGTGAAGGGTAACATGCTATAATTGTAATCATTTGACTCACAATACTATTTTTTTTTGAAAAATTTGAAAGCAGAATATTGCTAAAAATGGAATTGAGAAAGTTGAGGTATGAGAAAGTTGAGTTGAGCCACAGTCCAATTAATTTTATTTACTTTAATATATTTATATATCAACTAAAAATTACTTACATTTTAAGCAATCATGACTCACTGTGTTTATGGAAACCGGGAATCTAAAATTGTTAACATATTTTTGTTAGATATGTGGGTAATTTTAATTTTAACCCAGGAGAACTCAATATTATTTTTTAACGTTAATGATCGTGCAGAGTATACAGATTCCCAATCCCTAAATGTACCTTCTTATGATGAAAACCGATAGTAAATAAAATATCAATGCAATACATTGAATCTATTCAGGGTATAAACATATATAATATTCAAAAGAGATAAGATTTTTTTTAATTTTGTATATATCTGTATATATCTGAGTATATATCTGATATTTTGTATATATCTGATATACATAAAAGTATGTAAAATACATCCATTTTTTAAACAAATTGCTAAAAACAAATTTATAACAAAATAAAACACTAAAATTCCAACAAAAAATAATAGAATGTACCCCCCTCCCCCTAAAAAATAAAAATAAAAATAAAAATAAGCACGAAATGCAACTTCTCAGATCAGGAGGGAACGAATTACTTTTATTGGACGAAACTTGCTGTATACTTCAAGTATAATATGCAAATATAGAAATATGTGCATAATAGCAATTGGTTCCATTCCAAGTACATAAATCTGCGTCCTGGTAAAGGCAGGTGTTTCTTTCTGTCCGTCCTTACTTCTACTACGGACGTTAGGGTGAAACTCTGAAATAGCCATTTTATTCGATATGTCCCAAAGAAGGCTTTTATATTATAGTCAGCGATGGTGAGCCGTGGGCAGGTTAGAATCCGGCCAATATATTGGAGAAGTTTCTGAATTCTTCAGCGTCCACCATTCTGTGATTTTACGCTTATGAATTCAATTCCAAAACAACTCAACAATACGCAGGCCAGGCTCTGGTCGCCGTCGAGTTGCAACATCTTCCGATGACCGCTACAAATTGGTCAGACTTTCTACTTATTGGTCAGACGCAACAGCACCTGCTTCACTCTCTAGCATTGCTGCAGCTACACGTAGGGTTGTATCCATTACAATTGTGAGGAGGAGATTCACCGCAGACAGCTTTTACGCGCGGAGGCCAACCGTTTGTGTTCCCTTGTTAAATGAGGCATAGATCAGCCCATTTTCAATGGTGTCAGATACACGTCAGTTGAACAAGAGATAATTGGAACAATGTGCAAATCACCGATGAGTCCAGATTCACTTTGCAGTCGGACTATTGACGGATTTTTGTGTGGAGAGAAGCTAGTACACGGTATCAAGCGATTAACATCGTCCTCCGCCACTGGTGGTGGCATCCTTGGATGAGCTGGAATTTTCTTCGGCGGCCGTGGTGACCTCCAACGATAATGTGACTGGTCAAAATGTGACTGACGAAATCTTTGATCTCTATGCTCTCCTATATGTGGATTGTAACGGATACAGGGCTACCTGTAGCTGTAGCGAGGGCAGAACGTAAAACAGGTGCTGTTGCTTGCCTGTTGTACCTGATCAATAATGCTAAGTAGAGGTCAGCTGAAAATGTTATAACTCGAGAACGATCCAATCCTGCCATTTTGCTCTTTATTCCGCGGTTTTAGAATTGGGTCCAAAAAATCCCAGTAATGTGGACTCTTAAGAATTCAGCTACTTCTTCAATATATTGGCCGGACTATAACCTGCCCATTGCTCGTCATCGCTGACTATCATATAAACGCTTTTTTGAGACATATTGAATGAAATGGCTATTTCGGATTTTCCCCTAACGTCCGTAGTAGAATTAAGAACTTACAGAAATAAACACCTGCTTTTATCAAGACGCGGATTTACCTATTTAGCACAGAGCCAATTGCTATTATGCACGTGTTTCTGTATTTGCATATTGTACTGAAAATATACAGCAAGTTTCGCCCAATAAAATTCATCCGTTCGCTCGTAATTTGAGAATTTGCATTTCGTGCTTATTTTTTGGAAGGGGGGGGGGTGTTGTTGAGACCCAGACCGTCCGACCTACCAGAAAGGTGTAAGGTAACTGTATGGACGGCCGGGAAGTGCCACCCAATTTAGACCGGAACCCAGTGGGGGAGGCATCCACAGGGACCGTACCCTCCTTCCCCTACCACCAACCTCTCGGAAGGACTTACGGACCCACATGTTTAACGTGATCGTACTCCGCATGAACACGGCGGCATTTGTGGCAGCGTGCAAATCTAGCGCGCAAACCACGGGGATACCGCACCCGAGATGGCCAACAGCACGCGGCGTTCCGAGGTGGTCACCCACCAAGTACTAACCGCGCCCGATGCTGCTTCACATCGGTGATCTAACGAGAACCGGTGTTTTCAGCACGGTACGGCCGTTGGCCTGAAGGGGGGGGGGTGTACTTCATTTACTTGATGTGAAAATACGCTCTATTATAGTAGTGGGACTTTAGGGATTGCACGTTTATCAGCTTTTCCAAATCATGAAAACATTTCCATTACATAGAACGTAATAATAGGGAAAATCGCATCCCTGTCTGGATAAAGTACAACAATAAGCTCGGCTATACAAAACCTAGAAGAACAGGTTGTTACAAGTGCTTGAAAAACTGCAATTGTAATACGATGCCCCATGCTCGTTCTCCAAGTTAATTCAGTATCATTTTTAGTCTAAGTAGTATTTAAGTTTTGAATGAATAAGCAGGGTAAAGTCAAAAAAGAAACATAAACGACCCATTATGCATTGGAAATATTTCCGTCCGATATATACGTTACCATTATGCATTGAAAATATTTTGTTATTTGGGCAACTAAATATTCTTAAGATGCAGTCTTTGAAGTACATCGATTTGTTTATACTATGAAAGTTTGTTGGATATCTATAACCTTAAATTCAAAGTCCGTTCCCAAAAGTAATTTGTTACAATTCGTAAATAAGGTATCTGCAACAGAGGGGCCACTCCTTTTGATTCCTCTCGTACTGCATTAGTATAACACAGCTGAAACTTCAGAGTTTAAATACATGAGAAACTGTAAATAAAATATCAAAAGAAATGAAACTTGTTCAAGAAATATGAATTTGCAAAACATCTTTTTCAAGGGCATCATGCTCAGAGATGCCGGTAAAAATGCAGCTTTTTAGCTGATTAAATGATGCTCTTCTATTTTATTCCTTTCCCATATTTTGCTAATTACACACATACACACACACATATATATATACATATATATATATATATATATATATATATATATATATATATATATATATATATATATATATATATATATATATATATACATTCATTATTATTTTCTTGAAATGTGTTACTAACCTTTGACAATCATTGTTGCTGTCTGATTTCGTGAAGCTACTGGATTCGATGCGACACAGGTGTAATTCCCATTATGCATTTGAGATACACTGCTGAAGGATATGGATGAAGTGAATTCGTTGACTGTGCTGATAGAACCTCTCAGATCATTCGGCAAAGGATTACCATCTTTCAGCCACATAATTCGAATTGGAAGATCTCCAGAAGAAACTACGCATGTTACTGTTGCTCTCTTACCCTCTGACAGACTAGAAGGGAATGTTATTGGCTCTACGACAGGTGGAGCTGAAATAGATACAATAAAAACAAATATTATTGTTTACAATAAATATATTTAATTACGTTTGTTATACATCATACCTACAATGTTGTTGTGCTATGTAAGCAACATCTATATATATGTTGTGCATGAATTTCATGGTAAAACTTTATCTTTAATCTACATTTATCTTGAAATATATTTTATGGATTTTGCAACTTAAAAGAGCATGTGAAAATGAAATTATTTTCAGAAATTTTTTAAACACAGCTATGCAAAATAGTATTAGTAGCTCACGTTATGTGTATTTGAGGATAATTTAAGTTCTTGGCGTTAAAAAAAATAAAAATAAAACTTCTGAATTATGAGAAGTTTTAATAATACTCACTAAATTGACATATATTTTATGTCATTGGCTTCTATTTAAAACACACTTTCATAACTTATGTAATAGGGTGGCATTACTCTGTAGTAAAATAAAATAAGCCAATAGTTTGTCTATTGGGGAATCCTCTTACATTGTCTAGAATGACTTGAATGATAAATAAAAGTCTACAAAATTTCAAACGAACCAGACCACTTTGAGCGGTCGATACCATATTTTTATTTGAGTGCAATATGGAAATCACATAGCGTAAAATATATTGAAAATTAGATATTTATCATTAGATTCATTCATGATAAAACTATTACCTATTGAATTTTCATAATGGAAATTTTCTTTGCTTCAAGGAGCTATTTTGACGAGCCATGACCACCAGGAGAGCGTACTGCTGCTAGTCTTCTTTGGTAGTTTACAGACTGCGGAATTATTCCAACAGGGAAACACTTCGTTTAGCAGTATCATTGATGACATGCAATTGGTCTCATATTTACTTTCCCTTAAGGGATTCTTTGTCGCTTTTCCATTTGTTATGATCCTTGGGGAGTGGAGGAAAGTGCCGATTTGATGTCCATGATATCGAAAAATTGGATGATGTTCAAAGAATTTCTCCACGACTTTGACATTTAAATCCAGGTCCTTGTATCTTCTGCTGTCCTAATATGTCCATTCTCCCCACCTTTTTTTTAATTGCTTGGATCACGCGAATTTTGGTCTCAACCAATACATCATTGTCAAAGAAGACAATAGCGACGTGTTCTTATAGATACCAGAAGTGTTGAAATTTCTTTGGTGCAGATTCGGTAAGTTGAAGATCTAAATTCACTCTTGTAAGCTCATGGAGGACATAAATGTATGATGATATTTGGGGCAGAAAATGAGAACTAGGATAGATACCAAAATTTGATGTAAATAAGGGACACAAATAGGGATAACCTTTCTCCCCCTTCTCGTTACGTAAGTTAATCGGGCTTAAAAATGAAGATTTTAAGTGTGTAGATGGATTTCCGTTTCGCTTGGCCCGAAACTCTGCTCCAGGAGCTATGATAATAATTTCTTCATATGACACTTCTCCAAGAAAGACTGTGACCAGCACTAAGGACGCACGCACATGAAAAAAGACTGCGTCTAGTGTCAACCCAAATATTGGGTGCTTGCACGTGAAATAAAGCAAATTCTTCTGTACATTCTTCTCTGGAAAGACGCAGGCATCATTGCTTTTTCAGTGTTTGAAGCTGTGGTATCGAAGCACATGTCTCGTGCTTCGTTTCCAATGTTTCATAATCTCACAGTATTGTCAATCGCAATGGCCATTGCTGTGCTCTTTTCTCTTTAAAGCTTGTTGATCTCTAGGAGTTTCCTCTCTTGTCCTCTTGATGCAAGAATCGAAAGTCTATAGACATTCTCATTTCCAGTCACACCAGGAAGCATCTTCCCATGTCAATGAAAAGATAAGGGATGACACAGGTTTAATTCGGCGAATCCTTGATTTGGCAGGTAATTTTCTATAGGAGTTTTGCTCTTTTCGACTGAATTGATGTGGAGTTGATATTTGAATTCGAGATGTCACGTCCAAAAGTATCAGCAGCTGAAGTTAAAAGAAGTGTAATTTTCTTTAGTGCGATCCAGTATTACAGCTAATCCTGAAATAAGAACAAATATTCGGACGGGCTTTCAGGCACAAATGTAGGAATGGGTCTGGATGGGTAGGAATTTCTCGATTCTTACTGAAGATGTACTAAGAGGATTATCAGCTATATATTTTAAATGTATTATATATATAAAATATATTATATATATGTATTATATTTTAAATGTATTATATATATATATATAATTAAATCACTGTTTGGAAACAGGAATACATTCATTCCACTTGAATTTTGAAATAATGAAAAATTAAACTGTGCACCATATTTACTCCACTTCTATTTGTTGAAATTCATGTGAAGTAGATAAGAAATGAGGTTTGTTCCATGCGACTACAAAATTTAATCACTGATTAAAAGAAAATGTATAGTACGACTGATTTTTGAAAAAAAATGTATTGTGCAACATGTAGCGTCCATCTTATTTACTCTGAACTCACCACAATATTTACAATATTTAACGTGTATCTTATTATCGAACCGCTAACAAAATAGATCCCGAGGGAATGGTACTTCTTTAAGAAAATAAATAATCTACATCTTCTCTGCAGCATAGCAGCGCACTCCAGTGATTACTACACTCTACACGAAGGTGATTATAAAAACGAACTCAGTCTTTGGCTCGTTCCCTTTTTCTCAAATCAACCATTATGTTTCATAGGTCAGTAACAACGCTTTAATGAAAATATAATTTTATGCAATATGCATTCATCCTACAGATCGCGTTAAAGAACAAAATATCTATATGACTTTATTTTCCCAAATTTTTGCACTCATTAATTGTTTTCAACCAATGATTCAATTATAAACTGAAAACAGCTAAATAATAAGTTGTGGTTTTGTTTTAAATATTTTCAGATTTTTACAGGTGGCAATCTCTTAATATGCAATGGATGATTTATAGCACTGCTATATGTTACTGAAATGTAACTCAGCTTTACCATCATTAACTTCTAATCTTACATCATGGACTAAATATGTATAAAATGTAATTAAATGAACATATTCAAATTAGCATATCGAACTTACCCATAATGCTGAGTGATACGTCTCTTCGCGTTGTTCTACTGACGTTACTTTCAGCTACACAGTTATAAAGTCCATCATCTCGGTTCTTTTGCAGATCTTCGATTATTAACGTACCGTTAGGAAATGCCTTTTGACGATGATTGTGAGGAAGTGGGCGTCCTTCTGTAAAAAGCATGCATAAGTAGTGCCTTCTCATAAAGCACTCAGTAATAAATTAATAAAACATGCATGACGGAATGGGGTTATAAATATTTTTTTAAATCTCTATATAGTAAAATAATTTTTCCGGATACACAAATAGCACAGATTGATATCATAACTATTAAATTTAAAATGTGGAAACATACTTAGGCTAGAAAAGTTTGTTTGTGTGATACTATTTGTTTTGTAAATATTACAACATTTTTTTCTCTTGCACGCTAAATATTCCTATACTCTTTCTGGAAATTATTGCTTATTGGAAACAGTAAGCATTTGCACTCAAAATTGATAATTAAGAGCAAAATGACTGTAAATATTAAAATTAGATAAATTACATCAAATTACAAGAATCATTATAATAATACGGAGCAATTACGAGCAAGAATATCACCATGGTGTGATGATTAAAAATACTATTATAATTGAAAAGACAAAAAATGAAATTTTGATTCATAATACTAATTTTTAAAGTGGACGTTAATCAGAAGATGGTGTAAAGATTATTCTTATAATTTTGTTCAGTACTACTTATGGCGCATGAATGCAGTAAAACTTTGCAATGTTTGTCTAATGGCTTAGAGGCCATACGATTGGTATTTATCAACAAAAACTTTGCAATGCTTATCAGATTATTGTGATATCAATTATTGGAAATAGTTTTCAAATTTATAGCTATATTTCCAGTGTTTGACTCAATCATTATGGTTTCAAGTATTTGCAAATATAAAATAATCAATCGACAAAATTGAAAATTGTATACGTATTGCAAAATAGATTTGGGATGAGATTAACTGATTTACTAGGTTGTGATTTGCCTATACTTTTAATTATAATCTGATCAATGGAGCATGGGTTTTGCGTTGTTCAACATTTTATTCGTATAATTTTATTTTATCTTTCCTTTTCAATGTTTCTTCGTTTCTTTTGTATGTATATGTATATTGTCTATGTATGTCTATGTGTACAGTTTGCAGTGTTTTTCCCGGCCGTCCCTTGTAACTGCTCTACACTCCTTATATAGGCCGGACGACCTAGGTAATAAAAAACTAAATGCTTGACTTAACTGGAAAAATGTCAAACTAGGGCTGCAAAGTTCATTACTGGGCAACTTTTGAAACTATTTATGCAAAGTTTATCTAATAGCATTCCACAGTTTGAAGCAAGCTCGGCACCGCTAGAATAAAGGAGAAACTGCCTTATGCACAAATATATAAACATAATACGCAATTATGAGCATAACCAGAGAGCCGTAGTACATACAAAAGGTAACCAAAGATTGAAGAAATACTCGGTATACGTTAGAACCAAGAAATACGAATTGTTCAAATATAAAGTTGAATATTTATATCAATCCAGTACAACCAATCAATTCAGTAGAATCTATTTATTTATCCAATGTATGCTTTCATAAAATCATAGCTGATAAAATCAGCAGAAGTAAAGATAATCACACTCTTAATAAAAATGTTGGACCTAGAGATGCTCTCAGCTATTCCTTTGAAAGCCACACGGATCTTTACTCATGGAAGCAACTTGCGTTAGGAAAATTACGTTTGTGGAAGTGGATCCATAGAGTTTCAGACGAATAGAGATCCCATTAACGTTAGTAAAAGAAATACGAATATTATTTCCAAAACTAGATCTGATCTGGAAGCAAATGTAATTTCGCTTAAAACCGTTGAAAGCAATGAAAGAAATATGGCTAATGACTAGCATCCCCAGTGAATTAGAATATCTGGAAAATTACTATGCAGTAAAATGTCCTACTTCGGTTGCAATAATGAAATAATTTTTCGGATCTTTCAAGGCATTCCAAGTGCATTTGATGCTGAGTCCTTTCATGTAGGTATACCGGTTAAAAAAAGACGGATAGAATTCCTAGGGTCGGTTGACTTTTAAATACGCCTGATAAAATATACATTCACTGATGAATTGGACTCTTTATACAAAACATAAAATAAAATCTGGAATTGGGCACCACAACATTTTTTGTACAAGAAACACAGACCTGGAGATATAGTAAACTTTAAGTAGAAAAAATGACTATTTTACCAAGATTTAGGATTTGACACACTAGAACGATGGGCATTGTAGCAGGATATATAACTTACCTTCACTGCCATAACTGTAAAGAATACAAAGTGTCTAGTCCTGACCCAATTTTCTTGTATTAGGGTGACATGGAAAGACATCTGAAACAATCCGATACCCTTTTCTGATCTCTATCTTAAGAATATCATTAAAATTATTTGAATTTGATTTAGGAAAATGTCACACACATTCACACTATTTCTACTGTATGTTTTTTTCTGTAACCTTGTTATTTCCCCTGAGCTGTAACTTAACGTGAAAGAGTTAAATTATTTAAATATTGTCTCAAACATCCAAATGCAATTATCAAACGTTATGAACTAAAAACCGTTATTAAAGAGGTATTCCAAGCAATAAAAAATAATAAATCGATATGACTTTATGAACTCTCCAGATACTACATACAATGTATTGGTATTGTTCAAACTTAGACACAGTAAAGTTTTAAATCCGTTTTCTGTACCGATAACTTTTGGGCCTTACTTACACTTCTAAAATATATTAGTAATACTACATAATATCCCATATAATTTATATTGTAGCAAATGAAAATAAGAGTAATTATATAATATATGGTAAGATATTTGTATTGCATACCTCTTTCCCAATAAACTTTCGTTATAGGATATCCTGATACAGGGCAATGCACAACAACGCTCTGTCCGTCCAGTGCTGTTACATTCCTCATAGGTCGTATGTAAGGGGGTCCAAATACATTCATTCGTCGAGAATGGTGAATTGCTCGAACTCCATTTTGTGCAACACATTCGTATGATCCACCATCTTCAACACTTACGGTGGATATATTCACGTAACTATTGACTGTCCTTTCATCACTAACATAATCGCCAACTCTAATATGATAAGCCTCTGGGATTGGGTATCCGTCCACTAACCACGTGACTTGAGGAAGAGGGTTGCCGGTGGCTGAGCATTTGAGGGATATGGTTGAACCAGGATGCACTGCTTGCTCTGCGAAGGCGAACGTAAATACAGGTGCATCCTCTACCAAAGTGAGTGTAGTAGCAAGTAAAATATAGAACAATAATAGAAATACAAGTTTTAGTTTGAATAAGACACTTAGAAAAGACATAAAATAGTTATTTTAAAATATATAATAATTATATCTAAGACAATTAAATAAAATATAAGTATGTGAAAATTCTCAGCAGTATCATGTATTGAAAACGCTTAGAAAACATATTTGCCTTTGGAAATGTCCTTTACACTTTCATAAAGATAGATTTGTTGGAAAGGCGTGAAGAATGATTGGCGGGCATTACAGCGGCGGTGATATAACGAAATATTAATATAACTATTAAAATAGAGGTTATTTGACTGGAGCATTAAAATTAAATTTCTTGTAATTAATCCCACGTCTTTACAAAATGCGTTGTGAGTATTAGGAATATATAAATGAAGACACTAATCTATCTATAGAATGTTTGGCGTATAAAATGTTATAACCCAGAAATTTCTGAAATGTAAGGCGTTAATTTTAGAATCCTTTAAATAAAGAGAATTTGATTTAATAAATATATCATTGATTTTCAAACACAAAATTAAATATGCAAATGCCCTTGAACAGTCAAAATATGATGACTTGGAGAGTACACTTGTAGCATAAGTCGTTTTTCATTCATAGTTGCCAGCTTGCAATAGAGTTTGGAGAGCATCTCCTCGGAGTGTCTAACGCTCCCATCATTTTCTAGGAGAACTCGCTTTCAGCCACCACCATATCCTTATGTATGAATCTCAGAGCATGCATTTTCTTATTAAGATCCAGAAATCAGTAATACTCTCTCGGTTTCTTTGTAACAAGGCAGTCACCATCAATATTGCCCACTATCTTAGCTCAAATATATCCTTTAACATTTTACTCCTTCGCCCTATTGCATTTGTTGTTTGCGTAATAAAAATGTGTTATTAGGGTCCTATGTATTACTGCGATACTTCTGTAAGGAACTACTAATTTGTCGCAGTGTTGTAATGTTGAGTAATATATGTCCATTTATTTTTGGCGACATTAAGTCTGTCCAATTGTCCAAGGCAATTAAGTTTTTATTTCTCTGAACTCATGTAGCACATATATATGTGTATAAGAGAAATGTGGCCACTGGATCCTTAGATAAGTTTGTCGGTTTCACAAATATATAAATACTGTTTTAACTTTTAAACTTTAATATAAACCTAAATGCGAATTTTTTGCCATGACATCTTCCTTACTACGAAAATTTAGAAATTATTTCATTATATAAAAGCAAATTGTAAGGCTTATCCTTAATTTTAATGCAGTTTCTAGAAATCAAACATATTTGATACTGTAGGGAAGATAACATACAAAAAGTGAGTTCAACTCGCTATTTGGTGTATTCCAGAAATAAAATATTTCGTTAGTAATAGTGTTTGATGATTAAATGTAATAACTGGTTTTAATAGTAAAACGGTCCTTCATTGTTAAAATAACTGATACAGACCAGTCACAAATGCAAAAGTAGAGAAAGTCATGGTCATAAATTCAGAAAGAAGCATATTGTTGCGTTTAAAAATATGTTATAGATTTTATTTTCTGTTAATACTATTACCAACGAATTTTTATTTTCAGAAGAATTCGGCTGCTTGACGTTAAATAATATTTTACTGAAAAGTATAAACTGTTATACGTCGAGATATAGGTCGGACGCGCATACGATTAAGTTCAGGTTATTACATGACCAAATTACGTTTAATGCGTTAAACCCTAACTTTAATATTTTACTTCACAAGTTAATATTAAAATTAATATTATTAATAATAATTATTTTCCCCACGAGGTCTCTATCAATTTTTAACACTTGTCATTTCTTCATTTATCATTTTTTCCTTACATCTGAACTTCATGCAAAACAACTTTTATATCTGAAAACTCATGAATCTATTATCATTCAGACTGATTTGAATTTATCTTGTGTCTTTCTCCAACTCTCTCTGCTAGTTCCGTATTAATTTCCCCTTTTAATAGCATTGGCCCATCGACTTGCAGGATCACAATGTAATCAAAATATTTCCGTCTTATTTTTCTCCTTTGCATAGCATTGGCCCATCGGCTGGCAGGATCCTAATGTAATCAAAATATTTCCGTCTTATTTTTCTCCTTTGCATAGCATTGGCCCATCGGCTGGCAGGATCACAATGTAATCAAAATATTTCCGTCTTATTTTTCTCCTTTGCATAGCATTGGCCCATCGGCTTGCAGGATCCTAATGTAATCAAAATATTTCCGTCTTATTTTTCTCCTTTGCATAGCATTGGCCCATCGGCTGGCAGAATCACTATGTAATCAAAATATTTCCGTCTCCATTTTCATAACCCCTTTTGCTAATGATTTTTACACATTTGCATTTTAATACTATTAACAGCAAAAAAAATAATTTGCTTTTTTTAAATTACTGATGTGATTAAGTTTTCTTTATCAGTATCAACATGACACCAGTGTAGGTAACAAAAGAGTCTTCCATGCGTTTATGACCCTAATGTCATACATGTTAATTGGCGCAATCAAAGGCGGAAGAATGAAAATGCATTTTATTGATTGTAATTAAATATAAAAATACAAAAGATTGTTCAACCAGATCCGGTCTTCCTTCCCTACATGCAAACATGGAGGCCACAATTGAAGTATTCGATAAGAATTCGGGAGAGTCTGAAAACATGTATTTAAAAAAAGATTGCAAAATTTGGGACAAGACATATTTTTCTTTTCCCTTGCATTACGTGGAAATGTATAGGGAACAAACATATCAGAATCATGTCGAATATCGCAACTCGAGTTTCCGATGGTTCTACATGTTTTGGAAACTTTAGAATACGAAAAATACTGCATTCAGCGTGACGTCTTTGTGGTGTCTCTTAGTGTCTGTCTATGCAAAGTTTGTATCCATTCCACCCATAAAAATAATAGAGAGCATGTCACAAAATTTGGTAGATAAATCGCTTGTAGGTAATCCTAGTGCTGATTAGAATTTGGTAGGATTCGGTGAAAAAGAACCAGCCTTTCACAAAAGTAGTCAAAATCTAAAATAAAAAATGACGTATGCTAAAGTATATGAATTAAATACTTGTTTTATACGTAATTTTGAACAATGGAAGGAATAAAATCAACCCTATTACTCCAGGACTAACTATTGTTGAAGTACATTAGTTTTTTTTCACATTTTCATTACACCACCTTTGAAAATAACTCGAGTTACCAAATGAAAACGAAAATTGGATTAAAAGTGCAAATTCACTGCAATTTAAAATAATTATGGGTGTTATTTTGTGCAATTAAACTCATTTTGATGAAATATTAAACAAATGAATAGAACGTGAATATGAGTCTGCAGGAAAAGTCATGTGCTGCTCACATCAGATTTTTTTATACTACAACACGTGAAGGTAATAATTTTATTTAAAAAGGAATAAATATTAAAATATATTACTCGATAAATTGTATATGAATATACATTAATGTTTTAGACATTTATTTTTTTTTTTTGCAAAAATAAAATGAGATTTATGATGATATTTATTCAAAAAGTAAATATTGTACATTGAAATTATATTCTAAATGTCGTAATTAGTTTATGTTAATCACGTGATTCAAAAGTGAAAATTTTTAAGAATTCATTGTGAAAAAACTTATTATACTAAATTGTAAAGAAGATTCAAACAGAATATATTCATTTGTTAAATTTAAATTTAAGAGATTGGAATTTTTATTGGTATTCAAAAAAATGTTTAAATTTGAATCTACAATTGGCATTTCTTTAATACTAATCAGCAATTAGCATTTCTTTAATACTAATAAGCAATTAGCATTAAAGTAACATTAATCGATGTTTTTTTTTTATTTTTGCTCTGAAGAAATTGCTAGATTTCACGAAGTATAAATTTTGCATCATGCATATTTATTTTTGAATATATAGTAGAATTTAGAATGAATACATATGGAAAAAATTATAATCACTTCACATTTAAATATCTAAATAACCGGTACTTTGTCTTAGTTTTAACTAAAATAATTTTAGGCTATTTCGGTATTTCAATATATATATAATTATTTTCTCATATGCATATAAATAATCAGAGTGTGATATATATATATATATATATATATATATATATATATATATATATATATATATATATATATATATATATATATATATACATATCACACATAAAAATGGGTATCTACTATAAATGTATGTATATATATATATATATATATATATATATATATATACATACATTTATAGTAGATACCCATTTTTATATTCCGTCATCTACCGCATTATAACGTTTTTCCTTTCAATGGTAAGTCGAAGTTAGGAAAAGTAAAAAAAACTTGTGAAGGTCAATTCAACGTACACTACGTGACAGTGAAAATGAGACACCAAGGAGTGGACGAAAAATATGCAAATTGGAATGTAGACGCAGCTCACCGAGTTATGTAAATGTTGCGAAATGCGTAACTGTCTCGCGCACGTTGAGTGAGATATAAGGAAATGAACCTAAAGAATCGGCAATAGTCGCGACGCTCTATCTGCCAGGGAAATCATTTTGCATTATTTTTGTCTCAGATTAAACGTGTAGTAACAAAGAATGTCAGGCTGGCGCCAACCGATTCAGTTCCAGCAGACAGATGATTTCACGAGAGGTATGGTGATCGGACTCAGAAAAGCAGGTTGGTTATTTTACCTACACGCGTCTACGGTGCACGGGCTGTGAGGAAGATAGTCGTAACAAGGGAATGTGACACGTTTGAGGAGTGTCGGTACGCAGACCACTTCCGTCGCTCAGTGTATAGGTGTATCATGCTGCAGTAAACATCACTAATTGTTCGTTGCTGTCTCTCGCTGTTTGCCGATTTATATCACTTTCTGCCCACTCCTTCTTGGTGTCTCATTTTAACTGTCCCGTAGTACATTACAAAGATAATGCTTTAACTATTTTATTAAAAGAAGAAATATTTTTATTCACAGAGTCATAATATAGTAGACATTCATCAGAATAAAGCTACTAGTCGTAGATCACCATTTACCATACAATTTTAATGAAAATATGGAAAAAGATACAGGTATTATAAATGTATATTTTGCTCCCATTCCTTCAAAATCCCATGAAGTGACACCAGTGGATTGTGTTTTTAAGTTGTTTGAAATATAACTTTCTAAACGAATACATAAAATAATGGATGGACTTTGGGCAATGGATGAAAGGACGATGAATGGGGAAACTGTGAAAAAGTAGTGGAATAAGATACAATTCATAACTTTAAGGAAAGGGCTCTGATCTTGAAAATTAAGATGCAGAAGGACAGTACAAAAAAAGAGCCATCAGATAGATAATTTAAGAAATACATATTGTTGCTTTAACCTTTAATTATATTGCTTTAAATTTGTTCTAAAAATGTGTGAACAGCTTCCGTAATATTGTATCATGTCGCACGACATGTTGACATTTCTGATACAAGTGTCAGTCAAGTTAATAACCTCTTTAAATGTAGCACATCAGTAAATAATGCATTCACGAGATCCAATGGAAACTAGTACCTATTTAAAATGCTTACATCCCCTCCATAACCAAGACCAAATCAAATAAGTTGGTATGACATCACAGGAGAAATTAAAAAGTGTGTTCCCACAGAGTTTGAGAAACATCGAAGATTCGGTTCGATATGTAACGATATGTTCGATATGTTCGATATGTTCGATAAGCAGTGACGTATATGTTCGATAAGCAGTGAACATGCAAAAAGAAATAGAGTATCAATCAAAGTCCGTCATTGCTACACAGTAATATTAGAAAGTGTATACATTCAGTGTCATAAAAGCTGAATGACATCAAAATGTTGCTGTGGAGCTGATAAGTGGCCTTACATAGAACCGCTACCTACAAAAAAAGTGTCGGCATGTCATCCAATGCTACTAAAATGAAGGTAACATTTCAGTTTTTCAATAGTAAAATCGGGCACGGAAGTAACAGAGATAATTTAAACACTGATTTCATTAAAAAAAATGAGTAAGCATTCAAATATGAATAAATTACAGTTTTAGTTCTGAAATTAGAATATATAGAATGTTTATATTTTGTTAAATGTTATATTTGTGAGTATATATTCACATAAAATTTAATGATTATAATTTTAATATTATTCAAGGCATTTCAAAATAAAGATTAGGCCAAATCAAATATGAGTTGTCGTTGAATTTGTTGCATGCCATTTCGTACTCGAGAGCCTTTGGAGATTTCCATACTCCACACAAAGTGAAGACATCAAAGATATGTCCTTTTATTTAAATTTTGGTAGAGACAATTTACTTTATGACATAACCTATCAAAGATTGGAAAGTAAATACTATGGAAGAATTTAGATTTAGCATTTTAAAAATAATTTTATTTTGTTTTTTAATAGCCCTTATTTTAAAAAATAGTCGACTGCATTCAAAATTATCTATGTTATGTTCTATCCCGTGGTACGCTACAATAACACAATGTTTCAGCATTCTATGGATTCAAAGGATTCTCGAGTGTCTGGAAAGGCTTTTTGATCATTCCACAATTTCGTCCGGTCCAACGTAAAATCCCAAATTATCTCGGATGGGTTTTGTCCCGTGGTTGATACTAGTAGTTTGCAACTTTTATAATTGTGTGTTACTGGGAAGCTTATGAAATGTTTAGTAGGTTGTTTTGACATCCACCACGTCTTTTCCCGGCCCTTGGAAGAGAAATACAAAATCTGGCTCCTTTAGATTATGTCTCTTGGTTAATGTAAATATTTAATCCAACAGGCACGTTTAAGTTTAAAATTAGATTACATAACTTTAAATCAAAATATATTTACACAATTACTCATTATCGGAAAGTGCTCCAAAATCTTCATGACATTTTTCTTTCACGCAGATAAGATCTCAGGAGTACAGTTTAGTAATAAATACATCTAGGTGTAGCGGGGTTGGTTTAAAAGAGAAATTTTATGGATTATGCAATGTTTACAAAATGTTTGCATGGGTATTATTGAAACTAAATTTTAGTAAATTAATTATATCCATCACACACACCTCTAGCATTACGCATTTGCCTTATCCCTCAATTCATTTTATTTCATATATGATTACATATTTTAACCGCATGTTCCTGAGCGTAGAAGTTTATGGATTTATTGAATAATAATTTTATCATACGCATATCACCCAAAAGGTTTTTTCATTTCGATATTTATGGTGTTCTAAAGGACGAGGAAACTTTTACAATTAATGCACATTATTTTAATTAAACACGGGCTGAAACTCTTATCTCTCAAAGAAGTACTTATCTCTTTGCCGGGATTTCTGAGGTTTTGGATAAAGGCCAAGTTTCCAATTAACAACGTTTTGTTTCAATCCTCTGTGTGCGTATGTGTGTTTCCGTTTTAATTAAATTTTATTTAATTAACACCATTGTTTTAGATTGAAGAAGCTTAAAAAATGAAAGTTAAGAGAATTCTACTCACGCTGCCAACGTTTAATTATTTTCTCATTGTTCTGTCGTTTCATAAATATTTTTTTTTTATGTCTGAAGAATGCTTGAATTCTGTTGTTTGAAATAAGTCACTGGAAATTAAAAAAATTGGGAACACATTAACACTTTTTTTTTGTTTCTGAAGATGTGTTAAATTTTAAGCCTGTCACTCTTTGTTTCTGGAAGAAGTCATAATTTAAAAAATAGTATATAATGTAACTTGTAAAATATTTCTTAATATGTAGTATTCAGTTGAATATTTAATTATATATAAACCATTTTTTGCACAGAGTAATATATATATATATATATATATATATATATATATATATATATATACAGGGTGAACTGCACATAATCTGCCAAACGAATGGGGATGATAGAATAGTCTATGTGCAGTGTACAGCACCATAGCAACCATGTCCTATCTCTAACCGTTTCCTTGTTATAGTGGATAGGAGGAAAGGGCGTCAAGTCTGAAAAAACAAACTTCTGAGGGTTTCGAAAGGTTTACATGCAAACAAGCACATAATTAGAAAACGCAGAGACAGTCCTATAAGATGACACCATTTCCATCAGGTTATCTGGATTTAACGGCGAGCTACAAGCATTGAAACTTTGGCAAACTGCAAAATCGAAATGTTTCCAAAATCTGTGAGCAGCTATACCGCAAAAGCCATTTTAGCTTCCATCGGTCAAATTTAACAAAAACTTTTTTATTACACCAGCCTTTCGAATGAACCTAAAATGAATCATATCGGTATTTTAGTTCAGGAGAAATTTTGTTTTATGTTTGCAATACATCACTGAAATCGGCGTTCGTCGAAGTAGACATTCGAGGAACATGCCAATGTTTCAGCGCCTGTAGCTCGCCATTAAATCGAGATAGCCTGATGGAAAGGGTGTTATCTTATACGATTTTTTTTGCTATTTCCAATTATGCGCTTAATTTGCATGTAGACATTTCAGAAATCTAACAATTTTTTTTTATAGACTTGATTCACTTTCCTCGTATCCACTATAATCCTGTATATATATATATATATATATATATATATATATATATATATATATATATATATATATATATATATATATATATATATATATATATATATATATATATATATATATATATATATATATATATATATATATATATGAGAAAAGATCTACGAATGAAATATCAAAAAAAGGAAAAAGCCACCACGGAAGTTCGAAAAGCCTAGGGGGATTGTGACCCCTAGTTCCCGGTTAAAGTCGACTTTAACTCCATAGGAAACACTCTCGGGACCGAAAATTACCTGAAGCCAATATCCATATAAACGTCCAAGCAAAAGACGCACATATCAATAGGAACAAAGAACAAAAAGACACAAATACTGGACATACATGCAAGTTCTGAAAACAGAAATGACAACGCACGTGACAAACTACTCCTTAAATGAAAGCATTCAGTCAAAAGAGAAAAGGAAGTAAAGTGTACTGGACTATCTGAATCGTTGCTATTTATAACACATATCAAAAGTGTTGCCCAAATCGTTTTCAAATGCATTTACAATCTTATTATGGACGGCATTATAATAATGTCTGACGAATCCGAAGCGATAGTCTTGTTTTAATGCCTCCATGATAAATATTACATCACTTTTTATACGATCTTTATTGTACGTATACAAACGAGCATTACGTATAAAGTGATTTATTACGTTATTACGAAAAACTATTTGACTTAGATTAGACTTCCAGTTGATAATATAATTAATTTTTATCTTAAAATGTCGTCGTTTATCATATAGCTTCGTATACAAAGGTTTATCTTCAAAGTGAATGCTAATATTAAGGAACTAATATCAAGGTTGCTAATTATATATACATATATATATATATATATATATGTATATATATATAATATACAGAGAGGGGGATTATAGTAGCTAACCATTCCACATGTACTTTGCTCTAACAGTTACCTTACACCTTCTGGTAGGTCGGACGATCTGGGTCTTAACAACAACAGCATGTACTTTGCTCGTTTTAAATGGCTAGTGGTGACTACATATAACATCTACACACTTTAAAAGTTAGGAATATAAAAAATATCTTCAAATTTAAGCATAAGAATTAAATGAAGTACTTTTTGAGAGGCACAATACCAAAATCGAGATTTGGATTCGACTGGAAGTGCAGGATCATTTTGAAAAAATGCTTCGATATTTTAATTAATCTTTTACATCGTCACCCTTAATTCAAATTTTTGAAATTGTTGATTATGCCGTTGATTGGTATGCGGAAACAGATCGAATGAGACAAAAATCAAGATTCTTGCTCGAGCGGGGTAATGTAGCTCGATATGTAAGCAAATTGAATTTGACTTTTTGATTATTCCTTTGCACCGTCATCCTTCATTGGAAGTAAAGAAATTTTAGATTTTTCGTTTGGTCTCCAAGTTGAGACGGTGCAATAAAGATTATAGTTGAACTGGCCGTTAATTTTGATATATCGTCAATTATTAAATGAGTCAGTCCAGTGTTCACTTGGCCTTTTAGATATAAATGCGTTCGAACTATTGCATTCTTTTGGAAACTTCACTAAATTAACTTAAATTAACTATTAAATACTTAACATTAAATTAACTATTTTTGTAAGTCATTATTTAAACCACTAGCATTTATTTTGTGGAAATGGAAATAATTTTATCAGTGACTTACCAAATGCTGAATTATAATATGATCTAAAACGATATATGTAGATGTATTTGTACACTTTTTTGGGAATATATTTAGTGAGGAACTTATTAACAGGATTCAGACTTCAACGCAATCTAGATTCTGAAATATTCATAACTTAAATTCCAAAATTAAATTCAACGTAAACTATTGAAATGATTATCATTTGCTATATGTTTGCATATCAACGAATTATTACAGTTTGAAAATTATAGTTTTACATGCTTAGAACAGGAAGATGAATTGAAATACGTTTGCATTTTTAACAAAGATAGAGTTGATATTTAATTTAAAAAAACGATACTGCATTTCATTTGCTATTTTTTTCGAATTAAATTAGAAAAGCTATTAAAAGTTTCACAAAAATAAAAAAAAGTTTTTGAGAATTGAAAATTTCGATTTATTGATTTAATTTTCACTAAAAACCATGGAAAAACTCTTACAATTTTCTGGTTACTATTTGAAAATTATAAATGTTTATAGTGAACTTCTGTGTTACCGAGGAATATAACTATTGTATCTCCAGTAGATAAGTTAATTTAGTACAAAATAAACTACTAAGCCTTTTGGCTCTCTCCTTTGTATATTTGGAGTGGATAATTTATTTTTTTCTTCAGATTGAAGTGCATATTTTATTTATAAGATCTATTCTAAACTAATTCTGGTATGCGAGAATGTCGAGTTAAACAGTTAATTTTCTAAGACAGAACGCATTCAAACTCGAATGATGACCATTTACTGGAAGTACAGTTGTCACAAATCTGTTATTTGTTTCTACTCGGCCCACTTTTATGATCTATTTTTAAACTGAAGGTCAGGACCTACAGATATGTTCAGCCTATTCATTGTTATTTTATTTTATAGAAATTACCAGTCCATCAAGACTATCTTTGAAATTTAATAGCTTCCGTAAATTTAATGCTCCTCGCAAAATATCCATTTGTGATGTTATTTATACCACAGGCATACTCTGTATCATTTAAGCTACTGAAGCAATAATATAGTATATATTTTCTTCTACATTTGAAGTGGACATTACAATCAAGGCTAATACTTAATGAACAATTAAACGTTGAGAAATACACACAAAACAGAGATGGATTTAATTTATGATATTTCGATATTATAGCTGTTAGTCCCAGTCATTTGATAAATTGTCAGTGAGTAGCACACAATAAGCTTCTCTAATGATATGCAAGCCATTTGATTTCCCTAAGTTATCACATTCACAGATAAATTAACACTTAGCACAGTCGCTGAAAGGGATTAACTAGTACATCGAAAATAATATTTTCTAAATAATCGAATGGTATTTAAATTATAATTTAAAATTAACTCTCAAATAAATATCCATAAATTATAAACATATGCACTTACCAGCAACAAAAAGGTCCGCCGATCCTTGTACAGTCTCTTCGTCATTGCTCACCATACACTGATAGACGCCAGCATCATCCCTTTTGACCGGGTTAATCTGCAGAATGTCTCTAGATACCAAGTTGACGGACCCACCCGCGGCTAATGGCGATCCATCTTTTAACCATACAACAGAATGAACAGGATGGCCCATTACCCTGCAGCTGAGTGTAGCCATTTTTCCGACGTCAACTATCTGTGAATCCGGATCTATTTTTGCAGACAATGGTGCTGTTTGATGAAAAATAATAAGTCATTTTATACATATATCTACCAGTTTATCATTTTCATAAAGATAAACAAAAGACAGCAAATTTCCTATAAAGAATGCGGCATTTTTAAGTATATTAAAAGCTAAATATCGTTTTTTTTTAAGTATTTGCACATTAGAGAGGATTAAGGGGTTCAAATAATAAAAAATATAATTAGATAATATAAGAAAATACAATTGCTCCCTACAGTGTTGGTGTATAAAATAATGAATACAAATTTATTCATGAAATATTATTCTGTATTTTTATTAATTGTATCACAATTTTAGCTGCGATTTGTTCAGTAGAATATAAGCTGGTATTATTTGTAGTTGTAACATTTGTGGTCGTGTATTGAAGGCACAAAAATTTTCGAGCTTATCACATCAGGTGTTATATATTTTGAATCATTTAGATGATTTCATTTTACGTGGATTTAATTAACTTTTAAATAAAAATACCAACAAGCTTATTCATGGAAACATTGCTCGCATTCTGGCAGCATTAACCGCCATAAGCCACCGTTCACGCTGTCGGTGACATCAAAACCAGTCAACTTATTTGTTATTGTGAAAATTGAAATCAAAATGTAGGGAATTAAAACAAGATATACAAAATAAAATTAATATATCAATAGATTCATTCAATAGCGAATAGCAAGATAGTAGAGTAGAGGTGGTATTGCTGTATGCAACTGTAACTATAATTTGACTGTATGCAACGCCACGTTAAGGAGGAGATTTAACTTATATCGCCCGTGCCAGAGGTGTTTCCATGTATATAAGCTCGTTAAAAATACATATAAAATGACTAACAGTTTCAAAATTACGATTAAGATATAATGATTACATAACAAAAACATTCATTTACATCGATTGCGATGGTATTAAATCGATATATTCTATTTAGTAAATGAATATCATACCGAATTTTATATAAATCAACTAATTCGTCCGAGAGATAAGCTTATAATAACTGTATATACATAAATATAATCGATTCAAGTAACCGTCTGTTGTGTTCAAAACACGAATAAAACAAAAAAACTGGCAAAATCCTACCAATAACATTTTTTACTCAATCCCATAATTATTTCATTAAATAAAATTAAATGCAAAACTTCTTATTTAAAGGAAAAGCCATTTAGTAAAACAAGGCTTAAAAGACGTACAAAGTATTTTAAAACCGCCAGAGCTCTTTCCAGCGTTAATAAGCCATTCATCAGTGGCTACATGAATGGTGAAACATCAATGTTTTACCATTCATATAGCCACTGATGAAAGGCGTACTAGCGCTCGAAAGCGCTCTGGTGGTTTACAAATACTTTGTGCGTCTTTTAAGATGTTTTAATAAATGACGTTTCGTTTAAATAAGACGTTTTGTCCTCAACTTTATTTGTTGAATTCAGACGTGATACAAATTTTTGATTATTTCATTAAAATCTGTATTGCAGAGAATGTAAAAAGAAATAAGTACATCTTAAGCTAATACTCTCACCTGATATTAGCAACTTCGTTTCAGACTTGTCTAATCCTACAGAATTGTTGAGTTCGCACACATAGACACCAGTATCCTGTATGGCAGCTTGTTGGATGATTAAAACCCCATCCTTGTGCAACATTCTGTCAATCTGATGGAATGAACTGATACGATCTCCGTCCCTTCGTCCCCACCTGTAAGTTGGCTGTGGATATCCTTGCCCCACGCACGGTATAAATACTCTTTCGGATTCTTTGGCACGTATGATGGGTCTGGATTCTGTGATTGAAGGCAATATTGCTGCATGTGGCTCTAAATTAGAAAAGACAAATACTGGCAGGAACAAAAAAAAAATCTGATGTGGGCAACACATGACTTTCTTTATATAATGTAATGAATTTACTACTTTTACAGTAAAAGAAATAGGTTGTTCTTATAGTATATACTAATATTCTTTCCAAGATATTGAATTTTCTACAATTAGTCGTCATTTTTATTGATTTAGCGTCATTTTTATCCATTTGGCGAGATTTTCGTTAACTTGGCAACATTTTAAAAAGTCGCCAAGTTGGCGACATTCCGCCAATTTCGCCGCCAAAATTTTGCCAAGCGTTATGGACGAAGAAATAAGTTATTCTTACAGCAGATAAATTGGCGTTCAAATACAAAAATATTACTCAAAGTATCTTTTTTCATGAATGGAACGAGCTAGATCCACGAGAATGATGTCACCCAATTTATCGCATGATATTATATATGAAAAGTGAACATGTTTCTCAATAGGAAATATTTGTTTTTCTATTATATATGCCTTTTTGAATTTTTTTTTTGAAAAATGTGTAATATCTCAAGAACGGTTCATGAACGGTCACCGTTTTTTAATCCTAGTGTGGCTTGGATGCCTTATCTATGTATTTATGGTGTTGATGGTTTGAAATTCATATTAAACTGTAGCCCCTGTCAATGAAGTCCTGTTCAAGAAAGCCCTGATCAATATAATTTCAGACGAAAATGCAGGTTCGCAATTGATTTGGATTAATATCAGCTTAAATACTGAAAGAAAAAGTTTCTTCTTTTATATTTAGTATATGCTATTGTAAATGAGAGTATATGATGAGACCAATAATCGGTCTGAACGTATATTTTTAACAGTCTTCCTTGTCCCAGTATATTTCAAGTGCGCCCCATATATATTTATGCTCATTGAGAACAATACTACAATTTGCTTGACACGCTAGTTACATTATAACTTTCACATGTGTACTACACTATAACTTCTCTATTTTATCTCGCTATAGATTCATAAACATAATGCACTATAATTTCTGAAAATTTTTGTACTATAACGCTAACATTTTGACATGAAAAAAAGCAGCTTGTAGTTACATTATTTTTTTATCTTAGCCATCGTACCTCTAATGATTAGTTTTCCTGATGTGGAACTAAGTTTACTTTCACCAACTAAACGATGATGGACTTGGCATTGGTACCCTGTCAAGGCATCACTGGGAACAACATTCTTTATGAGAAGCTCTCCGGTTGGCAAAACGGTATATTTATCTCCTAGATAAGGAACACATAAAAGCGATTGCCAAAGTTATTTACTTTTAAAATATCGATATATAAGAATAATAGCAAGAAGAATTATTCTATGATTTAAAAGTAAATATGGAAAATAATACCACATAAAGCATGCAATTAAATAGAATATATAAATTAGTATATTTTAGTGCTGCCAATTTGTATATTGCTAAATAGTATTGTACAAATGGAAAAAATATTTAAACACAGATGGTATCAAATTGAACTCACATTGTATTTCGTAATAAAATGTCTAACACTGATGTATATCCAAGAAAATAGATATAGTGTTAAAAGTGATTGATATATGCTAATGAATGGACTATAATTTGTTTTAGAAATTAAATAAAGTTTTTCCTTCATTGGAAATATCCTTTAATATGTAAAATAAATTTAATTTCCCTCTTATTTTCGTAATCTCAAAAGACTAATTTCAAACATGGAAGATATTTCTGTCCCAATATTATTAACTATCATTTAAAATTTTTAAAGACATCTCCCATTAAACAGTTTCCCAACACTGCTTAATTAAAAACTTCGAGGAACAACCCATAAAAATTGTAAAATTCTCTCAAGCAATTTACACCTACATTAACAAATTTTTACAACTCCATTTTATTCCCAAACTGTTTCGGCACGGATTTTAATGACAGAAAGATGAAGTGAACTATGATCTCCGCTTTGCTGCTCAAAGTTAATGCGTTTAATACCAAGCTAATGACCCGTTACTTCCAGCTTTTAATAGAGCTTTCAGTGTTTCCACTTAATTGCAGGGAAAGTGGCTACCATTTTTCAATACGGAGTGTGGACGGAGTAAGAAAAAATATAGGAGGGGGGTGACTATTATCTTTGGAGTTATTTCATCACGGGCTTTTTCATTGTTTATCAATAAGAAGATTCTGGAAAAATGGGGAGTTTCTTGTAAATTTTTCTCATAATTACGGAAGCAGAGGCAGAAAAAAAATATAATCCTTAATTACATTTTATTGTAGAATGGAATTTGTTCTTTTTTTCAAGTGAAGAACTCCTGAAAATATACTTTATAATTTGTTCAGCCTATACGTTTATGTCAGTTGCATTTAAATGGTTGGACGTTAATGTAATATTCAAAGAACGGCTTGGAGAAGAACACTACATTCATTTAGAACTACACATGTAATCATGAAAATTGGCATAGGACGTAACAGTTTTAATGTTCATATAGTTTTACTATTTTATTTCCCATAGTTTTATGTTTCTTACAAGTATAATATGTTAGTTTTGAGTGACTTTGCTTCGCCAAAGCCTTTAAATTATCAATAAGATTAACTAATAATAGAAATTTAGAATGGAAACAGATGCAGAAAAATACACAATGCGTAATTATAATTGCATACATATATATATATATATATATATATATATACATATATATATATACATATATATATATATATATATATATATATATATGTACATATATATATATATATATATATATATATATATATATATATATATATATATGTGTGTGTGTATATACAGGGTGTCACTAAAATATCCTTTAGAAAGAAGACAGCTTTAATTCTTTACCTGTTGGAGATAAGTGGGCAATGTAAATTGCAAAAATGTTGAAAGTAAGGTAGGAAATAAGACTATGTTAATGAAATAGTCCTCCCATTAATTTTCAAAGAATTACACTTTTTAAATTTTATACGACCATCTTAGACAAATTTGGTCAATCAGATTATTTTTATTTTTAATGCAACAAGCTCATTAAAGAAACCGCATATCTGTATCTTTAAAATCAACTGAATTATGAGATAAAGGACAGTATCTGATTTATGCCACTTTTTCCGTACCATGTGAAATGCTCTTTCGTCAGTGAGAATAGGGATCATATACAATCTGACGATGGAAATTGGTTAGATCAGAAATACGTTAATATGTGTCAAAATGTTTTATCACAAATGCATCTAAATAAAACATTACACAGACAGAGATCATATAAAGCAGTTGTAATCAATACGTGGTTGGGTATCCTATGTATTACAGTTACAAATTCGCGCTTTATTCGGGTAAAGCTCGAAATTAATACGATTCCATTTTCATTTTAGATTTTACACAGAGCGGCTGAGTAAAGCTAGATTTATCCGCATTTCAGACTTTACCGGTGACATATGTAAAAAATAGAAAACAAATTAAAACTATCTTACAATAATGGGATTTTTACGGGACATTACGAGATTGATTCTGGGGAGTGGTCCGAACCTGAGGGGAGTATCAGCTCAGATTGGATGGAATTTGTATTGTCATCGCAAATGCGCATGTGTGTAAAATTTCAATAACATCGGTTCGGTAGAAGTGGGTTAGAAATGAATTTCAAGATTTGACCCAAATGCACATAGAAACCAACTTAAAGGAAACAGTGTAATAATCAAAATATAAGAGCAAAATTGTAGATAAATTACTAAATAAAAGAGCATTTCTTACAAAATTAATACAGTTGATAAAAACAAAAAAAATTATTTTCTTTTTATTTACTAAAACAAGCGAAGTTCATTAGAAATCTATTTTTGCACCACAAAACAGTTTGTCAAATGCATATGATTGGATTAAGAAAATAAGCCAAAACAAATTACATGTTATAATTACAGATGTTGCTTGATTAATTATACTAACAGCATCCATTATTTTATTCATGAACTGAATCTACGAACATTATCCAGTAAATAATTTGGGGCACAACATGAAAGCAGTACTTCATACGACTTACCTATTGTCCCAGGGGACCCTATGCTGACGCCGTCATCTCGTAGCCAAAGCATTACTTTGACGTACGGCCTGACCGCCGGAGGGGTGTGGCACTGAAGAAGGGCTGTGCTCCCCCTTATCACAAAATGATCGGATACATGCACTTCATAGGCTTGTTGAAGAACTGCAACGGAAAAGAAAATGTTGTTTGTTAGGTTACTGCGGTGTGGTGATGCGATATAAACTTTAAAGATGTAGGAAGTTTCGTTTTTATATTTTTATCTGTCGAAAATAAGAACTTGTGTGTGGCTGCGCAATGTATGTATTGACTTTAGCTTAAAAACTATTCAACAAAATTTGGTAGATAAGTCATTTCTGAGTTTCCCTGCTGCTGATTAAATTTTGGTACGATTCGGAAAGAAATAACTTTTATCTTTTACTTAATGACCCGCAAAAATCGAATGATATGAAATATGAATATGAAATATATGACTATATAAAGTGTATTAATTAAATGCTTATTTTATGCGTCGTAATTGTTAATGACAAATTCGTCTGAGGGGAAGGTTTTTTAATTATAGTATTATCAACGGTCACGCATCTACAGAGAACAAGGAAGAGGAGGAGAAGTAAATTTTTTATGAAGATCTTTCTATGCTATACAGATCTTGTCCAAAGCATGACATTAAAATTGTTTTGGGGGATATGAATGCGAAATTAGGTAAGGAGGTTGAGTTTAGACCAACTATCGGAAGGCACAGCTTACATGATAACACCAATTACAATGGACAGCGACTGGTGTTTTTTGCTGCTGAGCACAGCATGATTATTTCAAGCACTATGTTCGGACACAGCAGAATTCATAAGATGACCTGGCGCTCACCCGATAGTGAGACCTTTAATCAATTGATCATATACTCATTGATTCTAGACATGCCTCGGATATCCAGGATGTAAGAACTTACCGAGGCGCAACCTGTGATTCTGACCACTTCTTGGTCATCGTTAAACTAATTGCCAAAATTGCAAACGCCCGAAGGATACAGGGAGAGAAGCAAAAAAGGTTTGATTGTGAAAAACTGAAAAACGAAACAAATGGACGAGAATTCCAGTCCACACATAGGGAAGAACTAAGATCTAAAAACTTTGCTGATTTGGAGAGTGTAGAAAGTAAGTGGGGCCTGCTCAAGAATTCGATTATCCACTCAGCTGACAGCTCACTGGGAAATTTGGAAAAATTTAAACCAAAGGATTGGTTTGATAAAGAATGCGCTCTTGTAACGCAAGCAAAAAGGGCCGCCTATAAAAGTATAATCCAGAGGCGACATTCAAGAAGCTCCGTTGAAGAATATAAGATATCTAGAAAACAGGAGAAGAAGATGCATAGGCTAAAAAAAAGACTCTTTCACCAGGATATGTTTAGGAAAGTTGAACATCTAAGAGGATCCAATGAAAGCCGTGCTTTTAACCGTGAAATTAATCTTGGCCGCAAATAATTTAAGCCCAGAACTACTGTTTGTAGAGACAAAAACAACATAATTTTGAATGATAGAAAAGAGGTACTTCATAGATGGAATGAGCATTTTAGTTATTTGCTGAATGACCATACTCGGGATGAGGTTTTTACCATCCCGAATACTTCTGCAGACGCTGATAATATTCCACCGCCGTCTTTAGCAGATGTCAGAGAAGGAATTAAGATGCTCAAAAATTGCAAGGCTCCAGGCCCAGATTTGATTCCTTCTGAACTTATTAAAAGTGCAGCAAGTCAAAACATTGAGGAAGTCCATCACCTCATTGAATCAGTCTGGAACCAAGAAGTCTTGCCCGAAGATTGGAAATTGAGTATCATTTGTCCTATCCACAAAAAGGGAGACGTTTTGAAATGTGCCAACTACAGGGGAATCAGTCTTCTTTGCGTTTTTTATAAATTGTTTTCCAATATACTCTTTAGTAGACTAGTAACTTATGCAGAGGACATTGTGGGAGACTACCAATGTGGTTTCCGCAGAGATAGATCTACTACTGAACAGATTTTTAACTTTAGGCAAGTGTTGGGAAAAGCTAATGAATATGGCATAGCAACTTACCATCTCTTCGTTGATTTCAAGACTGCCTATGATTCAGTAAACAGAAAACTTTTAATTGAAGCTATGAGAGAATTTCTAATACCCGATAAACTTATAAATTTGGCTAATATTACTCTTACCGAAATAAAGCTTAGGGTAAGAATTCAGAATAATCTCTCCGAGCCTATTACTGCTTCAAATGGGCTCAGACAAGGCAAAGCACTGGCCTGTTTGCTTTTCAATATTGCACTCTAAAAAATTGTGAAAGACTCTAACATCAATACCCGTGGAACAATCTTTAACAAGTCTGTCCAGAATTTTGCGTTTGCTGACGACATTGACATTGTAGCACGCACTCCCGAGTTACTTAGGGAAGCCTTCACATCTTTAGAGGCCGCAGCCAGTAAAATGCATCTAACTATTAATCAAAATAAAACTGAGTATATGCCCTGTGGTAATTATGACTGTCCTTATTTCGAAATTGGGGTTTACAAGTTTGAAACTGTAAGCAACTTCAGATATTTAGGATCTGAAGTTAATACTCTCAATGACATTATACCCGAAATTCGTGGAAGAGTTACAGCTGCTAACAGATGCTTTTTCGGCCTTAAAAGGTACTTAAAGTCTGACTTCATCAGCAGAAAAACGAAGATTATAATCTACAAAAGTTTAATCAGATCCATTCTTATCTACTCTGCTGAGACTTGGGCAATGACAGAAAAAGTTAAAAATATCATTTCTGGTTTTGAGAAAAAAATCTTGAGGGGTATTTTTGGTGGCTTAAATTATAACAACATCTGGAGAAGAAGAACTAACTCTGAACTTTATAAGTCTTTTAAAGAACCAGATATAGTCAATTACATCACGATTCAGAGAATTAAATGGGTGGGTCACCTGTGCAGATGGCCGAAAGCCGTACAACACAAAAGATCTTTTCGGCCAGACCATTCGGCACCCGTAAAAGAGGAAGACCTAAACTCAGATGGCTTGACTGTGTGGAAAAGGACTTTAAAATTTTAAAAGTTTTGAACTGGAGGTCTTTGGCCAGGGATAGGGGAGCCTGGAGTTCAATACTGCGGAAGTCAAGGGCCCATCCTGGGCTGTCAGGCCACTTAAGAAGAAGAAGAATTGTTAATGACAAAACGAGAAAGATCAACCTCATTGCTATAAGCAGGTTTTTCTTCGAGATATATTTTTTTTAGAATTATGAGATGCTGGAGATGCTTTTAACTGTAGTTAAAAATATTGGATGGAATTTCTTAAACTTCAATATGATAGCAAATTGCAGTTTATCCATGTACTGATTGAATTTTGGTAGATACAGAAACACAGAAATGGTTTTTTAACGAAATGGGCAGAAAAAATGTCTAAATCTGAAATAAAAAAATAAGCGTGCTTAAATATATGTATTACATACTTGCTTTATACGTAATTTTTATCTTCGAAACCATTAAGACAAATTACATTACCCCAGGACGAATCATTTTTGAGATATGTAAGAGATTCTTTTCATGTTAAAGAAATGGCAACGTTATACAATACGCGAAGTCTCCTAATGAAAAAAAAATATTAATACTCTAAACTGAATATAATATCAAGCAAGTATTCTTGTAAATTTGAACAATTAAACTCAATATAATTAATTAAAAATTTGAATCTGAAGGGGAAGTAATGTATTGTCCGTACCAGATATTTTCTGATAAAATAATGATAGCGTGCCAAAGAAAAACAATTAAACTCATCTAGAAATACTCACACAGAACCAGTCTAAAGGGAACGTTTCATATCTAGGTTGCAGATAATAGCACCCATTGGCTAATTTTGCTGTTATTACGTGCTCGTAGGTGAAAATTATGCGGTATCTGCAACAGCAGGGAGAAAATATGTTATGTACCTTGAGTTTAAAATAATATTCAGTTTAAACTCAATTTTTAAGAAGTTTTATTGAAATGTTTTCTATTTTATAATATTTTAATACTTGTTGTACTTTTATTATAGGTAGTTCTAAACAAAACAAATCTAGATTTCGTAGCTATCTACTAGAATCTGTCTTGTAAAATCATATAAGCAAATTTGAAGGCATTCATGTGTTCTAAATAAATGTAAAACGAATATTTTTTAAAAGCTGCAATCAAATCTGTACCTGAACCTAGTTATATATATAAAGTCGTAACATTTCTTTGAATTGGACTTCATCTCACTAAATACTCGTTAATTTTTAACACTTTACAATATAGTTGAAAAGTGTTTATGACTTTGTTTATTCTGTCTGTCTGTCTGTTTGTTTCTATGTCCATTCGCACGATAGCTGTCGTAAAAGTGATTTTATCAAAATGAACTGAGCCCATGATGACCTCAAATACGTGCGCGACTGTATGTCCATTCTCGCGCTCTTGTGACAACCACCAATAATTTATTTTCTGTCAAAGTTTTGATTTGTAGTTACTCTATTGTACATGCTTGTTTCCATTTTCCCCTTCTTTAACACTTTACAACATAGTTAAAAAATGTTTATGACCTTGTTCATTCCGTCTGTCTGTCTGTCTGTATGTCCGTTAGCACGATAACTGCCTTAAAAATGACTTTATCAGAATAAAATTTTAGTATGCTGTTGAGACGGTCTGTAGGACATAAGGGAATGTAAATGAATAATATCACCCAATTAGATTTGGATTGAACCTGGGTTGAAAAAATGAAATACATTGTACCCTACGGGACCTCATTTTTCAAGCATTTTAGCAAAGTTAAAGTTCAAAAATTGTTTCGAAAATTTTAGGAAATATTCAGATTATAACATAAAATTATAAAAAAGTTTCGGTAAAATAAGTTCTATAAAAAAGTTTCGGTAAAATATGTTCAGTAGCTCTTAAATAAAAATTAAAATAATAATGACACCCATATAATATGAAAATGCCACGTGACCCACTTCAAAATGAAATATGACATTCATATTTTTCCCAGAGTAAAAATCGTAATTTTTAAAGTTCTTTTAAATTTATGTTTAGTGTTGCATCCGCCGTAAAACCGCTTTATTTTTTAGTTATTTTTACGCATCTATATTCTGCGCCAACGCAATTACAATATTTTTTAGTTATAATGATCATTAAACTTTGATTATTTCTACAATGCAGCCCAATTTTAATGAATGTAAAATGTAAAATTATTTAACTTTAGAGTTTGGAATAAAAGTGCTTGAATGAAATATTCATTGGTTTTACATAAAGAGGCAGACGATTTATATCCGATTTTATTATGACGTCGGTTGAATAAATTTTGAATGAAGTTTTATGCATGGAGTTAGAATGTACTTTAACCTCCATGACTTTAATTTTAAAAATAAAATACATTATTGTAGTTCTGTAAAAAATATCGTCGCTATATGTATCGTATTTTAGAGATGTTTAAATAAAATTACAGTTGGAAAGTGTTTTATATTTAATACTTTATGCATGATTGATATTTATTATATTCGCTTGTCATATGATTTTCGTATAAGAGTAAAGCATGTTATAGTTGTTTATCAAGACTAATGTAGAACTTCAGGATAAAAATTTCACTTTTCGATAATTGAGACAATATAAAATATGAATATTATGTACAAGAGCCAATTTAATTTATAGCCACAGAACATGTGGCTATAAACTTGGATGTTACTACATCATCTTGTTGATTGAGGTAAATTTTCAAGACATTCGAATAGGAAGTGCTAGGATTGGATTTGTCGGTTCCATAGATTTTATCAAAATTGTTATATATCACGTTTAATGGATAGTTAGAATTGATTGCAACTTAATTGATAGCCATAGGATTTCTGGCTATGAGCGTTGCATCATACAGCCAGAAGTGAATAATGAAAGAATTTGAACCCGGAATGTGGTATGATTGAATTTCTCAGTGTTCACACGTTTGTAAAATTATGACACAGTGTAAATTTTTTGTTGTCCTTCCAAGTACAGACTATTCCAAGCATAAGAGTGCATGAATAATGTTCAAACTAGTTTGTGACTGATGTTGTCTGCAATGGAAACAGACAATATCGGTCACAAACTGTCGTGGCTGTAGTTGTGACGAACATCAGTCACGACTACAGTTTTCTAGTAGTATGAATGTCCCAAAATGACTTTCTTCTATCCGGGTTCTGTGAGTAAGAACTTGGTCATTGCAGTCTCGTTTAGACTGTGTTCAAAGTTTATTAAATTTATCGGCTGCGTATTAAGACGGCATTTGTAGGTATCCATATAAGTTTGCCTAATTTTGGCAGAATGCAAATTTTATTACTGCTATTGGAAGTTTAAGGGATTCGTTATAGAGTAGAGTATAAACAGATCAAGCACGGTCAAGAGATTCAGTTAACTGCAATAAACATACTATTATATCATGTAGAAATCTTTAAGCAAACCTATACAGAGACCAAATATATTCTCTAGTCGAATAATACAATTATAAAAAGCTAATGTGGACATGACTTTCACTACATAATGCACTGACTTTGCATCATTAACAGCTTAACCAAATTAACTTTTATTTTCTGAAAATATAACTTAACAATTCGAAATATAGCCAGTATACACTGAGCAATACATTTTTTATATAAAATGATTATAATAATTAAAACCAGATATTTTAATATAAAAGTGAGGGTTTGCGTTCCAATAAATAAATTCCTTAAATTCAAAGTCAAAATTCTCATTGTGTTTTCATATCTCAATATTGTATTTAACATTTCGTTATTTAATTTGTAAAATGCGAATAGCCTTACTATAACAGCCATACCAATGCTAAATAGGCATGTAAAGAAACTGGACGTTAAGCCCGTCATACTGTGTGATTAATACTTATACCATTCCCAATCGAAAAATAATTACTATATAACCCCTTGACTCCATAACATGTAACACATGTCCCATAAACCGTAAAATGCACTGTATCTTGGATCAAGAATATTACTTTCCCCAGAGCGATAGGAATGATCTAATAAATTATACTTTCGTTTCCATGATATTGAATGTTCATCATTTTGGCATCATTTTTATTAATTTAGTGTCACTTCTGTTCATTTCGCAACATTTTTGTCAATATAGCAAATTGCTAAATTGGTGTTATTTCGTCATTTGTATATTTTTTTAAATAATCGCTAAATTTATCATCAAACTTTACAGATAAACAAACAGATAAACAACTAAATGAACTTTTGCATATTGTTGGGGGTCAAAATACAACACTATTACAAAAAGTGTCTTCTTCGGTTCAAGGAATAAAGTAGATCTACTAAAATTATACTAACAAATTTGTCACATAATATTGTATATGGAAAGAGAACATATTTCACAGTAGTTAACACCTTTTTAATTTTAGGTTCCTATTTGTATATGTTCTACAAAAAGCAATATTTCAAAAACGTTTCGTGCTACCGTTTTATATTCCATGTAATTTGTTTTTTAATAGAAAATTCCATAGTAAATGTTTTTATGTAACATTATTGAAGGTTCTGATTTTTCAAAATTAAGGGCTTTCCCTAACATTGGATTGCTTTTAAAATTAATAAGGTCCAGTGTTTGTTGATTGTAAAATTCGTGCAAAACTTTGTTCGATGCGCTCAATTTATTCGTGAGATATCGCCCACACAGGCTCTTGAACACACGCTAAATATCATATGCAGACACTACTTCGAAAACGTTCTATTTGAGTTCAGGAATACTTGAAATGTGTTCTACAGTCGAAAAGTGAAATTCGAATTTTCAACCCCGCTACAATACTTTTCCTATATATTATACTATGTATGTAGGGAAAGTAATACATTAATAAATATAATAATAATATTTTTTCAAAATGATGATGGTTCGAATTCCGTTAGAAATTTAAAGTTCAAAGGAAATCAGAAAATAAAGAAATTGAGATTAATATTAAATAAACATAATATAAAAACTTAACATTATGTGAATGATTAAAATCATATATTCATAAACTATACCTGCAAAATAAAATATTATATTGCAAAATAAAATGTTATATTGCAAAATAAAATATAATATTGTAAAATAAAATATAATATTGCGAAATAAAATATTTAAAGCTCGAATAGAGGCTTAATGTAACTTTAAACAATGTGCCATCTTTAGAAAAACACATCAAAATTAGTTAGCCAGATTAGGTTACATATTGTCTATTTCAGAATAAATTTTCACCAATAAAAGTATGCACCTGAAAATCTTCTGTATGTTTTCTGTATGTTTTCTGTATGTAAGTTTTCTGTATGTTTGCACGAAACTCTCAGTGCGTATTCAATAACGTCTTGGAATGTAACATTGTAAACATTAAACTGTGACGTGCAATACGGAGGCACTTACAGAAGCCAATATATCTCCGACGGACATTTCATGTACCGTTACAGTTAATAGCTTTCAAAGCAATGGACATATTCCTGTCAGACTCTGTAATAAATCTAGTTGTTCTACTATACGCCTTATCTATAGCAAATCGTTTATTAAATGAAAAGGATTTTATATTACATGATTCAACACATGCAAAAGTACATTTAAAATTTTTTGATTTAAATAATTATGTGCTCAGGAAGAATATTTATAAAAAATTAAAATTTACCTAAATTTATCCACAATCATTAATAGACATTCCATAATTTAAATCATTTTACTTAATAAATGAATATGTCTGTCTCTGTGTATCTGTATGTCTGCCTGTGCAATCTGCAATGAGGAATCTCAGCGTTGTATTGGAATGAATTTTGGTACACGAGTTCTTCAAGTCCCATATAAGTAAACTTCGGCGTAATTTATTTCAAATTTTGAATTAGTCTTTTAGTTATTTTAACGGCTCTTTTTTTTGTGACGGCTAAAACCAATATAAAACTCATCGAGAAATTTGCGGTTCGAATTGCATTCCAGAAACGGCGGCAAGATCATAGATAAACGTCTCTTTCACGAAACAGGAACTGAAGACAGATGGGTCCTCGGCAGCAGGATTTAAATTTCAGAAATTTAATCTCCCGATTTTTACAAATAGCGTTTTGAATTTTAAAATATTACAATATTATAAGTATTTCTTGAAACAAAATCACGTTTCTTTGATAATAATTTCAAAATATAATAGTTAAGAGTTTAAATGGCTGTATAACTTTCTGATGTGCGACTTTACCTTGAGGGGAATATTTTTAAATCTTTACCATTCTAATAAAAGAATAATTGATTTCACACATGAATCCAGGCAATGCTAGGGTTAGTTATAGTTAAACAATAAGAAATTAACAATAGGGTGATTCCATGTGAAATCACTGAATTTTAAATGAATTGGTTGCTTGACCATTTTGTTAATTTTTTATATTTTCACCATAGACGGTCATGCTAGTGACCTGCTCAACATTTTTTTTATTTTTTTTATCTGCTGCCATCTTGGATTTATGCTCAATTTTCGTTACTGCGGGAAGCAAAAACGACCGTTTACAAGGGTTTTGAAAAAAAGGTGCTGTGTGATTTCTATTGCAGATAGAAGGTTCTAGTTTTCACTGCCTTAAAGTAGAGATTCGGGCCTTTCAGAAAATGTGTATATATGTAAGATAAGTGTTTGGTAACTGGGACTTTAATGGGCTTAAATACAGCCATCGTAACTAGAAATTTTGCCAAATTTAAAGGTCTGTAAAATCAAAAGGGCTTGAAACCACAAGATACATTTTTTTTTCAAGAACTATGAGTGGTAGGCTTTTCAGCCATGGTAAAACAAATTCGGGGTTGTAAGCCTTTCTGTCCGATTTTTAGTTCCGCATTCGGAAAATTTCCAAAATTTGTGAATTTCAAGGTCAAATATCTCAAAAGGGGACCTGTCAAAAATAAGAAATTAAGAAAATCCTACTAGTACTTAGTAAAACCTGTGAATTTCATTCTGGGGTTCTTACTAATGTTCATTTTACAGGATGTCAAATATCTCTAAAAATGACATCGTGAAAACATAATAATTAATAGGCTTAAAGTGACAAGTTAAAGTAAACAAAAACCTTTGCCCCACAAGTCTCTTTACCATCCCATCAATCCCATCACAAGGACCCTTGCCATGGCTTGTGGCAAAAAAATGCCACTCAGCAGCCACACCGAAATATTGTTTATGCTTACATAAGTTAGAAAAATTCTTTCTGTTCTTATATTGAGCTCCTGAGCCATCTGAGAAATAATAAATTTTCTTAGATTTGGGATGAACGTTTGAACAAATGGAACCAGCTGCTTTTGGAAAGCGTAAACAGCAGTTGTGTTGTGTACAGTACAGTCACTTATAATACAAAGGCTTTTAACGCATAGATCATCTAAAGAATTAGTCTAAAGTAGACACAAAAGGGATAGATAGTGGCTTGGGCGTTAATCCAGTGGTAACTCTGGATTTCAAACAATTGTAAGAAAAGTTGCACTGTGATAATGGGCAGAAATGCATATGACCTATCTTTTTATACAAAATATAATCGATGTATCTATTTTAATTTTTGTTTACCCTTACAAAATAATTAGATTATAAAATAATGGAAATTAGGTTACTTTAAACCTATTAATTATTATGTTTTCGCGATGTCATTTTTAGAGATATTTGACAGCCTGTAAAATAAACATCAGTGTGAACCCCAAAATGAAATTCACAGGTTTTACTAAGTACTAGTAGGAGTATCCATGGTCCAAATTTTTTATTTTTGGCAGGTCCCACTTTTGAGATATTTGACCTTGAAATTCTCAAATTTTGGAAATTTTCCGATTTCGGAATTAAAACTCGGACAGAAAGGCTTACCATCCTGGATTTGTTTCACCATGGCTGAAAAGCCTATCACTCATAGATCTTTAAAAAAAAATTCCATCTTGTGGTTTCAAGCCCTTTTCATTTTACAGACCTTTAAATTTTGCAAAATTTCTAGTTACGAAGGCTATATTTAAGCCCATTAAAGTCCCAGTTACCAAAATCTTATCTTACATATATATACATTTTCTGAAAGGCCCGAATCTCTACTTCAAGGCAGTGAAAACTAGAACATTCTATCTGTAATAGAAATCGCACAGCAACTTTTTTTCAAAACCCTTGTAAACGCTTGTTTTTGCTTCCCGCAGTAACGAAGAAAGTCCAAGATGGCAGCATAAAATATCCAATAAATCCAATAAATCCAAGATAAAATCCAATAAATCCAAGATAAAATCCAATAAATCCAAGATGGCAGCAAATAAAAAAATAAAAATATTTTTGAGCAGGTCACTAGCAAGACCACCTATGGTGAAAATATGAAAAATTAACAAAATGGTCAAGCAACCACCATTGGGTCAAGCAACCACAACCTCTGGGTGATTTGACATGGAATGACCCAATAACCAATAAGATGCATACAGAAATAAATAAATAAATAAATAAGAAATATATAAACCAACCTAAAAAATACATAAACCGGAAATAAATAATAAGATACATTTACAATTTCACAATTATATAACACTGTATATTACTGTTCGGGACATGCGTATTGTGACAAAGGTGGTTTTCAATGGGTAATCGGTAAGTGTTAAGATAAATCTCAAATCGGCGGTAATTGAACCTGGAGGTATATGTGAAAGGGGTACATCGTTCAGATAAATGTCTTAAAAAGGTTACACGGCTGCTGAAGGTTCGGTACTACTGACTTAAGGAACTAAACTTACTATATTTTATAGTAAATACTCTATCATAATATACACGTAATTTTCTAATGTATTACTAATCAAATTTAAATTTTCAAATTTCCTTATTATTAAAAACATTGAAATATAATAGTTCAAATTTCCCAATTAAAAACGTAAAGACATAAGATAAAAATCCTTTACCTCTTTCTGGTGTCGGACGTTCTTTATCAGAAGGCATTAGCGTAGCATGCTAACATTATATATCTTTATTGAGTTTTATTGGACACATTTTCAATGTAACGTCAATATTGGGCATACTTTGGCCATAAATATAGGCTAGATATTAGCACAAAATTACTATTACTCAAATACTGGCGTAACATTTTAAATATGTCTAATATCTGAAATATATTGGCAACCCAAAACAAGGTTAATATTGTATATATATTGGTATACCAATTTTGGCATCCAATATTAAGCTAAATTTAAAAGCCAATATCGACCGAATATATTCAAATTGTCCACATTTAAATAATATGATGTCTTTGGGTGACAATACTGGCTGCCACTAAGGTATTACATTCGAAATTTCTAAAATTCCAGATGCAAACTAAAAGACATATATTATGGTTAGCCAGAAATAAAATAGATCAAATAAAAATTGTAAATATGTTTCGCATAAAAGCATAGAGCACAGAGAAAACTACAATTAATTAGTTTACCAAATAATATATAGAGAATGGGAGGTGAGCATTTTTAAATGGTTAGAAACGTGGACTTCCTTAATTGGTAGACAGTAGTTCCATATGGAATTAAACGTTAAGCAGAGCTAAGACTTTGAAAATAAAAATGTTTTACTTCAATATTTTAATCTGTTTAACCGTGGGCGTGTTGATATTTTATATTATTTTAATTTAATTTAATATGATATTTTGGAAAATTAATTAAATAAATAAATATTAAATCAGATCACACGTAATGCCTGAGGAGTTCGAATTTTCGGATTTTTACTACAGTTGGTTTTGAAGTTATAGAAAGTGGAGCAAAATCAGACATATACCTTGTAAGACTTTCAAAAATAGATAACCTTAGAAACAATCACATAGAATAATGCTTAATCGTCTGTGCACGTATTACGAAACGTGCTCTCCCGTTATTACTTTCCTTATATACAATAATGTATAAGGAAAGTATTGTGACGGGGTCGAAAATTCGAATTCGAATTTTCGACGGGAGAGCACGTTTCAAGCATCCCTGATCACGAATCGACCATTTTTGAAGTGATGTCTGTGTGTGTGTGTGTGTGTGTGTGTGTACTGACGATATGTGTGTGTGTGTGTGTGTGTGAGACGATAACTGACGGATGAACGGAACGATTCGAATGAAATTTGGTACAAAAATTACAATCCGTAAACACTGGAAGCCTATTGTTTTTATATGTAATCGAATATTCTGAACCACCCTAAATTTTCGAGTGAAATTTTGAAAAAATCGTCAAAAAATCAAAACCTCTAATAAAGTTACGCAAATAAACATTTCTTATGTAATTTTTCATTAGAAAACGATTGACATAAGTGTTTGAATGCTAACATGAACCGTTCTCGAGATATTGCAAATTTTTCAAAAAAATATCAAAAAATCATATAAAATAATAAAATATTTCCTATTGAGAAACATGTTCACTTCTCATATGTAATACCATGCGATAATTTGTGACATCATTTTCGTGGATCTAGTTCGTTCCATTCATGAAAAAATATTTGAGTAATACTTTTGTATTTGAACGCCAATAGTCATTTATCTGCTGTAAAAATAACTTACTTCTCCATTCATAACGCTTGGCGAGATTTTGGCGACGAATTTGGTGGAAAATGGATAAAAATGACACTAAATCAATGAAAATGACGACTCATTGACGAAAATTCAATATCTCGGAAAGAATATAAATACCTACTATAATAATAATCTATTTATATTACTATAAAAGTAGTAAATTCTTTGCATTATATAAGGAAAGTCATGTGCTGCTCACATCAGATTTTTTTTAATTATAAAACTAGTAAATCCATTGCATTACATAAGGAAAGTCATGTGCTGCCCACATCAGATTTTTTTTATTAGATCTCAGCAGCACATAGTAGTCGATGACTGGATATTAGCAGCTATTCATTGTTAACATGTATAGGGGGGGACGTATATATCTCTGGGCTTAAAAATACTAGCTGAATTGCAAGACTTGAAATTTTGAACCAAGAGGTAAGCTATACTGATTTAAATTCTTTAAAATATTAAATAAAGTTATTTTTAAAAAATGTTAATGAATATTTTGCGATTTTTAAAAGTAATTTAGCTATATGGAAATAAAATGAAATCATTACTTTAATCAATCTTATATTGAATATTTGATAGCAAATTGCGCATAAATTATTTCATAAATCACCATTGTAGATCAATTGTTATGACATATATTTTATTAAAGAACTACTTCATTCTATATTTATGGATCAGTTAAATCATGGGGCAAGTGACAAAAAGGATTAACTTGAAAATAGACAGAATATTTTTTAAAGTAAATATTTTGAAATAAAATAAAATGTAATGAACACACAATAAGAAAATTAAAGTACCGTCAAGAGAATGGAATTCATGAACAAAATAATAGGCGAAATTGGAATTCCAAACAGATTAAAGTTAAAACTTGTTCAAAAATGAAAAATGAATTAACACAGAAACGAATACTGAAATTCTCTGCTTACACGTTCAATGTCTACAAAGGACTATAGAACAAATGATGATAACACAATTTTAAACAACATTTTTTAATTTTAGACAATATTGATTTTTTTTCTGACATTATCGATTTTACATTCTCCACAAGAAAAGTTATGTATTGGAAAGTATGTACTTGGAAAGTTATGTATTTAAATACAAATGGCATTTTGCTATAAAATAAAAAGTGTTGGAGAATTGAGAGCATTTTGCTCTTTTTGATGAGATAGATATATGCAAGGTATTGAATGGGTTTACCATTGGTTGTTTTAAAAAAAGTTAAAAATAACAAAACTAACTTTTTTACAAAGTAATTGAATAAAAATAAAGTTTTTAATATATTTTTTTCCCTTTTCTTCCGATTTACTTTCGAACTTCTTCAAATGAAGCCTTATAGATTATAGTCTTTTGCTCCCCAATTATTGATCTTGAAATTGGAAAATAAAACGTTTTTCTTCGGTTCATCGTTTTCTCCTGATATATTATTAAGTTATTTGTGATGGAGAACAAAAACGTAACTCTGAAAAAATAAAGCAAAAATGAATTGTTCAAAAGTAAACAAAAATAGTAAATTATCTTTCAATTTTTAGTGCCAGGAAATGGAGAAGTAAAACTAAAATGTAGCTGTCTAGTTCTATATTTTTATGTGTATAAATGCATTTATAAAAATGTGAACCACTGAAATTCTTTTAAACAGAAATAGAAACCTCTATCAAGATTAAAAGGGAAATAGAAATAACATTCCGGATCAAGTACATTTTTCAAAATTGAACTTTGATATTCTTTTGAAATTTGGGTTTATTTTTTAGAAAAAAATAAATGTTTTATATAAACATTAGAGGAGTTAAATTGCATTAGTAAATAAATAATCATTACATTGCAGTCGCTGGCTTAAAGATGAAAATTCAAAACAATTATTTATATAGATAATTAATCTACGGTGTTATTAAAAATGTCGGTATGCCACTTATAACTTTTAAATTGCAAGTTGCAGGGCCACGAAATTAACGAGTACTTATTGAATAGGGACCATATTCAGTCGAATAAACGTATTTGTGGCGCCCCTAGTGGTGAAATACATAACTTTCCAAAACTAACTCAGAAACCAATTGAGATAGGCCAAAAACTCCAATTACAAAATAAAAGAGTGTTTCTTAGTTCAAACCGTACTTGGTTCAAGTCAGCTTTGTAAAGCACAGCATCATCAGGGCTTGTAATGCTATAACTTTTGCGAGGCTGCATGCTGTTCCAGATGATGTTCTGCTTCGAATCTAGATGTGCATCGTCGTGGATAATACACACTTTGTACACTATGTAAGTAGATTTCTCGGAAAGTTAGTTGCATCTGTCCTGCACGAACTTTCCTTTAAGTCTGTGTTGATATAAATGTTTACTACTTTCATATGTTTGGTATTTTCTGTAAGTATTTCTGTTAAACCAAATACCGGTTTGATCAGAATACACGCCGGTTTTTCAATTTGCAATTGGACTTTTATCTGCGGCTGTTGGTTTCTGAGTTAGGTTTCATAAGGTCTGCACTTTGCCACTAAGGGTGCTAGTGGCACATTATACTGCAAAGTTTCATTTTCCTAAAGGTAAACGTTTCTTCTGCGGCGTTACGAAATGGGGTTTAAAAGTTATACGGGGTATACAGAATTTCCGAAGAACTCTGTATATACGATATTTGCAGCATATTATCATTTATGATCGCTTAGAAAATAAATAAAATTATTACTAGATATTAACAGTTATTTTTAAGGAGAAATATTAGTACTGAAAATATTCCTATTATGTCTTTTATAAAATTGATATTAATAATAGACAATATTCCGCAACTAAGAATCAAGTGCTGAAAATGAACAACTTGTCTGAACCCAATTAAATGATGATGTAAATAATTAAGGCTTCATCTGAAATGGGAGGATTAAAGTTTCAACTGTAGACTGATCTAACAGAGGTTTGTATTAATTGCTACCTATTAGCGGATAGCAATACAGATCACTGGATCTTAGATTATTTCACACTATGTACTTTTGATGTTACTCGACTTTGAGACTCTCAATTTTGGTAATTCGAATGTAATTCTCATTTATCATTTGAAATTTCAGTAAAAGACAAATGTACGTGCTGTACCTAGAGCTTACAGATATTCGTTGAGAAGTCAAGCAATACTCCTTCACTTTGAAGTTTACTTTATATTATTTTTCGATCAAAAGGCTTTGCAGAGTTTATTAAGTACGCTTCGCAAAGTATGTGAATATTAACCTATTTTAAATCAGATGAGAGCTGCTTGAGTAGGAACGCAATTGTGTGTTAACACATTATAAAATCAGTTCATGTCTATAGTAAGTCTAAGCCGTTGTAAGCACATGATTATTTGAAGATTAGTCACGCAGTAGGTCATCCGTATATGGAGCATGAAAGTTTTTCTATAGACGAAGAGAGGATAGATGCAGTTCAAATATAGAACAACAAACAGTCCCTTGTCTTAGTGGATCATGGTGAACCACATCAGATCAATAAAACCAGAATTAAAAATAAAGCCCCACACCATATAGCATGGATGCTAGGAATGGGTTAACTTTTTAGAAAAGTGAATAGTAGATTTTATAAGGAAGTATCAAATATGATACCCAAGGAACAGTTATTACACAGACAAGGGGCCTTTCAACCGTACAGCAAGATAAATGGGTGCCCTCGTATGGAACATTTTCATAAATAAATGCAATGTTTTGTCATTTCAAAGAAGCGGCTTGACATTTTGTTTAACAGGATAATAGGCTAGAGAAAAAAATGTTAAAAAAAATTACCAGGCTTTATTTCGAAACATGATGTTTAAAATGAAACAAACGAATATTTATATTTGTGGCAGATAATTAAATAATTTCCTTTGTATAGCAGTCGTCGAGGTTACAAAGCATATGTTAAATTTCAAACTCACACACGAGTCACCTGCTTAGTATATCATTCAGGTGTCAATGCCGCAAGGTTGACCATGAGTGGAACACACCAGATGCAAAACTATTTGACAATAAAAGGTTTCTACTACATGTTAGAAATAAATATTTAAGTTTCGCAAAAAAAAATTGTTTCATTCATTTATTCTCTGATGTGATGATTAAAATGTCATATCACCCTACATAGAAAGCCAATCACAAAAATACGAATTAATAATAATTTTAATACTATCTTACATACTTAAAATAATGGTGAAGCTTTGTTACAGATCTTCAGGATTATCGATTTACAAATAGACTAACCAAAATATAACCATCTCGCATTTAATAGTTTGATGATACTGTTAAGAAAAAATGAATTCGCGTATTAAAAAAATAATACAATATCCTGGTATTTTATTTAGATTTTTACAGAAACGAATGATTATTGACGACATACTCTGAAATGTGGTGATTGCAGTTGATTCAAAATAAATGCCTGAAAATTGATGGCATTCTTCTTAAAACTGAAATTTTGGAAATCTAAATTTCGTAAGTGATTTACTTTAGTCTCAGCGAAGTCCTTTATTGGTTGAATTGTACTTATCAGAGCTCTTTACGCACAACTTTTCAGAATATTTTAAATTAATACAGATATGACTTAATTCTCTAGTGAATCTTTCACAAACATAAGGAACTTTAAGTGGAGATCACCAAATTCGGAATTATTTATAGGAAATTTAGATATTTGTACATGATGTATAATAAAAATCGATTAGGGTCCAGTTTCTTGTATCAAGGGATTTTAGCTTTTGCACGAATCAAAGGCGCTAAACCACTTGCCGAATTCTTGAAGCTACTCGTGGGGTTTTCTCGTAAAACAAACATTGCAATAATGAATTCTAATAATTACAACACTTAATTTTGCTTTAATAAAATGGTAAAATTGACAGGAAAAATCTGTATATCTAACCTGTTTTTATTGTCACGTCATTACTTCTTATAGTTCCTACTTTATTTGTAGCAATGCAACGATAAACTGTAGCGTGGACTTCTTGACGATATTTGCTGGTGTCGATGGGGAAGAAAACTAAGGAGTTATCTGGTCGTATTTGTCTAGTGCCTGGAATTGAGGATACTTGGCTCCCATCTTTCTTCTCCCAACGCATCATTGGTTCGGGAATTCCTTGAGCAGAGCATGTGATAACTGTCCCTGTGGAATTCGAAAACTCAACTGTTTCTGGGGGCTCGTGAATGAATCTTGGGCCACGCAATCTTCGGACAGAACGGTCAGCAAAAACTGTGGATGGAATGTACAACATTAGTCAAAAATAAACAAAGTGTATTTTCACAAAATACGTTTATATAAATACATTTTTGCAAACATTTGAACAACTTAAAAGCATATAGTGGTCACCAGAATGTAACTCTTGGTTTAATAGCATTTCGAATTCCAAAATATTTAGTAACAAAATTGTCGATACGACGTGGTATAATCCGAAAATGCTCAAATATAACAAACAAATTTCTTGTGTCAGTTGTATTTTTATCTAGTCATGGAATAATCAAGCATTCATGCATTATTTGCGGATGTTTCATGTAGTGATTTATTAATTTGTCTTTTTGTACTCTCATTAACCCATTTTTAATTCACAATATGCTGTGAACAAGTTTTCATGCATTCTACTATAATTTCGTATGACTTATATTGGGGATTTCTATTTTTACGACAAGTCCCATAAATTTTAAACTTACTGCATTTTCATTTAATGTGAATTAAATGAAGTAATAAATTCGAGATTTTTTAGGTATTCACTGAAATCTGTCTTATAAAATCTGCAAAGCACATTTTAACACATTCAAGAGCCTTATATACTTGCAATATACCATTTTTTCAAGATGTGTTCTGGAATCCATATCCCGATACAATTATAAAAGCAAATTTGTAAATTTTGTTTGAAATAATCTTTATCATATTTTATGTTAGTTTTAGTATACTTTCTTGCACAGGGATATTGCATAATAGAATGTCGTGTAACTGTTATTTATCAAGGATGATGTAGAACTTTCAGACGGAAATGTCAATATATGATAATTGAGACAATACAGTACATGGATAACATGTCCAACAGCTAACTTAATTGATAACCACAGAACCTGTGACTATGAGTTTAGCCACGTCTGAATCATGTTGATTGAGGTGAAGTTTCAAGTAATTCGAACTCGGCTAAGTGGTTGGTTTGAATTTATCGATTCCAGAGACTGTGATTGTGATTATCAAAATGGTGACATTTAGCATATTTTTTGCAGCCGTTGTGGATATCAGCTACTGCATACTATAGAGCTCTAAATAGTCTCAAAACCTATCGATATATATTATTACCTGCTATGGGAGCATAATTCGAAACGTAATTAATTTGATGTGGGTTTTCCGTATTGGATATCTATAGGGAAAGGCAATATATTTGAATATATTTCTGGAGAGAATAAATTTAAGTACAGAACCGTATTTGGTTTTCATGAAATTGCAAAACTTAAAAATTATATTACATGAACATTATTATCTATATTTATGCAAAACCATATATCTTAGCGGTATAAAAATAATTTATATAAGAAAAATGTTACTACATATTTCTGCAATAGCTTCCGCATAGAGAAAAAGCTAAATACAAAATATTGCATTTTATATAAACATTTCCTGTATTGGGTTATTCCTTTGTTTCCTTTTTCAAAATCGAATTTCAGCCATCGAATTGAATTCGGAAAAATATGCGAATGGAATACATTCGTTTATCGATATTTCAACCCTGAAGTACGTCGAAAGGTATGAAGTAAATAGAACATTTATCAATTTCTCAAATCTCAGTGAAGATTTCAAAATATGAGATTAAACTTATTCAGGTATTGTTTATGTTTATAGATGCAAAGTGTTTGAATTTGTAAGCCTTAAAGTATACTAAGTAAAAATAATTAAAAATAACTATTTTGAATAACGAAATGTTGGAAATCTTGAGTAATAAAGGCAGATATATATTTATGTGTGAGTTTGTAGTCTGTAGCTATAAATCTAAGCTTCTTATGGCCATGAAATTTGGTACACATGTACTTGAGGATCCGCGATGAAATGTTGGAACGAAATGTTGGAAATCTTGCGTAATAAAGTCAGATATATATTTATGTGTGAGTTTGTAGTCTGTAGCTATAAATCTAAGCTTCTTATGGCCATGAAATTTGGTACACATGTACTTGAGGATCCGCGAAGGTGCAATTAAGCGTTTTTTAATTATTTTGAACAAGATTTTTAGTTATTTTATAAGCTCGAATTTAATTTGCGAAAATATTAATTACGAATTTAATTCGCTAAAAGCACCATAAAATGCATGGAGAAAAATGATGATCAAATTTCATCCTAGGCACGGCGTCAAGATCATAGACAGTTGTTTCGCTCGTGCAAAAGCGGGAATTTCAGATGGCTGGTGCGTCGGCAGTAGGAATTGAAATACAGAAACTTAAAATCCAGAATTTTCCAGATAGAAATTCGAATGATTAAACATAATATTGTAACAGTATAATAGACATTCTCTGAAAAATTAACGTTCCCATGGGATACAGATATATCTTCCAATACACATAGTACAGGTACATATTTCCATACAATTTTATCATTTTCAGATTTGCATATATTGCAATCAATTACGGCCTTCGGGTTTGAAGATTACAGATATATTTTTCATTTATTACGTCAACTGCTTTATTTTGGAAAATATTTTTGAAACTCATATATTGTAGCAAGGGTAATTTTCTACTTGTACACGGGTGTATCTTCTAATATTCGGGAATACCAGTAGTTTGGGCTCCACACAATTTCAGCGTTTTCAATTAGGCATATATCGGTTCAATATCATATTTTTTGTAAATTCGTTTACAAGCGGGACCAGGATATTCTATATTTCATATTTGCCTGTGCTGATAATTTTATATAGCGAGAACAAAGGTTTTAAACCTCTTTTTAGGAGCAATAAATTAAACATTTCAGTAGACTGCTTTGAATAACAATGTCGTTTACAGTATTATATGAATTTGCCCATTATTGTGAATTTTTATATTATATATTCCGTACGAGGAACGGGTATACTGCTAATATACTACAAAATTAATGATAACGAAACCGAATGCACTTTTAGTGAGCCCAGGAATGAAACTTCACGATGGCAAATTTAGAAGACCATAGCTAGAAATGTATTATGATATTGACAGTTTTCAAATGACTAACACGCAGATTACTTATAAAGCTGTGCGGACTTAGTTTTTACTCGTTTTTAAAAATGTGTACCAAAGAAAGCTATCAATTTTAGTAAAATTTAAGCTTCTAGAGGCCTTTGGAAATGTATCTATATCTGTTCTAGCTGAAGTTTTGAATAAGAAGATAGCTTTTTTGCACACCCTTATTTTTACCCCCCAAAATGAGTTTTTTTACAAATAATTAAAATCTATTGATTTTTTTTTAAACATCCCTTTCTTAGTCCGCTTCTGAGGTTCGATAACTGCGTCTGAAAAGACTTCTAGACTGAGTAGGGGCTTCGGAAATCAATTAAAAACATACCAGCTAGTTGCGGGAATGCAGCTATTTTATCACGTTTTAATAGTACAGATTTTTCAGGCAATTTATTCTTGAGTCTGATTTCAAGGAATATCCTGATGTAAATTTTTTATCACTTATGTGAACTGCCGAATAAGGATAATTAAAAATATATTGTCTTTTACGACTGGTGATAAATTGAGAATACCTCAACACATTACCATACATTTTTCACAAGATTATTAAGCTTAATTAGAAACAGTTTGCATCTGAAATTACATCTGATTTTATACAGATAGGGATAGGATATATTATGGAAGTTAAGATCCTGCGACCATTTCAGAAAACATCAATCGAAGACTGATTTTGCTTTTTTTATGCAAGCTGCAGAATGGAAAATCCGATATCAGCAATATAAGAGAGTAAAATTATTATGCTTCATATTCAATGTAGATTAATAAGGCCACTACTACTACGCAGTCAGCAATACATTTCTAAATATTGAGCTCAGTCTGCATAAAGTTACAACAACCATTTTGCTGTTGCAATTGTTAATTTTAGCTATTGTTAATTGAAACAAAACTAGTCCTTTCATGTAATTGTTATCTGAAGTGGGAGGGAATTACTGACTTTGGAAATGCCCACTATTGACCAATTATCCGTGATATCACTATAGACAAAACTACTTCCTGTAGGCCATATTGGACGGAAAGTTCGATATTTTGTTTCATACTGCATAGAATGGTTTTAATGCGGTTATAGGTTTTTTTGCTGTTATCTCGTGTACTTAGGAAACAAATATTAATCAATATCCCAATGTCACACTTGCAACTTTTTAATATACTTTTATCGAGTGCAGACAAATGTACTTTTTTTGCAACGATATCACGAACGGATCCATTACAGCATCCGCGTCTGTACCCTACAGAATGACAAAATAAACAATCGTGGCGTCAAATTGCTGCGTAGCTGCAAAATGTTAATATGTATATATGTTAGTATACTCGTATTCGGGGACTTCAGAACTGCCTAGCAGTCTCTACACATCAAATGAGTCTCTAAGGAATTTAAGGCCGGCTTAGTGTTATGGCACAATTCCCGACTCCAACGTGGTTCGTAATAGTGTGGTACATATCAAGTTTTCTTACTACCTATGCGGATAACAGTTGCTTCATACGGACGTGTGCACAGAAAGTGCAGAACCAGGCCATTGGAAGTTTATCTGCAGTCCAAATTACCGATAATATAATTTATATGTTACAAACTTGGAAATGCTTCTCATAACTTCAGCAATAATGGATGTCATGAACGTCTATTTATACACACGTTTTATATATAACGAACGTCTATTAACACAAGTTTTACAGCCCATTCAGAAGAAAGTATCAAGACCAGTGATACAATCCTACAAAACTTCTTCAAATGCAACATCATATGTGTATGTACATATTAGCTCCACTAATAATAAGCATTACTAAGAATTTCAGGGAAATACATAAAGCGAGTAATAAATAATGTTAATAATAATTTAGTTGGTAATGCCAAGAATGATATGATCATATAACTTATGTTCATTCATATAAATTGATGAGAAAGCTAATGTAATATATCGATACTGCGTATCGACGTGAATCGTTTAATTATGTACTGATATTGCACTTATATGACTCATTATGGCATCGATACTACATCGTATCAACATTGTCCATATTCCCGTACATAACTAAATTTTGTGCATTTTACAGATTTAAAGATATAAAATGCACGATGTTGCAAAAAACATTTATGCACCCAAAATAATTGAGCGACAATTACGAAACTCGGTATGCAAATCTCTTTGTAACTGTTATGCAAATGATCAATCAAACTGTCATCGCAAATGATCAATCTAACTGTTATCACAGATTATCAATCAAACTGTCATCGCAAATGATAGTATAGGACTCATACAACATGTATGAGAACGGCGCATCATCTAGAATTTTAAACGACCGGGAAATTGAAACTAGACTTTCAGATTTCATACTACAAGTTGTGTACAAAGATACTTTTGAGACGTATTGGACAGCGCTGCGAACAAATTTCGGATTTAGAGAGAGGTCGCATCATAGATGTCCTCATAGAGGTCACATCATAGAGGTCGCATCATAGGTCGCATCATAGAGGTCACATCATAGGTCGCATAATAAACGACCAGTGAATTGGAACTAGACTTTTTGCTTTCATACTATAAGTTGTGTACAAGGATGCCGTTGACACGTACTAGATGGCGCTGCGTACAAATTTCAGATTTAGGAAATGGTCGCATCATAGGCCCATGCTGGTTGGCCAAACATACGTATCAGTCACCATTTATTTGTTTACAAATGCCAGGCATTTGACAACTAATCCATTAGCCTTCTAGATTCCCAATATTTTTGAACAATACAACTAAAACCATAACGCTGGCCAGTTCTCCTTCCCACACGTATACGGCGGTCATTATCCACTACGTGGACTTAGCTCCTCTCCTGACTGAACGATACCCCCAATTGTCTGTCTGGTTGCATATTGCGTTTCTGCAACGGTTATATGTATGTTTTTGATCCACTATTGCTAACACCGATACAAACTGAGATAGCTGCTGGTGCATCTGCTGGACCAGCAAGCCTCTCTTAGGCTTATGATACGACCTCTCTCTAAATTTGAAAACACAATTTGAAATATCAAAGTAGGAAATCCAGTTCCAAAGTGAGAACACCGATCCTTTTAACTGATGCACGATACGACTTTCTCATGGGCGTTGCATGGGCCCTATAGCAAAGTATACATTGACAGTTTGGTCATTTGCATAATTCGTTAAACGGCATTTGTATGCAGAGTTTCGAGGTTGTTGCTTATTAATATTTTTATAGGTGCATATTTTTTGCACTGTGTATGATATATGTATCTATCCACCGAAAATGTGGATAAATGGTGTTATCCAGGCTGAGCCGCATGAATAATGTCTTATTTTGTATTTTAGTTTTTTGGACAGTTCAAAACGTAAGGTGTATATATATATATAATAAACGCACCGCAACTTACTTTAATTATACCTCTCTGAAATGTTTCCGTTCCGCTGGTAAAATCCAGGATAATTAATTGATTTTGAGTTGGCAGTTATAAGCGTTTGCAAAGTTGTAAATTTCTATCGTATACATTTCTGTCAAGGGTAAGTGGGGGATGTTTCTCACACCTAAGGCAGTACTTTTGAAAACCACTAATGTTGATGGAATGAGGGTAATTCCCTCTTCAACTAGGAGATAAATATTAAAATTCAAGTATTTATGATAAACTACTTAATTTTTTCTATATTTAAATAGGAATCATATTTTAAGAGTTCGCCAAATTTATAGCCAAAGGTAATAGACAAACTGAGAGAACAGAATTTTGTATATACTAGAAGTTATACCCGTTATATGATGGAATTCAAAATTTGCAAAACTTTATTTCCCATTTAGCGTCATTTGCATCAAAATCACGACAGGTATTTGAGGTGTATTTACAATATTGCTACTTGGAATTTCTTCATCTCGACCATTGGAAAGATAGACGGCTAATTTCTTTCAAAATTCTGTGATACTCATATTCTTTAGGTTACATTTGTAAATAAAATATGAACATTTAGGACTGAGTTATTCAGTAGGAGCTCTAAAATTAGGCGACTTATCGCAGCGTGAATGGAAAAGAAAACAAAGTAGGCTCTATGATTAACGTGTTAAATATAGTATATGGCAGTGTCAATTACTTCCACTGTTATTCACCCTTGTCACGCGGACAGGTGCGGACCAACATTTTATGTGATACGAGAATAATAAGGTATCTGTAAGTTTGTACTAAGTAAGAAGTCAATATGCTAATACCGTGATATTGTTTGGCACAATCCAGGTTCTATTTCGAAAGATCTCACGTACAGGAATAAATTCATGGATGACCTGTTACACGAATACAAGATGCCGGATAAGTAAATAAAACCCTTACCTGGTAAGGCGACATCTTTCCTTGAAAACTCTTATATTAATTACAATTTGGAAGTGTCAAATAACACACCAATTTAAGATCTTTATTAAATTAACGTAATTAGATTAGTAGTTTATAGACAGAATTAGCTGAATCATAATCAGTGCAACAACGGATAACTCTGTAACGCTGGACTCATGACCGCAAATTGCCACGGAACTAACCAAAGGTAATAATAAGTTTTTCTACAACATAATAGGAAGTGACACAGCTATATTTAAGTATCAATACACAAAATAATTAAAAGGTATGGTCACAACAACGGGGGAAATACCGCTCTCAGAGAAGAATTCCGTTTATAAATTTAGATGATCAAGTCATCGAATTAGTCAAGCAAAATTGAACTAGTAATTATTCAAGTAAATATAATTAAGAACAGAAGCCAGAGTTTAGGTATTTAATGTGAAGAATCTTTCTATTTATGCTTCCGTAAGACCGGAGGAGTTGCAGCAGAGAGTGATCAACTCTTACCTCTCTAGTCGGAGTTGCAGAAGGGTCGGATTTTAACATCCGCCTCATACCGCAGGGAATTTAGCTTCATAGTTGCATTCCGTACAATTCCAACAACACGACCCGGTACATAAATCTCGGGCCCTATCCTACATCACCGTCGTAGCTCTCTCAGCTAGGCATCAGGCTCTTCATCGATGTTCTTCGGCCATGATTGGCTACTCCTTCCCATGCCCACGGGAGACCAGGATTCGACTTATGGCGACTCGCGCACACCGTGGTGGGCAACATTAAAAATGGTCTAGGCTGGCCTGAGGGTGTCGACAACCAGACAGGAAAGAGCGCCCAGAAATATCCAGGATTCTGCTTTTATACCCAAAAATGGAAGATCGCCCCGCTAATCCCACTCTGACCTGTTGGAAAGCTTATTATCTGAACCAACCAATAGAAAACTTCAAAGGCTCACCCTCACAGGTCTCGATTTCATCCAGAAGTTTCTCTCCAAAACTATTGTGTGAAAAAGTGCATGTCTTGCACAATTATTACCAGGCCGTGAGCAAAGCCAGACATCTGCTCTGTCGGGGACAGAACCTTGAACTTTAATGGTCAAAACCGAATATTTATCTCTCTGAGTGCGGTTTCCACAGATTAATAAAATGGCGAAAAACTGTTATTTTTGTATAGAATATTTTGTATAATAATGAATTTAATAGACAAGAGGGATAATTAAAACAGGGTTTAAATTGATGTAAAAATATAGAATCTTGACATATGCTATATAAATTACGATGTTTACATAAGTGACGCGAAATTTTGAAATCTCGTCAAGAACCCTAGCGTGATTTTATTCCATGATTTCTAAGTGTATATATAGTACTGCTATACTGCAGTACTGTTTATTAGTCTAAACACTTAAAGTAATCCTAATTAATCCTACATAATTGGAATTTTCAGTGTCTAATTCAAAAATCCGGTATCATCTGTTATTTCAATATGATATTGGCTCAAGAGCATTGCTAGCACATTATTCGAAGTAAAATCGGTATGTATATTTTAAATAATTTTCCTTGTAAATATAAATGAATTAATACTCAAAAGAGTAGCTATTAAAATGGAACGGTAATGAGGGTAAATCCGTTTTCATTACACTGACTCTATAGCGGAGCTTTTCTGTTAGTAACTAATAACTTTTTAATTTTCTTACCTGGTCAAAGAGGAAATAAACATGATGGAGCAAAATAAGTGAAAAAAATACAAATATATATATTTGCAATGACAAATATATTTTTTAATTTTCTTATTTAGACATTTTTTCAGTATGTTAGATATGTCTCGCAGAAGATATTATCAAAATTTAAATTCATTTCACATAGTTTTCATACTGTTATGAAATTATTCACATATATTATCAATCCATTTACTATTGTTTTACATGCAAAAATTTTAAGTCACTAGTAAAATATATATATGATGACTTTTAGAAGGGAAAGCATAATATCCCAGATTTTTTATAGTTTATCTTAATTAACCTTATTGCAATCAATTGCTAAAAGAAATATTGCGTCCATCTCTCGAAAGTCCTTTTTAGCTAAAAAGAAATAAATGCCGGTAAAACTATTCCAGAATGGGAAACGGACGGTCGAGTGAACATTTTCTTGTTGGTGTATACTGCGTTGCTGGGCTAAAGATCTGCACAATTACTTTGAGCTCCTACAGACGCGTTATAGGAGAGTAGACAACGCTAAAAGAACTAAAAATATCAATCTAGTGTTCGTGGTATGAAATGGTGTTAATACGTATTGGTATACAGTTAAAATATGAAGTGAACTTACTCTTTTACTAATTTTTTCTGGCGTTATCACAGCATCCATTTTAATATAGATATAATATACGATATAAATAAGCGCAATAATTTAGAGATATAAATAAGCGCAAAAATTCATAGAAATCAGTTAAAGCGTTTCAGAGTAATGTGTGTTCGGGCATATCACACTTTGAGTCGTTATCATTGAAGTTTTATTTCGTTGCGCTTTAATAAATATAGTATTAACGTAAGTAATAAATTGGTTTAATGCGCGAATCTACTAAATGAATAAATTAATATTCTATTGTTATTAATTGGTCTCAAGTATTTAATATAGATTTGCAGCCATAAAATAATTATAAACGTCATGAATATAGAGAAGCAAATTATGAGATAGATCGGTTCAATAAATATGTTTCTAAAATATACACTTTAGTGCAACAGATATATTCACCCTTAAAACTTTAATCTACAGTCAAGAAATTCGGAATGCAAATGCCATATAAGAGCCACATGATCAAAATATGCTATAGGACTCATGCTACGCACGTGAATGCGATGCATTTTGCAGCATTTAAAACGACTGGTGTATTCACTCGTGAGCAAATGGAACTTTGTTTTCTACTTTGATACTGCAAGTTGTGTTCAAAGATGCCTTTGAAATGTAATCGATAACGCTACAAACAATTGGCGGATTTAGTGAGAAGTCACATCATAGGTTAAGGGGAGCTCGTTGGTCCAACAGGCGTATCAGTTCCTATCTTGGTTGGAGCGACATGGTAGTTACCCGAATTTGGCAACTATTTATCATAGAAGGTACATGTAACTGTAGCGAAACGACAGACGACTGCTCTAGATGATCATGCAGTCAAGCAAGGAGCCACGTCCACACCACATCATTATAAGCCATTCGAAAGCATTTGTTAACCTTCGTGCATCCAAATTAAGGTATACTTTTGGAATCGGCTTGTAGGAGGTGGAATTAGGTGTCGAGGTCCATTAAGCCGCCTAATAGTGACCCCTCAACATACACAGAGTCGTCTGGATTAATGCCGACGTCCTTCAGTCTGGATAGTGTCAGATTAGAAGTGCGTTTTCTTTAGCGACGAATCCAGCTCATTTCTAAGTGCTCATGACCTCTGCATACGTGTGTGGAGGAGTACGGGCCAACGTTACTGTCTCGTATTTGTTGGCGAGCGACATACAGCCATTTCATATGGTATGACAGGCTGGGAAGTCATCTAGGAGCGTTGTCCGTTTAAATAAGAGCCGGCTACGCAAGTAACATCAATCCAAATAGCTTGTTTTGAACCAAAATCATTCCCACATTTCGTATTTTCCCAATAGCAACCATATCAATTGTACAAGGCGGGCGCTGTATGTCTTACATAGGCTTCTTTGATACGTCCTAAATAAGCACGCTAAAGTATTTGAAATTTTATTCTCCCGACAGCTGTCAATGAGGTATAGACAGACATTTGCCCGTAGCTTCAGTGTCCAGCTGCAGACAATCTTGATGAATCATCATCTACCTCGAAAAATAAATTGATTTTGAAGTCGAAAGCAAAAATTAATTCAATGTACTATTTTAAAAGTTTACATTTAATTTAAATCAGATATATAATTATTATACAGAAAAATATACAATTATAATATTGAAATACTTCTATTTTACAAAAATTGAACATTTATTTTTAAAACCCAATGAATTATGAAATTTGAAATTTAATAACACTAAATGTATGGACCAAACGTCTAAGCCATCATGTGAAGAACAAAGATCTAAGGAAGAAAATGCTCGCATTCGAGCAAAATATCGTCTTCCCAATAAAATGATTAATAATAACAGATATTCGACAGAATTCTGAATATGAAAATTCAAAATTTTTGAAGTAATTCGAATTCTAAAAATATATTTCCCAGCCTTTTGGTGTACTCAGACCTGAAGTACCTCTATACTGAATTTGGCTGATGTACGAAGCTTCAATTTTCCACTGCAGACGACACATTCACACAATCTTCTTTTATTATGTAAGATGATTTAAATAATATCTTTAACAGCACTGTGTGAATTGTTTAAGATATTTCAGAACATATGTATTATCGTAATCGATTGTTTGAAATATATGGGCATGAGAACGTAGTCAAATCCCACTTATTGGGTTTGATGTTGGATTGTATACTGAAAACAGATATAACATCGCAGAAGGTCAGAATTCTCATAAACGTATATGTCATAATTATATTGCGGAAGTATATGTAATTTCACAATAAGGCCAAAGCTATTTGTTATGCATTAAACAAGCGTTTTCGATACTTATTATCATACTTGGTTCATGTTTGCTCAGTAAACTGTAGGTGGATTGTGTATTTAAGGAAATGCTTGCGGATATACAAATCTCCCCATAGCACGTGGAATGTATTCTATATATTGAATATATGTAACATGTAACATAATGAAGATACATCCTCAAGTGATGTACAGACATGTTAAATATTATGTTCTTTAGTTCACATTAAAATATTTGATTTGTGAATTTTCGCTGGAATTTCTCATGCATCCATAGTCCTTATTGTTTAGGTCAAATTATATTATGATACGATTTAGAATAAATAAATAATTTATTATTGTATGTTCTTAAATTATTCTTTGAAATAATTTTGCAATAAATCTATGAAAAAATTTAACAAGTTAATTTTTAAATAAATTTTTATTTATTTAGCATATTTAGAAATCAAAAAGTCACGCACATCACATAATCATACATATAATGTACCGAGAATTTTAATAGATTTTTTGACGCGAATAAAATCTATGCTTGGGATTTCCATGGCGGAAATCGAAGCATTACGAAAAATGTAAACAGTTTGAAAGTTCATACCTCCGAACCTAATAGATAAACATGTAAATAATTTTCTTGTTTTAGCGAACATATGGTTCATGTTATAAATATATAAAAATAATTTCAATATTTTAATCGTTTCCACTTTTTTTTTTTGAAAAACTGAAAAAGTATCTATTCGAGCAAATGTTTTTTTCATTCTTCTTACTTTCACTCGAAATGTCATCGAAACTATAAAAATAGATATAAACAGTAAATGACAAAAATATGCATTAGAAATGTAGTTTCTAAATATACATTTTTTCAAAAATGTATTATAATTTTAAAATAATCGTCTTCGTTTTAGTTTTAATTTTAAAAGTAATCGTTAAAGAAAATTATTTTTTTTTCCGTTTTTCAAGTTTGTAATGATTTTATCTCATAAACTAAGAGTGCTAGTTATGGTCAAAATCAGGAATGTGTAGTTTCTTGCAGGATCTATAAGTTTATATAATTGAATTTGGGGTCGTTCTCTTAGTTTTTGAGGTATAATGGTTATAATATCGATATATTAGTGTTTTGACTTGGGTTTTCCTATAGATGGTAAAGCGGGAATACTTAAAATGCCACTATTATCCTTGATGAAATGTTGGTGCATAAGTATGAGGTATTTTATTTTGCTTGAAAACATTAGATTGTTAGATGAATTTGGGTATTCTAACGATGGTTAATGATTGGCGAGGTTTAAACAGACTAGATTGAAATATACATATTCAAGTCCGCATATAAGTACCTCCAGGTAAATTTATATATTAACTCTTAAGAAAAATATCTTTAAATACGTAATAAAAGTTTTATTTTTATATCCAAAAGCAAGTTAATAAAATAATTTGATATTTTGACATGACGTCTATGGTCGGTGTCGTCAGATGAAATTGGTGCGAAAACTAAAGTATTAGCTATAAACAGTGAGCGAGTGATTTGCAGCGCTTTGAAAGCGAGTAAACGAAATTGATGAGTCTGAATAAATCGATTAAAATTATTGAAATTTGCTGAAATTTTACTTAACAAAATGCTATTCACTATTTCGGCTTATTCGAATTCGGCCATTTCGGCTCAATTTCGTACTAAATCAACCTACGAAATTTATAAAAAATATTGTATGTTGCTTTTTATACAACAAATGTTAATTATATCCTATTTTTTAGCAGTCGACAAACACATCGCTTTCCCAGACAGAAGTGCACTGTTCATAACTGAAATCGTAAAACCATAAAGGAATTGATGAATTCTTACAAAATTTACTGAATATAATTGTAACATGGAGATGTGAAAATTATTAAAAATTCATACCTGTAAAATGGAAGCATGGAACTTTATTGACATTAGATCAATATAGAATTTGCCCACGACGAGCGACTATGCAGGATTGGATACGACGAGGCAACCCGTCAGCTGGAATTGGGAGTTCTCTCAATCGGCGACATATGATGCCCCAGATATGCTCAATTGTCGAAAAATCCGGAGAATATGCCGGACAGGGCAGGATATCAAAATCTTATAGACTATTCATAGGTTCTCGTACAGTACGTGGTTTGGCATTACCCTGCTGAAAAAACAGTCCAGGTCTGATTGACAGATATGGCTGTACCACAGACCTCACACTGTCATATACGTGTCGTTGTGCATCGATACTGCGCGAAACGTGGACCAAAGGTGTTCGTCCATCAAATTTTATACCATCCCAAATCATAATACCACTTAGGACCAGGGTGACGACTGATAGAAAAATCTTCCTGGTGGAGTTGTTGAAAGTGTCGCCATACGAGAATACGTCCATCTGGCATACTAACACAGAATCGTGATTCATCCATGAACATAATATTTCGCCATTCTGTCGACCAATTGTGTCTTATTTAACGCCACTAGAAGCGACGTGGTGAAGAGGTTAAAATGGTAGGTGTCGAAAAGGTCGTCTACCTCGGAGTTCTGCGCCATGTAAACTATCAAGAATTTTTTGCGTCGAAACCACGTTATTTGTAGGATGGGATAAAATTCGTTGTAACACGGTTGCTGTGGTAAACTGCTCCCGCGCAACGCTTCTCAGAACCATACGATCTTCACGTAGTATGGTACACCTAGAAATTCCACTACCTGATCGTCGTGTCGTTTCGTTGACTCTCACGAACCGTAACACGCACCGTTGACCTGAGCTCACATCATGACCCAATAGTTCAGCGATCCTTCGAAGGCTCAATCCATCCTCACATAAACCAATGATTTGTTGCCGTTCCGTTGACGACAACTGAACATATGCGGTACGTCGACGTACTCTTGGCATACTATGATGATTCTTACAAACTGAAACCAATGACGCTACAATTTAGCTGTGATATCGCTCCTCCTTGACCTGACGCTTTTATACTGCTCTGCAAGGTGTTACGTCACTATGCGTAACGAAACTGTGATCATTTACATATCTCGTCTTGCTATTTCCATTGTCTGCTTTACATAAAGCTACACCTACAACTTTGTGGTGTTGCGATTTCTGCTGTGAGCACTGTAATTTTTATTTTACAGCAATATTTTTCACCAATTCTAATAAGACTATCTTTGAGGAATTTCAGAAAAAATACCCATGCTCTAGAACCCCTAGCAATACAACAATTACGAGGTTAGTAAAGCATTTTGAGAAACTGAATAATGCACACGCCTACTGTGAAAATGCAGGCCAAATCTCGATTTGTCTGTGAAGATGGAACTTGCGTATCTATGCATACTGTCATGTCGCAATTCTGCGCCATGAGCCTTTCTTATTTTTCTGCGAGAGAAACATCCTTCTCTCCGTTCGTGCCTGTGCTGTGTTTTTCGCTAACACTTGTTTCCATTGAAATCGCATTAAAAAGCGCATTTCGTCGTGAAATCGTTGGATTGTCTGGACTTAGTGTCTGGCCGAGAAGCGTGACGTTTTGCTGACTTGTTGCTAGGAGAGCGCGCCGTCCAATCAGGAAGAGGCGCATTTTTGCGAAGGAGAACTTTTGCGTGGGCTCAGGCGACCCACACTTCTCTCTCTTCGAGCTGGAAAATTTCGACTGAAAAGTCGCATCGAAAGTTTGTCTAGAAAAGAGACAAAAGGCGTTTAGCCGAAATGGCTAACTGGCGGAGATGGGCATTTTGGTTCTAAGGGAAACCGCCCCTGCATTTCTGGAGATGATTGAAGAAGATCCTGGATACTTACATTAATTATTCTGTACATTTTCTAAAATATATTTTTTCCATTCCAGGAATCTATTCGACATCGACGCCGAGCTTTGAAGTAGCTATTCAAATTCGTTCGGAGCGTAAAATCGACTGATGGCTATTATACATTTCACTGAAAAGCGTGAAATGTATAATAGCCAGGTAACATTTTCTTTACGGGAATTTTAATGCCGTACAGCACCGGCATATTGACGAATGATTTCTAATATTAACAGGCTCATGTCAAAATGTATTTATTGATAACTTAAAATCTAAATTAAATCATATGATTATTGAAGTGAATTATTGTATGCTATATAAATTTTGAACAGAGCAGAAAGGCAGATTGTGTTATTATAAATGAAGCTCTGAATATGATAACTGATTTTTAAAGTAAAATACTTAAGTGTGATTTAAATAAATAATATTTTGATTTTTACTTTGCTTCTGATTTATTTGAAATGCCTTTAATTCCTCTGCTATTCACTGCATGTCATCTAACAAACAATTCTGTTAGACTGAGAAAGTTTCTTGCTTGGGTAAATTTAGAATGGTTGATTAAATTGCTAAAATTCCACTATACGGCTTCACCGGCTCTTGAGTTGTCTGGTGCGCCTTTGCTTTTGTGAGTTGGCAAGACGCGCCATGACAAATTGGTGCTCGTGCCTTTTTTTTTTCTCAGAGTACATCAGTGTTAGCAAATTTAAATTTTGTTGAAGGCATATCAAACTATAAAATATTGATTTGTGTTATTTAAGTATTGCAGAGTAAAATGTCGAAGTAAGTTAAAAAGTTCTTTTGTGGTGCAAAATATTTGAGTTTAATGGGCATGAAAATTTTTATTTATGTGTCATATAGTAATAAGTGCAAAAGCACATAAGCCCAGATGCCCCAGAGAATTATTTGCATGATTGAATTTGCATTTCACATATTGAAATTGTGTTACACATATATTTTGAGGTATTTGACATACATAAATACACAAAGTTCTATATGATATATGATGTATGATATAATTGAAATTTCCAAATACACACACATTAAAAGGTAAATACATGAAGTGCATACATTTATTTTGAAAAGTGAATACAAAAGTTCTGTGCACATGCAAAAGTGATTCGAAGTTCATGATAATGAACAAAAAGTGAAAAAAGTTACACGTAGTGTTTTTTCGGTGCTCTGCTTACACATAAATAAGTGATTTAAGCGAAGGTGAAATCAATTTTCCACAATAAACTGTGCTTCGTGATAAATTAGAATCTATTTGGTGAAAAACCTTGTGCTAAAATGCCTAAATCTAGAAATACGAGAGCAAGCAGGAGTAGAGACTCCTCTGCACAGCCGAGTTCAGTGAACCGTATTCCTTCGGTGTCTCCACCACGACTTTCTCCAAACTCGGGCAGATCAGCTTCCGCTGTCAGAGACTCTAACAAAATGAAAATTGGAGTTGGATCTCAGTTTCTTGGATCCATTCCAGGTTTTGCTGGTAATGCGGGTGAATCTTTTCAGGACTTTTTGGAAAAATTCTCGCTTGTCGCTGACCATGCAGACTGGTCAAACAAAGATAAAATTTTCGTTCTGAAGTTGAAATTGTCTGGTAGGGCAGAAAGACTGATTAAATCAATTCCAAAATTAAACCAAAGCACGAATTTTTCAGAATTAGTGAATACACTCAGGGACAATTTTATGAAAAAAGAAAATATTGCCAAGAATGTCGCTTCCCTGGTCAACTGTAAACAAATGACAAATGAAAGCGTACGTGATTATGCGAATCGCATAGAAGCCGAATCCTATGTTGCTTTTCCGCAAGATGTAGTGTCTGATAATGAAGATTCCTTGAGAACTGCTATTTTAGTGAATGCTTTTAAAAAAGGGTTGAAAATCATTTTTCGAAAAGCTGTCTTATCTGCAAATCCACAGTCATTTGAAGCTGCGAAAGAAATTGCCATTCTGGAAGAAGAAGTGCAGAATGAAGAGCTGGAAGAAATGACAGAGGACATAAATGCTGTGAGAATCGAAAATGACCCTAAACATGAAATTGAAGAGCTGAAGAAAGAATTGAATTCAAAGAAGAAAGAATTTGAGAAGTTAAGAAAAAAATTCAGTGAGAACTCAGAAAAAAGAAAGAAAAGACTGAATGAAATAAGAGAAGATCTGGAAAAGAGCAATTCCAGTTTTGAAGATTCCTTCTTGGATACGCCCTCTACAAGCAGATACAATGAAAATGAATTGGAAGAGGAAGATTGGGAAGATATTCCAGTAAAGAAGAAACATAAACCATCAACATCTTTCAGAACTTCTACTCCATCCAAAAGATCTGAAAATAGAAACCGTTTCAGTCAAAGAAGAACTCCGGTTGCCTCACAGGAAGAAGAGTGGTATGTTAAAAGTCCATATCAAAATTATTCTCCAAGAAAGAACTCTCTATTTTTTAGAAGACCTTTTCGTAACAGTTCATATAGAAATTCGAATTTCCAGAGAAGAAATTTTTCAAATTTTAGAAATTCTTTTGATAATTATAAATCACAAAACTTCAATAATTTTGGATATAGAAGAAATAACAGATATTTTAATAGATTTGGTAATAGAAGACAATTTAGAAGACAAAATTTTCAATCTCCAAAATTTAATAAAACAGATTCTGAAATTAGTTACATGACGGAAATTGAAGAACCTTGCCAAAACAATTTTCCCATTATTCAAGTTTTTGTTGAAGATGTTAAATTGAATGCATTAATCGATACTGGAAGTTCCATAAATATTATCTATAGTGATGCTTTGCACAAAATCAATCCGAGGAAAGTACAATTAAAACATACATCCACTATTCTAAGAGGAATTGGAAGTCAGAACATTTTGGTTGAGAGAAAAGCTTCTTTTCCCATTATTATTGGAAATGAAAGAGATATGATTGAATGCTGCATTTTAAATACACCTGCCCCAGGAAGGTACAACATGATTTTAGGAAGTAAATTTCTACATGAGAAACAAGTGACAATTACTTATAGACATAAACGTGTGAATTTCTTGTACTGTAGTATTCCCTTTACTGAATTTACCGAATCACAAAGTTTTACGGTGATTTCTGATGATGTACAATTTAAACCAGTCGAGAGTTATGCAATAAGCCATGTTTTTGACAGAAGAAATTACAATTTTACAAATGATGTGGATTATAGATCCAAAGACACAAATTTTTCAAGAAATTTTAGAGGATATGAAAATAAGTGTAATAATGGATATTTATTTGAACAAAACAATTTTCACAATGAATTTAGAGATGTTGATTTTAGAGATTTTGATGCAAATGGAAATGAAAGGTCAAATATTGAATGTGAAAATGATTTATATGAAAGACAGATGAATGACAATGTACATACAGACAGATTTTTGACAAAAGACAATACCAGTGACAATGAAATATTTCAGACAGATTGTGATAAACATGATGAAGGAAGTTCACAACAAAACAAGGCAATAGGTATTGCCAAAGCATTTAAGAAATGTGTTTTAAAACCATTTTCTGAGTCTTTTATTAAATTAAAAAGAAATTACAAAATTAAGAAAGACACGACAATTTTACTTGAACCTATCAATAATAAAGAATTTTCTGCAAACAAGATTTTCGTAGCCAGAAGTATCCACAAAATTCCTGAAAATGACTTTTTGTATGCTAAAGTTGCAAATCCATCTGAAAAAGTAGTTTATATAAACAAAGGAATGAAATTAGGAACATTTGAAAACATCCATGAATCTGATATTGACATAAATAATAGAGTTGACATTGAAAACTGTATTGAAGAAAACGAAACATTTGATGCATGGGGAGGAGATTTTGATTTGAAACATATGAATTATGCAAAAAAAACTTTGCTTTTGAAATTATTAAGTAAATATAAACATGTTTTTGCTAAAAATATGAAAGAATTGTCTGGATGTGACACTATTTTGCACGAAATTAATCTTGAGTCTGACATACCTGTTAGGCAGAAGCCATACCGCATTCCACACAATTTACAGAAAGAACTTTCACGCCAGGTCAACGAATTGTTAGATGCCAAAATAATCCAAAGAAGTACTTCTCCTTACAATACTCCGGTGTTGTTTGTTAAGAAACCTGATGGAAGTTATAGGTTAGTAGCCGATTTCCGAAAGTTAAATAAAATTACGATTGTAGAAAACTATCCGATTCCGAATATATCGGAATTAATCGATAATTTGTCTGGAGCCTTGTATTTTTCGACTCTGGATCTAACCAGTGGATTTTACCAATTGTGTTTACATCCTAATGATTATCCAAAAACTTCTTTTTCAACACCTGACGGTCATTTTGAATGGACCTGAACTCCTTTTGGTCTTAAGAATGCGCCCGCATCCTTTCAGAGACTGATGTCTCTGGTGCTGGCTGGCATATCTGGAATTTACATAGATGATATAATAGTCGCTTCAAGAACATTCGAAGAACATTTGAAAAAACTAGAAGAAATTTTTGTAAGATTAAGTAAACATGGTCTTAAATTGAAACCAAGCAAATGCTATTTTTTCAGAAAAACAATTAAGTATCTTGGATTTCTGGTATCAAATGGAAAAGTACAACCTGATACTCATAATTTGGAAGTTGTAGAAAAATTTAAAATTCCTAAATCAATTAAGAATGTGAGACAATTTCTTGGACTCACTGGATTCTATAGAAAATTCATAAAAGACTATGCTGAACTGACACTGCCATTAACAGAATTATTGAAGACTAAGAATAATGAAAGTAAAAAGAAATTTATTTGGACTAATGAAGCTCAAAAATCTTTTGAAATTTTAAAAGGAAAACTTTTGTCAAAACCAATTTTGACCCTTCCAGATTTTAGAAAACCATTTATTTTACATACTGATGCTTCAAATCACTCTTTAGGCTGTTATTTGTCCCAAGAAGATGAAAATAAAATTTTGCATCCAATATCTTATGCTAGTCGTAAACTTAATGAAGCTGAATGTAAATACAGCGTTGTCGAAAGAGAAGCATTAGCCGTTGTATGGGCTACTAACTATTATAAACACTATTTAATTGGAAAACCTTTTACAATTTTTTGTGACCAAAAATCTTTGTCCTTCATATTTAAATTAAAAGATCCTACATCTAGATTGGCAAGATGGATCGCATCGCTATCACAATTTGATTATCAAATAGTACATAAACCAGGAAAAGCAAATGTGGTTGCTGATTATATGTCGAGAAATGTAGATGAATGTACAAATACTATTGACAATATTCCACAAAGATTTGTGTCACAATATAAAGTTATAAATCACAATGTTAATCAAAATTTTCAAAATGATAATCAAAATTTTCCAAGTGTAAATCAAAATTTTCAAAATGATAATCAAAATTTTCCAAGTGTAAATCAAAATTCTCAAAGTTCTAATAATGTAAACAATTCTAATAGTAGCAATAGAAGAGAATCAGAAATCAATTTGAATCCAGTCAATACAAATGAAGCAAATGAAATTTGTGCTGTTAATAATAATGAAAGTGAAATTCAAAATGAAAATAACATACAAAGTGGTCAATTGGAACAAACATTTACTTGTCCTACTTTGCTTATAAGAATTAAGAATGCTCAAAAATCTGACCCAAGATGCAATAAAATTATAGATCTCCTAGATAAAAACATAAAACCTTACCCACAAACTTTGGTATTTTTTAGAAAAGATGATATCTTGTGGTGTACTCATAGACACCCTAAGCGTAGACACCAAGAACAGGAAAGAGTTGTTGTTCCGCAGGAACTTGTGTCTGAAATTTTATGGCTGCATCATGATTGCCCTACTTACGCACATTGTGGATTTAGAAGAACTTTAGCTTCTGTAAGTAGAAAATACTTTTGGCAGGGAATGTATTCCCAAACACAAAATTATGTAGCCTCATGTGAAATTTGTGTGGTAAATCGTGGTTTTAGAAATAACAAAGCACCCATCCAGAAATTTTCGAAGTCCACATATCCATTTGAGCGTATAGCCATGGATTGTGTTGGACCATTACCTATATCAAGATCTGGAAATAAATTTATACTTGCCATAACTGACTATTTTACCAGATGGCCTGAAGCATATCCCTTGGCTTCAATTAAAACTGAAGACATTTTAAGTTGCTTAGAGCACTACATGGCTCAGCATGGTATACCTAAATACATCGTCTCGGATCAAGGGACGAATTTTGTTTCTAGAACAGCAAGATGTTTTTATAATAAATTAGGAATAATAAAGAATACTACTACTGCCTACATGCCATCTGTAGACGGTTGTGTTGAAAGATTAAATGGTACTTTGATCAGATCCTTGAAAAATATTGCATATAACGATAAAGATAATTGGGACAATCTAATACATTTTGCTTTATTAGCACATAGAAATGCCATACATGCTTCTACGGGTGAATCGCCTGCTTATTTACTCTATGGTAGAGATTTAACAGTTCCAAATACTTTGATTGCTGGATTTAAACCTCCGACATATGAATCAACATATGATTATGGTGAAGACATGAGATTCCGACTTAAAAGAACATATGATGTGGTAAAAAGTAACTTAGAAAAAGCTGAAAATTCACAAATTTTACAACAGCATAAGAAAGCAAAGATGCCCAATATTAAAGTTGGTGATTTAGTGTATCTTTACACTCCCTTTTTACCTCAAGGCCAGTCAAGAAAACTGAGCTCTTTTAATAAAGGCCCTTTTAAAGTGATAAAACAAACTTCTGCTGTCAATTTTTTAATAAAACATGTAATGAATCCCAAAAATGAACAACTGGTTCATGTGAACAGACTGACTCTTTTACCTCCAAGAAGAGAGGAATTACAAAGATTTTCAAAACAAACTACTGAAAGTCAAAAATTGAACTCTAAGTCAAATAAACTTACTCCTGTGATCACCGCTGAGAAAGACTCTGTGAAACTAAAATCTTGTTTATCAAAGAATTCAGAAAAATCTCAAAACAAAAAGACTGTGAAAAGAGTAAGATTTAATTTGCCAAATAAAAGAGTAAATGAAAATGCTGTTCATACTAGATCAAACTTTCATGCTAATAAAAGTCAACAATATGCACATAGAAATAATTCAAATAACTTTGATAATAGAGGAAATGGAAGAATCATTTACAACAATAACTTTAGAAATAGTTATATACCACACCAAAATCAGTATTATATGACAAACAGAAATACACGTACACCTTATAATCTGAGGAATCAAAGATTTTCACAATATTAAATTTTGCTTGAGTTCACAATTTTTCAGAAATTAAATTTTGCAAGAAAGATTTCATTTTAAATTTAAGTTTATACTTGTTTATGTTTTTATATTTCAATATTGTCTTTTAAAATAGAATTTATGAAAAAATTGTTGTGATTTTAAAATTTATTGGAAATCTTGCATTTAAGTTAAAAAAGTAAATAAGAAAAATTAATTGATTTTGTGAACCATAATTTATAAATGTTTACATTATAATTTAAATAATAAGTAAATTTGTTAATTGACTCTCCTTGGACCTTAAAATTTTTCGAGAGTCTTGTTTTGATTGACTTTGATTATACTGATGTGTTTTATTGTAAAAAAAATGTTTGATTATTTTGTTAAGTTCTTGAATGAAAGTAATTAAAATGGTGGTGGTAATTTGTTGTTCCCCTAAGTAAAAAGGAGGAAATTTTGAATTCTGAAGGAAATTTTGAATTTCGAAAAAGTAAATATTGGAAACTAAATGATTTTGATAAAATAAAATTGAAATTAAAATTGAAATTAATATAAAGTAAATATGAAGTAATTTAAGTAATTTGAATTTGAAAATGAAAAGTTTGAATTTGAAAATTTTTGAAAATTTAATGAAATTTTTTTTGAAGATCAAAGGTAAATGATCTCTTTTGAAAAATGTTTTTGAAACTTTGTTGCTGAGAGAGGTGAAATTTTTGGCTGATGTTTTGTTGAAATTCTGTTCTCTTGAAATTCCATTTCACATTGTTGTTTTTTTTTTGACCAGCAGTTTTCAAACATCTACACACATTTCAGTTAGTCATCATATTCTTATGCTGCAACCTCCTTTTCTGAAAGCTGGCTGGTGGACGCAAACATGGACATATTTACATTGGATCACAGACGAAGAAGCAGCTTAGCAAATTAAAGTTCCGAACTTTTGTGGCAGGACTGGAGTCCTGGACGACAACTTGCTCCGAGCCTACCTAGGACGGTTGTGATTGGCCAGGTGGGAAACTGGTGAAGCTATGAGGATGATGATGATGAAGAAGATGATGATGTTGGGATCAGCGCAAGCTGCCCAAAAATTTTGATGATATCCGTTGCTTCTGAGGCGTGTCCTGGCGTCCTGTTTCTGCTGCAATCGCTTCCTGCACGCGAGTATTTTTTTTTCTCTTTTCTACACCTCCTTTTTTTAGGTTTGGCAACTCGTAAGTCCCCGCCGAGTTTGCTCTTTAGATGTGTTCCTGCTCTTTTACACAACTGACGTGAATTTCAGGAGAATTTTTCTCCTTCTCTCTCTCAGTAGACAAATGTATATAAATGTAAATTTTTCTTTTGTGACATGAAGTGGTCACTTGTTGAGTTATTTCAGAGATTTTGTTGAAAGTAAAGTAAATTGAAATTTTAAGATAAATTAAATAATGTAAATATAAATGAATAATTTAAAGTAATTTATGAAAGTGTGTCAGAATGGGAAAATTCTGCATTATTTTTTATGACAAAAAAAAGTTGAATAAAAGTTAATGTTAAAATTGTTGAATAAATGATGAAAAGTTGAAATGTTGAAAAATTGAAGATAAATGTAATTTAAAGTTAATATGTTGAATTTGAAAGTAATTTAAAGTGAAAGTTAAGATTAAATGAAAGTTTTTGAAATGGAAATTGAATTAAGAAAATTAAAAATTGAAAGTGACTTTGTTCTCAAAGAGTGAGACAAATTTTGAATGAGTAAAAGAATCTCATTACCTGAATATGACAAATTTAAATTAAATTGATTTTCAATAAATGTAATCCTTTAAGAATTTTTGTGTCACTTGTGTGTTTTGAAAGTGACAAATATTTGAAATTGTTTGATTTTTTAATTGTTTATATTGTTAAGTTTGTAAATTCATATTATATCATATTTTATTTTTCATATCACCTGGTTGATCTCAATGTTGTCGATTGAGATATTGTGTTGTCAGGCAAAGTGCCTTGACAAATTTTCTTCTGAATTTTAGTGTAAATTAAATGTGAATTTTTGTAAAGGTTCCTTTAAGATGTGGTGACGTCTTGTCATCCTTTTGGTTTTCTTTTGATCTTTACCTGTGGTGATGAGTGGCTTGGCCAGTCATTCAGATCTACAGTGTTGTTGCTTTTGAGAGAGGTGAACGATCGCACTTTTCTCGCCCAAAATTTTGTTTCAAATTATTTTACACTTACAGGTTCCTAAAACTCTTTGTAAATTTTTGTGTTTTTGTGTTTTTAAGTGAGAGAAAAATTTTCCTCACTGTGTTCGGAAAATTTTTGCCTCCCAGAAGGGGAGAGCTGTCATGTCGCAATTCTGCGCCATGAGCCTTTCTTATTTTTCTGCGAGAGAAACATCCTTCTCTCCGTTCGTGCCTGTGCTGTGTTTTTCGCTAACACTTGTTTCCATTGAAATCGCATTAAAAAGCGCATTTCGTCGTGAAATCTTTGGATTGTCTGGACTTAGTGTCTGGCCGAGAAGCGTGACGTTTTGCTGACTTGTTGCTAGGAGAGCGCGCCGTCCAATCAGGAAGAGGCGCATTTTTGCGAAGGAGAACTTTTGCGTGGGCTCAGGCGACCCACACTTCTCTCTCTTCGAGCTGGAAAATTTCGACTGAAAAGTCGCATCGAAAGTTTGTCTAGAAAAGAGACAAAAGGCGTTTAGCCGAAATGGCTAACTGGCGGAGATGGGCATTTTGGTTCTAAGGGAAACCGCCCCTGCATTTCTGGAGATGATTGAAGAAGATCCTGGATACTTACATTAATTATTCTGTACATTTTCTAAAATATATTTTTTCCATTCCAGGAATCTATTCGACATCGACGCCGAGCTTTGAAGTAGCTATTCAAATTCGTTCGGAGCGTAAAATCGACTGATGGCTAATACTTAAAGTTTTGGACTCTTTATCCCTCCTCGTGTCCTTTTGAGAACTTTGTTCTACTTAAAATCGTGCACATCTGATGAGAGGTATTTTCTGAAAAGCGTGAAATGTATAATAGCCAGGTAACATTTTCTTTACGGGAATTTCAATGCCGTACAGCACCGGCATATTGACGAATGATTTCTAATATTAACAGGCTCATGTCAAAATGTATTTATTGATAACTTAAAATCTAAATTAAATCATATGATTATTGAAGTGAATTATTGTATGCTATATAAATTTTGAACAGAGCAGAAAGGCAGATTGTGTTATTATAAATGAAGCTCTGAATATGATAACTGATTTTTAAAGTAAAATACTTAAGTGTGATTTAAATAAATAATATTTTGATTTTTACTTTGCTTCTGATTTATTTGAAATGCCTTTAATTCCTCTGCTATTCACTGCATGTCATCTAACAAACAATTCTGTTAGACTGAGAAAGTTTCTTGCTTGGGTAAATTTAGAATGGTTGATTAAATTTTCACTATAAACTACACTATACTTCACTAAACTATACTTCACTACACTATACTTCACTACTTTCACTAAACTTCCACTATACGGCTTCACCGGCTCTTGAGTTGTCTGGTGCGCCTTTGCTTTTGTGAGTTGGCAAGACGCGCCATGACAATACAAACACATATGTATGCAGGGAGTTTCAAAAGGATTGCGTATAATATATACTTTCAAAATACTATCAATATGTATGCAAGTAAATATTTTTCCATTTCAATTTTTCACAATTTTAAACTCTGTGGGGAATTACAATAATGTTATCCGTTTTGGAGCTTAGCGCAGGGCTGTCCAAATCTAACATTGCATATATTCACCTAGTACCTATCAGGCTATAAATGTAATAAAATTAAACTTAGACAGGACATAGCAGAATTAGTCCTAATATGAAATCCTCACGGAAAAATTACTTTCATTTCCGCATTTTTTCTAGATTATTTTAATACATACAGAAATAATCATTTGGAATAAAACCATCTGCTTGAAAATGTATCACTTCTTCCATATTTGATGCAAATAAACATTATTTATATGCTCCAAGAAAACTCGGAAGTCTAAAAATCGGAGTGGACCAATATGGGCTTGGCGTATGTGCAAATGTGGGCGTATCATGATATACAAGTCCTTCTTGGAAAAATGAAGTCTTATAGATATTTTTGAAATTGCGTGTTTCTAATTGAATATTGTTGTCATGATTTTCAATTCGTTTAATTTCTTATAGGGGGCAGGGTCGTCCTAGTCCTTGTCTGGGCACTTATGCAGAGGTAAAGTACAGGGCTCTCTCTAAAATTATTAGATGGAATATATACTCTGCCCTCAAAAAACTGCATCGATGGACTTCAAATTTGACAGGAAAAATTCTCTGATCAGTTATTGAGTCAGACAAACTTTACTGAGACAAAATATGTACAAGTAGGAGGTTTTATTTACTCCTTAATTGCTACACCAAAATGATGCATTGAGAGGATGAACTTTCCGAATAATGCTTGGAATAACTTTTGATGCTATGGAATATGATCACCTGGAAAACTGATATTGGCTTGGCACCAACGATTCTTCCCCTCAATCAAGTGATCCGAGATGATAGAGGGTAATGATTTTCAATCTTCTTTAAGAGCATTTCGCAGTTCCTTTAATGCCCCCTTTGTGTCCCGGGTGTTGCGCATGCTATTTGGGGGATAGTTGGCGGTTTTCTTTGTCCGATGAGGTCGGGTGCAAAATATATGGCGGCGTTAAAACTTCTTATGGCTGACCTCTCAGATTTCAAAAGAGGAATGATTGTTGTGGCCCATTTTACCGGAGTCTCAGTAACGAAAACGGCCACCCTTGTTGGTGTCGGTAGAAGTACCGTGTCGACTGTAATGACAGGCTATATCAAACAGGGAAGACATCATCTGCCAAGCACAACAGTGGCCGAAGGTCGGAACTTACTGAGAGACAGTAGGGCTTTGTGGCCAAAAAGCACAAGACATCAGCATTCCAGATAATATCTGAGATGAACACACATCCACATGAAGATGTATCATCAAAAATTATCCAGCGTGAACTGCATGCGGCAAACATTCACGGAAGAGTGGCGATTCCAAAACCATTGGTTACACCATGCAATGCCTTGACACGCCAAAAATGCTGACGTGAGCATAAAAATTGGATAAAAAAGCAATGGAAGAATGCATTTGGTTAGACGAAACGTTGTTCACATTATTCCAGACGTATTCCAGACCAACAGACGTATTTACGTTTGGAGAACGCCAGCAGAAGCCTATCATGTTGACTGTCTCCTTCCTGCTGTTCAACATGGAGGGGCATGGGTGATGCTTTGGAGCGCTGTGTCCCACTGTGGTCCATGTCCATTTGTTGTCCTGCATGGGCTTGCTACAGCGCGGGATTATGTCAGTATTCTGACAGACCATCTTCATCCAATAGTGCAAACTCTGTTCCCTGATGAACGACATGTGTACAAAGAAGATAATGCTCCCATTCACACTGCTGGAATTGTCCGAGAGTGATTTAATGAACACGATAATGAAGTTCACCACCTCATGTGGCCCCCTCGAATATGTTGCAGAAAAAGCGGTAAATGACAAACCCTCCATTTTAACTCAGGATAAATTCTTTGAAATAAAGAATGCGTTTCAAAAATACAATAGTGACCTTCAAAGCACGAGGAAAATAGTTAAGTAGACAACTAAAGAGAGAAAAAGAGAGTAAATTCAGTTCGGGGGGAATATTTTGAAGAATATTAGTGGAAATGAGATATTTCCCTGAGGGTTTATTTTTCTTAAGTTTTCAAATATATGATGGGATATCAGAGAGTAGAACCCTTCTGAGCTTGTTTGAAGAAGGAGTAGAAATGGATTGTTAAACCGTCGGCTGCACTACCGCAACCGTGTTTGGATCTGTTACGAAGAGGTCATTTTAAACTAACTTCTAAGACTGTCTGCAAGCAGCTCAGCCTGCATGTGTGAGATGTGACCTTGTAATTTGTACTGTTAAGGGTAGGAAGAGGATTTTTATGCCTCCGAATATGCGAGGAAGTTTTCCAATTGGTACTGTTTTCAGTCGTTATTGACTCGTCATAGGTGTTCCATAGCAATGCGTGAACTCATTTGCGATCTGGAGAAAATGACTTCACATGTAAGGATGGGATCTGCTCTGGCCTGCCACTCCCTACAAACTGGGTTTCTAATTTTGACCATCTCCCGGATACTCTGGGATAGCTTTTAATAATTTACTTTGGATGTCTTGGACCACGAGGCTGTAAAGTATGTATCTCGAGTAATAGCTTCGAGGTTCCCTACAGTCGTACCCATAAGGTCCGTCAATCTAGGATTGGGGAGTATGTGGGCATAGACTTGAAATATATAAATTATACAGGTCTATGTGTGTGAGGGATCAGTCTCAGAGAGGAAGCTTCCCATCTCTCCCAGATAATTTTTAATTTGGCAGGTGTGTTTAATGAGAGGTGATCTAGATCAAGGGTGAAGTGTTGTAGGGTGATCAAATAGCAGCACTTTAATTGCCTCCATGTGATAAGTATAGAGAATATTGCTGGTAGTGGTAAAATCGAGTACTGAACTATTTTAATGGCATTTTGAGAGCAATTATTTTTTGAACTCCCTATTCTCGTCGTTTTTAAAGCGTGTTACTTGGTATATGAGTCCTTTTTAATAAAATATTAAATTTTTCGAATTACTATTATTACATTTAACATTTACATTTATTTTTTTCAAACATAACATCAAGCTCAAAAACATTAAAAATAATGTAGTGTCGCAAACTTAGGAAGTTTGTTGAGATATGTATCGAAAGCTATTGTTTCGAAATACACAAGTGTAGTATGCAAGTATATCAATATAAAATATGTGTCATATAAAGTATTGTATGGTCATGTATTAATACATTGATATATCTGTATTGATACTTCCATCACTATAGTAAATATGCTTTAAAATGGAATGTGTACGAAATGTATTGTAAATGTGTAATATGTATTTTGGTGCATTTTCGCACTCTTTATTAAGAATTGATCATGTTCACCTTCGTATATTCACTTATAAAATTAAGATTTATAAACGAAACAAATTTCTTATCAAGATCAGTAGCTTTTTAATATCCTTATACTGAATATTTTTCAATATGGTAAAATTGCATAACATGTTTTTTATTTATTTTTTTTCAAACTAGAAAATGTACTCGTCGTTGCTCGATATTTAAAATTATGGATTCAATAATTTAATTTATTATTTTTTTATCCATAAACGACATGTTTGATATTAGATTAATGAACCTCTGCTTTAAATTGCGGGTAACGCCGGTAACAAAGTAGATTTTAAATAATCGAACTTTTCCCGGCTTCTGTAAAAACCTAACTAGGGGTTTCTTCTTGGTTTCTCAGTTTAACGCTATTAATCATGTTTCGGACCCTCTTCCTTAAAACCTCCATTATAACTCCAATGAGCCAAAAATCTGAGTTTCAGTTCACAGTAGAGAATTTAGTTTTTAAAATCACTCAATAAAATGTATTTTGTAAGCGAGTTTAAAATCATTTCAAAAATACACATCGTTATAAAATCATTTATTATTTTATTATTTATTTGTTTTATTTATTTACAAATGCAAGACATTTGACAATTAAGCCATTAACCTTCTAGCTTTCCAATATCTTTGAACAATACAGTTAAAACCATTAATTGCAGTACGTGTGTCTAAATTTTCTCCATTCTAGGGTTGTCCAGAAGATTCTTACATATGTTTATAGGTTATCATAGATTGTCACGTCTAATTAGGTGAATTATTAGAAAAACGATTGCTCGCTTTTTGAAGACTTGAAATTTTGGTGAAATAAGAAAAATAAATTAAATAATATATAAATTTGATATGAAATAACACTCAAAATATCAATAAATTCTTGGAACCGAAAATATTTATCAGAATATGTGAAATTTAACGCCGTTACAAAAAGAAAATTTGAACACAGTTCTCGTCTTCAAATAATAAGCTGGAGCCACTAGCTAAACGTCAAGTCTCCAGAGTAAAAGTTTGTCCCAAATACTGCCAGAGGAATCGCTAGAGATATTCTGATGAGCCGGGTTGTTTGGATTTATGGTTTGTCCTTATCTATAATACGTACAATAGACCGAAGTTGAAAAGGCCAAAATCCTCTTTTTGAGCTGCATGTAAAATCCAAAATTAATTTAAGTTTTAGCAAAGCGCAATAGATGGCACTACCTAGCAAAATTGCCTTTGACTTAGGGCCAAATTTATTTAAATTTTTAACTTTTAACTAATTCGAATAAAAAAAAACAATCTCGAAGAGGCATTTCCTTTCGGGCATCAAGCTACCTCTGTACCAAGAGTCATCTGAGTTTCCATAATGAGTTTCTTAGATTTTTCGCTGCAAACAATGCATCTTATTTTTTTGACCTGCCCATAGATGGTTTTGAAAATCAATGAACATTAATATAAAACGCACTGTGGTGATGACTCTATACTGTCTATGTGAAATAATTACTATACTCACAGATATACAAGTGAGCAGAAATAAAATTACCATAAGGTTATATACCACATTATTCTCTTCGCATGTACAGCTTAATACGTCCTAACACTGCAAATACTTGTTATGCATTACCCTAACTCCTGAAACTAATTACTATGGCCATACCTTATCTGCTCATTTCACTCTATTTACTGCTGTGTTTGCAGGCTCGTCTAGTTACATATTATTATGCAAATGATAGTATACGTTGAATAATATATAAATCATTATACAATAGATATGAATTCCATGTTTATACACAGGCTTGTTAAAACTGTAATTATAGGATTCATAAACATTAGAAGTATGCAGATTATGTATTGTAATTTTGGATCAGAAATTTGAATATAGATATATACACTCAACATGTATATTACATTTACTGATGTTAGTACTTCATGGGATAGGAGATATAATGACATTACATCTTACATTCCATCCCGGTATTCAAATAGCAATGTCAGACATACAAATTCTGGTGGCAGATTTTTGTTCTAATTTATTTCTGGTGTGTTGATTTTCTTCATGCTATTTCATTTTATTTATTGCTAGTTTATTGGTGGCAATATATTGCCACACTATATTGGGGGGTAATTTTGCCTCAAAATATGTTTAAGATAGAGCTTCGATAATGACTTATGTGGATTCAGCATCGAATTCTTCAGAGGGTTGGTGGTTTACAAAGATGTCCATTTTCGGTCATTTTTCCAATCACGGTTTAAAATATTTCCCTTTGCTTGACAAATATATTTCTCAAGATTGGCTGTAGATTTTGAGAAGATAAATTATATGAATTCATTGTCTCTTTTAAGAAGACTAAGAATTATCTTTCCAATAGAATTATCTTTTACTAAGAATTATCTTTTCCAATTCGATTCAAGCATTTTCCTTGAAACATCTATTTCCTTATGTTCTTACATAGTTTGCACAATAACATATGAATTTAAAATTAAAATTTTCCGGATGTAAAGGATTTCTTCCTACTGCTTCTTCAGACACTGCCATTTTCGACTGAAAAACTTACACTTTTCTCGAAACATATTTCTCGGAATCTATAAAGGATAACTAATATAAATTAAGCATCAAATTCTGGAGGGGAAGGAAATTATACTAAGAATTTACACTTCCAATTCTTATATATTCCATACGTTCAAACATTTCTAAGCATCTCAAGTTTGGGCTATCAATTCATATTACAAGATTGACTATAGATAAATCTTATATGATGACTAATATCAGAGAAGGTCGGGGTGGGGTTTTTACAAAATATCCATAGCCCTTCCGGTTCATAACATTTTTTGAACCATCTATTTCAAAGGATTGGCTATAATTAGAGCTTAGATGATGCCTGATGCGGATTCAACGCCGAATTCCACAGAGAGTATGATGGCATACAAATTTCGTTTCATTCACGCTCTAGAGGTTTGCCGAACATTCGCATTACAAAAAAAAAAATAAGTTTGCAGAATAAAATGAAAATGCTTACTAGCTGCGTCAAAAATAAAGTGTGCAGACCATTTGCCAACATCTAAAGACACATTCGTAAATATGTTGTCGTAATTAAGTCTCAATTAGTTTATACTTGGGTAAAACGAAAGAGTTAAAACTTTATAGAAAATACTAAAATCATTTGATGCATATGTGAGGCTGGGATGAGATAAGATAGACCGCATTGTGTGAATTTCTATGGCAAATTTCTATGGCAAAATATTGAAAGAATATTATCTGTTTAAAGTGCTATTCTGTAACAAAAAATTATGAATGTAATAAGAATTGGAACTCAATCCATAAAGGACAATTCAATAAATTTAAATTTATGTTACCTTACGATTTATTTTTTCTCCGTATATTATATACCATGTTATACAACTAGGAAAGTACTCATTGCAGCTACTTATAATTAGAGACTTTAAATTAAAAACAATTATAAATGCATATACTAAACACTACATTTTACTGTTGTGTCAAATAGATTTTACTGAGTGTGGAGCGTTACTAACACTAGGGGAACCTGGATGTAATTCTCAAAGCGTTACGGTGTTTTCAAGCTTTTCATCCATAAAAGTTTTATCTCCTTCTCTCAACTCTATGATGCCACTGTAACTCTAACTTTAATTACTTTAGAAAATAATTTAGATTTATAAACAGTAAGGATCCGTGTTAATTTACACTTCACGGACGCAGTGAAAAAGATTGCGAAACAAGATCTAGGGGTTTATGGGTATCATTACACTGGGGTTGGACCTCCAAAAGGAGCATAGCGTCTGCATATCAGATGGCACAAAGTAACTCATGAAGCGAGCGCAGCGAGAACATCAGCGTTTAGTACCCCCTTTAGTACTGTCTATGTAGCAGGTAGTACTAAGCAACTTGCGATGCGTATTCTCCAAACACAGACCGAAGTTCTCACCCGAAGGTTTATAACTTTTAATTTCCAACGATGTGAGTTCTGGCGTTTAGTAAGATACAGTAAACATGAGCGGTGTCTCCCAACCTCCGGGAACTGCTGAGCATCAGCGAGTAGGGAGCGCTAGGGCGGCTATGTGCGTGGGCCGGGTTGATAAAGCTCGAAAAGTGATGAATTCCAGCGAACAAGGTGCGGACCCAAACAGGTGTGTCACGGATTCATTTGAAGCGAGCTCAGCGAGCATAAGCGAAGCTTTCCGATCCATAATGCCAGTTATGGAAAATTGTCAATGTCATCGAGCTGGGGCGTATCCCTATATCGCGATTAAAAACTAATTTTGAGGTCACAGGCTATCCTTACTGTTTATACATCTAAATAATTTTCTAAAGTAATGAAAGTCAGAGTTTGAGTTCTCTAGAATAATACGGGTTAATTAACCATTTATCAATGGCTCAGACAAGAAAATTATAAATTATAATTTTAGAACTTTCATGGGATACGATTTTAGATTATGTATTGGGACACGAGTAAAGTAATTTCATTTTACTGGAATTTTAAAGGACAATTTTTAGATAAGTCTAACGATAAACTATATTAGTTATTTAAATCATTACACATTTCGCGACATTTTCTTTCATAGTAATTTTTGTTATAGTATATTCATATTTTATTGCCATGTTTATTGCATTACTTATGTTGAGCTCATTCATTAAAATAAAATGCTTTTGAATTTGAAGGAAATATATATCGTATTCGGAAGAAAGCAATTAAGTAACATCGTTTTTCTCTGCAGGTAATTTTGTGCGTCATAAAACGAAACTGTAAACTTCGTGAAAAGTAGTTACATTTCCGAAAATGGAAAATATTGGAAGACGAATATTCAACAAAAGGAGTTTCCTCGCGCAGCACTAAACTCTTTTTAAAGTAAAACTTTTAAGCGAAATTTGATGCTGCTTGTGGTAATGCAGTTCATATCTCGTACACGCAAATGAGTTTTGATAAAATGTTATTTTTGAAAGTAATATTTAAACGAAAATTACTGCCAGTAAATGTTTTTAAGTCTCAAACAAAGATTCAAATACTACATTCTACATGTTTAGGCGGTTAAGATTAATTTATCGTTTTGATAAATGAAGTTTCTTAAAAACCCTGCTATTTTTATTCCTGAAATACACTATATTCGTACTTCAGCTTATCTTAAAATACATAAATATGTGACAAAATTTATCTATGGTAGTTAACGCATTTTAATTTGAATAAAGTAATATTTATTTGAAATTGCTATTCTTAAAATATTGCTTTATTGCACGACAGTGTATTATACTACAAGGGTGGTATTGCCCAAATTATTATCATTTCGATCCATGAAATGGATTGTCTATATATCATCAATATTTTTAAACTATAAATTTAGGCCAATTTTAAAAAGAACTAGGTTGCAAACAATTAAAAGGTTCTTTTTACGAGGCACATATGTTCCTTCAGTGAAAAACGATGTTAATTAATGGTCTTCATCCGAATGCCATATTTATTTCCTTCAGTTTCAAAGACTTTATTTCCAATTGTAAAGTTATTTCTGAATATAATATTCTTACTACCATATTCTACTATATATATATATGCTAGATACTTTTTATTTGGATATGTTATAGGTTAATAGTGACTTAACTCAAACTTTGGGATTTCAACCTTTCGGTCCACGGACAGTAACACAGGAATGCAATGGATAGAATCAAACTAATCTTTATTATGGACTTCATATAAGGACAGCAACTTTTTGTTTAAATCAATAGATGATCTATACAATAAATCTTATTGTACACTTCCAGACTAAATTACACCTTATACATTGTACTACTCTGAACTAGCCTAGTGCTCAGACTTAACTGGAAATGATCCTAAAGCTATTATGCTTACCATTGGCCTCCTTCACGATAACATACTTAATCACGAACATACTTAACACTTAATCATACTTCACACGAACTCACGCCAGGCAGAAATCACTCAATCCAAGTCAACTTCTTTGAACACTCGATACGACATACCCGATGCGAACTCAATAACTGAACCAGTTAGGATCGTTAGAATAAATTACAATTATAATGATACTGAGGGAAATAATAATTGACAGGTTATTTAGATCTCACACTCGGTCCAACCAACATACATTTTTGCCCGCGAGACCCCTCGAAACGGGATCGACAGTTTAAAATTTCCTCAACCTTCACCAGGCTAGTTGTACAGATCAGAGTGGCAGATCTGATGGATATTAACTTCTTCCATCACCACTCTGAGCAATCGACCCTTTCGTCGTTGCTTAAAGACCCCATGCAGTCATTTCTTTCAAAAACTTGGCATGATCTAAAGGAGAAAAAAAAGTCACGATGCAGGATAAAATCAATCTTTTATAAACTTGTTTAGTAATGGTTCAAGAACTGGACTTCAGACGGTCTCTTAGAATAATCGCGAAACATAAAACAAATTTGCACATAAATCACAAATGTTTTATACAATAGCATCAATGACAATAGAAATACATTTCAGTCTATAATTTATATATATTTAACATTTTTCGCTTATCAACAATTAGATCAGATTACATTTAAATTTTATTTTTAAAACTTATTATTTAATTAATTCAATTGTTAGGTTATTTAGGCATCACATAATATCTTAAAAATAAGTAATATCGTAAAACAATAGCAACATTTGAATGTGCCTCAACATAAAAATTGAAACCAATTCTTAAGGTTAAATTTAGAGAAAGTCTTCGAATTCTTGAATCTTAGATATTCAAAATAAAATAGTTCTTAATAATATTGAATTAATTCAATTTCTTTGGAAATAAATCATTATTAATACTGATTCCTAACAAATAGGGTAAATAAAATATATCCCAAACACTTTATAAAATAGGATATTTAAGAAATATATAAATATTAACTTCTGCATTAACATAATTCCTGTCTTCTGCTGAAGATTTTTTTCATGAAACTGTCACCCCAAAAGGCTTTCAATATTGCCTTGAAGATGTGGAAGAACGGCGCTGGGGTTGAAATATATTAAAAAAATGCATGCAAAATCTGTCAATCCAATATGCTTAAATTTATCTATCTTGTCCATGTTGATTTCAATTTGAAAAAATAAATTTTATAGTATTAATTGTTCATTAATTGAAGATAAATTGTCACTCAAAGATGAAATTTTAACAATACAGACGTTTAAATGTGTAAGATGTTTTACTTTTAGCGAATTTAATTTCCAAAATTGTTCTGTTTTCCATTGTGTAACTTGGGGTAAAAAGTAGTTGTTATTAGACATATCCACGTTGATATAATAATACACCTTCATAATATCAAACATATACTTTTTAAAACGCAAGTTTACGAAATATGAACTACGTATATTAGCACATTACCATTGCATTCTTGCTTATAGTTTTACTTTAAAAATCGTTATATATTGTAGGAGAAAATTTTCCTTTAGGAATTTTCTTCGTTTAATAAAAAAAATACGGCAAGTAAATACACAAATAGACTTAAAAAATATGTGCGAAATTTAGTAGTATTCCAAATGATACTTTTCTTTAAATGTTAAATGTTCATGTTAAAAGTGCAATTTAATTTCCCTGAAACGAGTTGTAATAAATTATTACTCGTTATACAACTTATCTCTGCCCAAGCAAATCGATAAATAAAAAATTAACGCTTCCGTTTGTAAACAAATTTATATAAAAAAAACTAAGAAGTTTTGTGACATATGTCAACTTAAAGACACTGGAGATGTTGAAATCATACCATTTCATTCTGTTTCAACAATTGTTAAAACACAGTAGAGAATATATGCGTTTGAAAAATTTTTGCCGAAATAAAACGGATGATTTAAAATTGAAAATATCAATATACTGCCAAAATGTACTAACCAAAATGGTATAAATAGAATAAACATTGTGCCATATAAACACATTTGATTACATTGCTTTTCTAAGCAATATGGTATAATTTTCTCTCAGTACATTTGCAAGTAAAAATCGTCTATGTAATTGCTTGATACTATTTCTGAGGAAGATTTTATTTTGCGTTTTAATTAATATTTCGACAACCACTGGTCCAAGAAACTTGAAACATGTATGTGTGTTACCCGCAGTAAAGGAGAGAACAACTATACCAAATTTGAGAAAACAATCTGTCAAAAACTATAGCTTTGTATAAGGAACAGACAAACAAATAAACTAACATACTGTACATATTAGTGCTTGACTAAATCAAATGGAATTTATTAGTAAAATTATGCATTTCCTATTAGTTTACTCAAAATATTCTATATATAAATCAATATGCAGAAATATCGCATCAAGATGAGATTTCATATCGAGACAAGATTTCGTATCGAGATATTGATACTATAATTCATGAACGAATGAAACAAACAAAACGGAACGAACGAAAGCTCTGCCCTGTCTCTCTAATCTGAAGAAGGAGTGTGTGTAACATTTTCATACATTTAATCAATTTTTATATTGTTATCAATGAAATATGCCATTCCAAATTAATTAATAACAACAACAGTTTGATCGAATTTTATATCTTATCATTTATTTTATAATGGAATCTTATTATTCATTTTATAAATTATTTTCTTACAGGATTTATTCCTCATTTTAAAACCACAATATTTTTACAGATATACTTAATTTTGATATCTAACTTATGATATGACCTATTCTGCACACGTTGTATAAGGCAGTTATTTTGCATTCGGAGGGGGAAAATGTATTCGGATGAAAGTAATTAACAAAACTTACTTTCCTTACATGCAATTTTATGCTTTGACTAATTGTCAAACATTATCAAAAAAGGACATACCGAATGTTTCATGAAGAATGTCCAAAAGGATTAAAAATCAACTGTTGACCATTGAGATAAAGTGAAATTAAAGTAATTAGTAAGCAGATGACAATTTAGTTCTTTATTATAGTTCCAATAATTTTAATATAGTTAAAAATGTGAAGTTCAATATTCTATATGACCCCAAATAAAAAGTGTCAATTAGTAAAATTTGCACCGAACACATGAACATTTTTGAGGCATTCCAATTACTGTCATTAGGTATTTTTTGTTCATTTGAAAGAGAGAAAAAAATAATTATTCAAATTTAAAGGGTAGCATATTTTAATTGACGCTTTTCTCTGTTTTAAATAGATTTGAAATTACGCATATTCACTGTCTAATGAAGTTTAATATTAAGGTGAAATTAAATAAGTCAATAATTCCAATTGTCGGTGTATCAACTCATTTTCCTTCAAACGAAATCAGATACATTTCTTTAGCTAAATTTAAGCGCGAAAAAGATTTTACTAATATTACTTTCCTTATATACATAATGTATAAGGAAAGTATTGTGACGGGGTCGAAAATTCGAATTCGAGTTTTCGACGGGAGAGCACGTTTCAAGCATCCCTGATCACGAATCAAACATTTTTGAAGTGATGTCTGTGTGTGTGTGTGTGTGTGTGTGTGTGTGTGTATGAAAGTCTGTGTGTGCGTGTGTGTGTGTGTGTGTGTGTGTGTGTGTGTGTGTGTGTGTGTGTGTGTGTGTGTGTGTGTGTGTCGGTGAGTCTGTGGAGACGATAACTGACGAACGAATGGACCGATTCGAACAAATTTGGTACAAAAATCACAATCCGTAAACACTGGAAGTCTATTGTTTTTATACGCAATCGAATGATCAGAACCCCCCTAAATTTTCGAATGAAATTTTGAAAAAATCGTAAAAAAATCAAAACCGCTAATAAAGTTACGCAAATCGACATTTCCTATGTAATTTTTCATTAGAAAACGATTGACATAAATTTTAGAACGCTAACATGAACCGTTCTCGAGATATTGTACATTTTTCAAAAAAATTATCAAAAAGTCATATAAAATTAAAAAATATATATATCCTATTGAGAAACATGTTCACTTTTCATATGTAATACCATGCGATAATTTGGGTGACATCATTCTCGTGGATCTAGCTCGTACCATTCATGAAAAAATATACTTTAAGTAATACTTTTGTATTTGAACGCCAATAGTCATTTATCTGCTGTAAGAATACCTTATTTCTTCGTCCATAACGCTTGGTGAGATTTTGGCGACGAATTTGGCGGAATGTCGCCAAGTTGGCGACTTTTTGGACTGTTGCCAAATTAACGAAAATCTCCCCAAATGGATAAAAATGACGTTATATCAATGAAAATGAAGATTAATTGTCGAAAATACAATATCTTGGAAAGAATATTAGTATCTACTATAAGGAAAACCTATTTTTTACTGTAAAAGTAGTAAATTCATTACATTATATAACGAAAGTCATGTGTTCCCCACATCAGATTTTTTTTTATTTCTGATATACCGGCAATCATCGTCTTAATCAAGACTACGAAATATTGGACGATGGAACTTTCACAAAATGAAAGAATCGTTTGAACGTAAATTTGCATACGTTTTTAAGTAACATTCCTAAATGTACTTGAGATGTTGTTGCAAACGCAAACGCGGTTCGATGAAATGGTCTATCCGTAAGTAATATTTAAGCCATAAATACAACCAGATAAATGATTTTGAACTTCAGTGTAACGTATCTGTACTAGATTATCATAATTAAAGCAACAAATTTATTAAGGAGCCTTCATATGTTTGCAAGCAGTGTGTGCATTTGATTTTCGCCAGAATTATTGAGCAGTTTTATATATATAAAAAAATACTATTCCATACAGTAATATGAATTTTCAAAAACATCCGAAATGGAAATCCTTAATGAATTACCATTCCCTCTAGAAACCGGTGCTGATTCCGTATCAGTCAATATCCAACTTTTATCTATAGTCAATTCCGAAAAATAAATGTTTCAAGGAAAATTTTTAACCCTAAATGGCAATTCCTAATAAACTTCACTCCCTTTGTAATTGAATGTTTAGTCTAAATTAGTCATCATCTAAGCAGAGAAATCTAGCTATCCAAAGCAGAGAAATAAATGCTGCAAGGAAAATGTCTATTTTTGAATTGGAAATGGCATTTCCAGAACCGAAAGTAGAAAAATATAGTGAATCATCCTATCACCTTCAAAATTTGATTCTGAATCCATGTAAGTAATCATTTAAGTTCTATCTATAGCCAATTATGTATTGCAAATATATCTGACTATATCCGAAGCCAATCTAGACAAATGTGTATTTTAAAAACATTGAACCGGAACTGAAAAAGGTACCGGGAGTAGGTGGTATCTTTAGTGAATTACTCTATCATTTCCAAAATGTGTTGCTGAATCTATATAAGTCTTCATCTAAGCACTATATATAATTACTTAATTGATAAAAACTATCAATTGGCATTGAAGAACAAATTCTCGTTTTTCAGGATGATAACTCAAAACAAACTCCTCGGTCTAAAAGAGGTGTGTTTAGCTAAAAAACTTCCACACGGGTCTCATGTAGTATAGCACTATTATTGAAAAGAATATTGAAAGTAACGAATCCATGAAATTACTTTCATATAAAAGTTAATTACTCTCAATGTCGAAACACGCGGCCATACACAACCTAATTATACATCAAAGAGTGCCTATGAAATCTGACGCCCAAAGGTTAAGTTGGACGTCAAACCGACATCTGATAGCTTGATTGAAGTAGCCGCATGGGAAGCACTTGACTATTGAAAGCTTAACAAACCTTCTTAAAAGCTGTAAAATGGATTATGAATTTAATAGAAATATGAAGTTATAACAGTCTTGTTAAGTATAACACAGTCTCTATAAACGTAAACATTAAAACATATCACTGTAAAGTAAAACAATTAAACCAACAATGCAAAACAAATAAGAATATCTAATGAAATAAACAACTGGTTCTGGAAGCTATATATAAACTGACTACTTCAGCTTTGAAAAAACCGTTTTTAAAAGTACTTAAGAAACAGATGTTACCCGTGGAGTAAATTGAAAAAGGAAATTGAATAGTATGAGATTGTATAAAATACCAGAAAATAAAAATTACTGACAATTAAAAACATTTGATTAAAAGTATCAACTGGTTTTCAGATAAAGACAAATACTTGGTTAGGAAAAATAAGTCGCAGTATATATTATTGTTAAGATTGAAAATTTCAGTTAACATGATAATAAAGAAAATACAGAATTATAACAAACGTTGCGATACTCTAACAGGGAATCGAACAAAGGATTTTTGTACTAGCAAGCAGAAGCCCTACCGTAAAGATACTGAATCGAAATTGCACACTCATATAATCGAATTAGACTCTGCATTCTCCTTTCTCTAACGTCAGATTGACACACAACTGACATTTGACTACCACATCCTACAGTTTATTCCTCAGGTCAGGATCTATCTGCTATTTTTACCTCGCGTTGGCCTTCTGCTGCTACTTTTACCCTCCAAAATACTACTTTTACCTCCCTGCGTGATTTTGACTGACTAATTTGATATTGGCGTTTAATGCATTATAGTCTACCGAATTCGGGATATTTGTACTAGACTCGTTTTCAGACCATCGACATCAGTGCACTAACGTTAAGTATTGATTTGCTCAGGCACCATTTTGAAGAACATTATTGCCCCAATCGGAAACCGAAACACAAATATTTGCACTGGCCAGCCTACGCTGTACTGTTGAAGCACTGATAAGGAATTGCAAACTCTTATCGTAGATTTGGATTCTGAAACACTTCTTTGACGAAAGCAAGCATATGTTCGTTAAGTCAGTTTGATGTTTTATAAGTCTCTTTTTCAGGCCAAAAGAGCATTATGCAATCTTAACAACGTCTAAGAACGAACTGTCTATTTGAATCCATCTTTGCTTGCCTCGTTACAGTTCGTTCTTAGCTGTTGTTAAAGGCGTATACTGTTTTTATGGACCGAGGTTCATAAAAGCAGTATACTCCTAGGGGCTTATAAAGTCCTCGAAACAATTCTAGTCACCTTTAACTGACATATGCCTGCTTTTGACATATGTCTGTTTTCCATGCCAGCTTTCTAAGTTTTGTTTGCTATTTTCTTACAAGCAGACATTTTTTTGTTAAAAAATAAAGTCCACATGAGCGAGAAACCAAGGACGTGCGAAGCAAAGTTAGCACCAGAAGATTTCAAGTTATTCGCTCAAAGCATTATAATCAATTATGACTATACAAGACTACACAAAATTTAATGCGATGCACTGAAATCTTACGTACCGTACAAACCGCAGACAAATACTTCTATCACTTTTGAAGTCGCGGTCTTTATCCTGTCAAGAGAGTTAGTTTTTCCCTTAAAATTGGTT